>CM070081.1:16917444-17265475 GCA_036250285.1 Pyrocoelia pectoralis
GAACAGAACAAGCCAGGTAGACAACATAGGCGGCTCTGAACTGGAAATGAGTTGCGCTATGGACGGGAAAAAAACCCGGAAAAAAAACCGGAAAAAAAAACCAGAAAAAAAAACCCCGAAAATAATTACAGATGGCTGTGAATAAATATAAATATACAAAGTTTGGAAATAAAAGTAATGCCAAACTTAAACGTAGATTGCCACTAAAGCGCCTAGGTTATTTGCAGGTTTAGTATATTTTTTTTCAATTGATACAAAATGGGAACATGACACTAAACAAAGTTTTTGAAAGTAAAAAAATGCTAAACTTAAACGTAGATTGCCACTAAAGTGCCTAGGTTGGTTGCAGGTTTAGTATATTTTTTTTCAATTAATACAAAATAGCAACATGACACTAAACAAAGTTTGGAAATAAAAGTAATGCCAAACTTAAACGTAGATTGCCACTAAAGCGCCTAGGTTATTTGCAGTTTTAGTATATTTTCTTCCATTGATACAAAATGGGAACATGACACTAAACAAAGTTTGAAAGTAAAAAAAATGCAAAACTTAAACGTAGATTGCCACTAAAGCGCCTAGGTTATTTGCAGGTTTAGTATATTTTTTTAATTTTCGCGGGTTTTTCGTTTGTTTTCCTGGAGATTTTTTTTCCGGGTTTTTTTTTCCTAAATTCCGGTTAATATATATCATTAATAATAAAAAATCGTCTTATGCTAGGTACAACCGAAAACTTTAGCACAATTATTGGTATAATTTTAAGACTCAAAAAAAAGCTTAAAATGTGTTAATTATTGACCTAATTTCACTTGAATGTATAAGTATAATTTGGAACCGCGAAGCGTTCATACGTAATTGTAAGGAAACAAGGATCTTCAAAGCAAAAAGTCAAAACTTTAAGTTTATTGCAAAAACTTCTACATATCTTGCAATTTCTCAATTGAATCCTTACTGGAGTAACCTCTGGACTAAAGAGTTCTTCGCATTACCCATTCATAGGTACATCTAGCAGATTAATTAGGAACTTTAATGGATGTAAGACGCGGAACCCCTTTGCCAACCAAAGTAATCCCGTACAATAAATTGCTCAACTTCTTAATTCGGTTCGATATAATCAATCATTACCAAATGTAACCGACCGGTTGCGAGATTAATTACTATCACATGACGTTTAATTACAATTAGAATTAAACAGTATAACGGTTTGTGCAGTAAAAGTTTAAGAATTATTAAAATAATCTTACAAAAAAAAAAGGTTAATTAATTTCTTTTTTGTTGTACTTATTAGTTATACCTATTCTTTATTAATCGTAGATATAATAGAAATTTTGAAAGTTTTTAAGTTCATAAAAAAATTTTTTGTTTACACTAAGGTGAAAGTTGCGCACTTGCAAGCGCATTCAATTAGACAAGCTCATGTTCAGATTGACTCAATTAATTTATCAATTAGTAAAACATTGCGTAGTTAAAATATGAATGACAAGAAATGTTTCACCGCAATAACTGTTAAATAAATGTAAAGACTATGTAGGTGCACTAGACGTATATGGCTATTATTGCTGTAAACTAAATCGTACTTTATGTTAATGTTGAAACGATTAGACGAGTTTTAAGCAAAAAGTTATGAAAATTACGTCTTAATTAAAGTTTTTTTTTTTTGGTAGGTAACGTAGGTAAATAACAGACAATTGCGCTTTAAGCAGTTACCTAATTTATGATGTAACTTTCGATATTCATGATACACGCAAAAGTCGATACGAATCGTGTTCCGATCAAGTCTAAAATTTATTGGAATTGCAATCGTTTAGGATGATTACTTTGTGAAAGGAATAGAGTGAAAAACACTTTAATTAATTTAATCATTCTGTCATTTTTTTGACGTGAGCACTTTAATTGTGTAACCAAAATGGTGCTTTGGTATAGTAAAAAATGTACCTAAACAACTTCAGCACGTTATGCTTGCAGCACTGTGTTTATTATAAAAAACTAATAAGTTTGTTAGAAAAGTTGACGACACGATTTTCACTATGAAGAGCTACTGTCGCCATTTTTTTTATGGAACGGTACCAAGTGAAATTAGTGTCAGTAACGGTGACGAACAAAACTGGGATCCACATTCTTAAAATTATGCGAGAGAACCAGATGTGATGACCATGTAATTGAAAGTGTCATTGGATTCAAAGCACAAAGAATATGAGGATGCTCCATAAGACAGACAAAACTTTACCAATTTGGAAGCGAAATGGATAGGTGACGGGCAAACTTGAGAGGGGAACCGAAATATTATTGAGCCTAGAAAGGTACCAATGGATCTGCATTGAATGATTGTCAAAAGAATATGCCTTGAACATAAGGCAGAGATACTATTCTAAATCTTGTAGGCAATTGTAAGGAAAGGGATGTTCCTTTACAGATGTAATGGAATAGATTAGCATAATTGTGACTATACAGGGTGTTCAGAATAAGATGCTGATCCTTAAGGGTGTGAATCCTTATGTGATTTTAGGAAGAAAAGTTCAAATAAACCTATGTCCTAAACCTCTTAACTTTTGAGCTACAAGTTTTAAAGTTTCAACAGCTCCTCTAAATTATTTCGTTTTTGTTCAGGTTATCTAATGTTAGTTTTTTTTAATTTCATGGTAAAATTGATTTAAATAAACAAATTTTATTTTGTCATTGCAATTATTTCCTTGACAACAAAGTTTCTAGCCTCCTTTTCAGAAATCATAGGCACATAGCGGCATACGCATTAAATGCTTTTTATTTTTTTGATCGGAACCGTTCGTCGGACGAAAAAAAAAGTTTATTAAAAATCAAATTTACCCTAAATGAATGGGAATTTTTAAAATAATTTTTATTTTAAGAAAAAGCAGTGGCGTGCATAATATTTTTCCAAAAATATCTAGTTCACATCCTGTACGGACGCCACTGGGTTAAAAAATTAAAAAATATTTTATCACAAAATGGCTGTTGATTGCTTAGAGGACGGGTGCCAAATTTGATAAAAATATCTAGGAAATTATTAAAGATACGATAAAAAAACAATTTTTTTCTTAAACTTTAACACCTTGTAGCTCAAAAGTTAAGAGGTTTAGGACATAGGTTTATTTGAACTTTTCCTCCTAAAATCACATAAGGATTCACACCCTTAAGGATCAGCATCTTATTCTGAAACACCCTGTATAGTAAGTAGCAATATGACTACACTACTATACAGGATGTACCAATCTTACGACAAAGTTCGGTATATGGCTTATTTCAAGAGATATCAAAAAATGTTTGTTAAGAAAAATAATAGATGTCTTTAAGGACCATATTTCTAAATTATGTTAACATACAGGATGTTGCATAACTCCGTTACAAATCAAACATATGATTTTTAACTGAGAGCCCCTGCATGTTATGCCAAATTCGAATCTTTTAATATAACGTTTTGCTACATTATACAGAGTCCTTTAAAATTAATGGATATGTTTATGTTAAAATCGTAGCTAAATCAACGCCCTCTAGCTTACTGTACGTTACAGAAAAAGTACAATTTCTTGGGTAATAGAGTTTCGTAATATGATGTAATATTCGATTACATTTCAATTATTTTCTTCCCTTGTGTACAGGTGGATCGAAACTCGGACCTTTCATTTTCTTACTTCTTTAAATGGAACACCCTGTATTTAATTGCATAAATAGAATCTTTGATTATGTAGCTTTAATTTTTGTTAAGCATTTCCTATACCCAAGTTTATAAAAACAGAGTTATTTTGTAATATTTATTGTAAACTATAATTATTAATCTATTATGTTTAAAGCAAGCGTTGAATTTAACAAAAAATCATAAATAATAAATACTGATATGATTGAAAGTAGAGAACTAATTATTTATACTAAATAAAACACAGTTGAAGTGAACACGTTAGAACCATAGCAGGAAAGACCAAGTTGGACAGAGAAAGAAATTCAGATATATGACAACAGTGTAACGTAACGACATGGCAAGAAGAAGATATTGGAATGAACACGTGACAAGAGCGTCTGATATCAGATAAATAGCCAGACTATAAACCTCAAGGAAAAAGAAGAGTAGGAAGACCACAAAAAAGATGGCTTCGGAAGACGTGACAAAGTTCGAAGCGTGAAGAAAGATGGAGGGTACTACTCTACAATAAAGGAAGAAGAATAAACTATCCATACACAGATAGAATGCGAATCGGGTTTTAGGAAAGCTGCCTTTAACTCTGTCTCGAAAAAGTCACGGGGGGTTACCGCTGACACCCAGGCAGCCCAAAATCATCTTGGCGTGTTTCAAAAATTCATCGAGCAAAGTAACGCGCACGATTTTATTGTGACGCGACAGCGCAGTAAAACAGGTCGGGAAATGCGGTGGGGGTCTGCCCTTCCAACGCAGCCGATCGCCAGTTTGCTCCGAGCAGTAGGAGCCAAACTACGTCCCTTCGCGTGAACTGTGTCATTTCGACTTTGTAATAGCCTTCGTTTGAACATAGATAAGCCATCAAGGATGAATGCATGCAAAGGTCACAGTCCGCAAGGTGGCTCAAGGAGGGTCGGACCGACGAACCCCGTCATGGACACCCAACAACTGCCAGAACAGACGAAACGTGAATCGTATGCGCAAAGCTTTGCGTTCCGAAGGTCCATTGAGCATCCAGCAAATTGCTGACATCCTACACACGTCCACATTTGCGGTAGGTACCTACAAGGTATAGTGACCGAGGATTTTCAAATGCACAAGATTTGCGCGAGACTTGTGCCGAAAGTGTTGACGGATGATCAGATAGAACTTCGAGTTTTGCGCTATCGAGAATTTTCGGACTTTCTCAATTCTGTGGTAACGAAAACGGGTCCAGAATCGCAAGTCTCGCGTCGAAACTATGTTCATTGTCTTCTTTGACGCCTAAGGAATCGTCGATTTTGAATTTGTACCGCAAGGAGAAACTGTCAACTCATGATATTGAAACGCCAGGTCGTGCGCGTGAGGGCTGACATCAAAGGCACGGTCAAGCTCCACCATGACAATGCTCTCAGCCACACGTCCTTCAACGTTTCCAACTTCCTGACCCGGAGCTCCCCCATCTCCCTTACAGTTCCGACTTGGCTCCGTGCGACTTTATTTCCCCGACTGAACAGAAAACTGAAAGGAAAGCATTAGGAGACCGTGGAAAAAAATGCAAAAGCATGTTACGACGTTCCTGAGACACACTTCCGTCGAGGACCTTTATGGTGCCTTCCAGCGTGGCACACACATCTACGCAAGTGTATTGATGTAGGGGAAGAGTATTTTGAATAATTATAAGCATTTGTACAGGTTCGATCAATAAATCTATTTTCCCAGAAAATGCGCATTACTTTGTAATGAACCCTGTATATACAGGACTTGGACAGGTGTATGAAAACCCTTTTGAAAATGCTTTTGGTTTTAGATACTTTACTCTAGCAGAAAAATACTATACACCCTGTTCAAAACTTTACAAAAAAAGGCCTATATTTGGCCCAATAACTCTTTCTTTCAATAATTTTTTTTATGGGATGAGTCCCTAAAGGGTCTATAGGTTTTGGCGCAGTTAAAACTCTTGTGTACAGCACAAAGAAATTGTATCTTGGGCTAAAAAGCGGATTGTAATACAGTTTCAAATTAAATGACTAGTAAACCTGGACACAACTTTCCCGTGTTCTATGACGTAGTAAATTAAATAGTTTTTGCGTAATAACTTAAAAAATAAAAAATTAATATATAGTGTGTAGTATAGTTGCAATCAGAAACGATTTCTGATTTTCTCCTGAAATAATATATAGGCGGGTATGTCATAAATATTTTAATATTTTGTTAATTTCCGGATAGAAAAAAAATGAAATATATAGTGTGTAGTATAGTTGTAATCAGAAAAAAAACAGGGTATATCATAAATATTTTCATATTTTGTTAATTTCCTGCTAGGGCGGAAGTAAATTGGTATACTTATTAGTCAATTAAAAGAGTGGTGTGTAAATGTAGTGCCAATAGAGTTTTTGATGAACTATGTGTATAACATTTTGAAAAATAAAAAAAATCTCGGAGCAGATTTTGAGAAAATCGATTTTAATTTTTGACCAATAAATTGGCTACGTTTAATTTTTGTTCTTTACCAATTATAAGTAAAAGTTCTAGCCATCCTTTGGCTATAATTTCCAATTTTCAAATTTCAATTAAGTCAAACGGTTCCTGAGCTAGACTCTAAAAGTAAAATCTTGGAGAATTGCTATATTGGACGCCATTTTGAATTTAGAAACGAACCAAAAGCGGCGTTTTACTTGTAACCATATCTACCAACTTTCTCTAGTTTGAGCCCCTTTGAAGAAGCTTGTTTTACCGATGACGTTTTTTTTATAGGCCTTAGTTTAAAATTTAATCAAAATCGGCCTAGCAGTTTGGGCTCCACAGCCATAACGTACACCGTTACAGAGATTGACCCAAAACCCAAATTCTTGTGGCGGTGAACGTTGTCCCTTGAACAATACGAGACGGCTCAAGAAAAAGGGTTCAAAATTTCAACCCCCAGTATTTTGTAAGGCCATACAATTATAAAATGATCAATACACGCCACATTCATCACTTTACTCCACCGTTCACGGTGTTGATTAATGCTGCTTCTTATAGTTGAATCAGCCTTCACGTCACAGATACTGGATACTGGTTCTCATCCGAAATAGAAGAAGAAAGAATAAATTCAACTTTGACAATTCGGCAAAACCAATTTCAGAACATCTTCCAACATTGGAAAATGACGATGATCAAAAATTCGTAAAATTTCGCGAATACGTAACACTTTCCCATTATTTTTTGGGAAAAGATAACTTGTTGAGAACTTATGGCACTAATTTCTGGCAGTAGATGACCGAAGATAAGAAAAAAGATAATTGAAAATTATGCTCTTAAGGGCCTTATGTGTACGTATGAGTTAAAGCACGCTTGTTCCCAAAAGGTTATCGATAGCAGGTTGTGATAGATAAAATTCTTTTCAGGATGGTTCTATGTCCTGAATTCAGTAACCAGGTCTATTTACAATGAAAAAATTGCTTGGAAGGGGTTTTAATTTGGAAAATTTCACGAAGAAAGCTGTGATTGTACATAGAATTTTATCTGAGAATTTCAATCGGGAGTAATTAGAATTTTTCAAGGTGTTTGTCCAAAGTAAACTGTATCACATTCCCTACAGTTTAAAGGTCAAACATGTTCCTTTTCGCAACACTGAAATTTTTAATGTTATTATTGTAAAATGATAGAAAAATTTCGTCTTTAACGGGGTCAAGTTATGTACGGCCAAGATTATATATAGTTAAAGAATCACGTTCTCCAGTCTTTTACAAGCGACAATTTTGCAATAGCCGACTTTATCGTTGTAAATCAAATTATGCTAACAATCTATTCTCATAACAACATATATACTTAAAGATGGTGCAATGTTGTTTAAAGATACTCATTTATAATTTCTACCTACTGCATATTATATACTTTTTGTAAATACATCGAAAGTAATTGTTGGTTATAAAACTAGTTGTAGATACGCAGCGGGGGGAATTGTAGAGAAAGCATGCAAATTAAATTAGTCATTAAATCGGTTTATATCAAAATATATTATGGTGATTAGGGCGCAATTAGAAGGTACAATAGGGGTTGGTTAATGACGTAATTAGGGTAAAACCGCAACCCTATCGAATGCGGACGGTTTAGATAGGATAACTTTCCTCAATTTTTCTTACTGTCATCCTACACTATGATCTAGTTACACGTTTATTTTAATGGCTAACCTTTTACTTTGCACTATAATATAATATAAGACGACGTTATTTATTATCTTGTACTTACCATCGCCACTGGAAGAGCCAACATGTGAACCACCATCTTCTGAAAGAAGAAAAATCAAAGAATTATGGTGTCGTATCTTGTCTAAAATAATTTAATTAAGTTGAAGATTTATCGTAAAGTTTCGTCCTTTTTTTTAATTTGTACATAGTCAGGGACGTTGTTTGAGTGGAGAATTGCGTTGGTGCGCAATTTATTGTAGATATTGTTGAAGTGTAGGTAGAAAATAAAATTCATAACTTTCTTTAAGACAATTTAAAATCCGTCGACTCTTTTATTGTCGGTGTTTTCACTAAAGATCATATTGGCACCGATTTACAAGCCATTACAACCGATTGCCGGCCTCTACATTATACTTGGGACATTCATAAACATTGAAGAAGTTGACCAACTCGTTCTCTGACTCGTTCACTATTAAATTTCCGATCAAAATTGACAATGGCGATGAGATCGAGAGTTATCCTTTTTGAAATACGTCGTTTTGATAATAGAAATACAACGAACATTAAAAGGGCCCTTTTTCGGTTTCGTTTAATCACGGTAGTGCTTTATGAGTTAATTTTAGGTGTCTTGTGGGTGGATATTTATCGATATTTAAACTTTAAGTGAAGTTGATCGATTTTTAAACCGATATAAGTAGGTAATATCGATCTCGAGTTACTTATTACAGGGCGCTCGTAGATCACGTATAGGTACCGAAATTTATAAGTAATTTCGAGTTAACAATGAAATCGTGCAAAACATAAATGATACACTTCCTTGTTGAATGGGGCAAATACTATTTTTAGAGACTTGGATGAAATATGAAATAGAATCGAAGGCTTTGTCCAATGAGCCTTGTAAAAACGATCGCAGCTGGACAGATATTACTCAGTCAATCAGAAATTGACAAATCAAATGAAGTCAACTGGTCATGAATATTTTTTCCATGTAGCCTAAATATATCATTTTAACTATCCAGTAATATTGAAAACACATAGTATTGTTATGTTATTGATAAATAAATTTTGGCTTTATGTTGTATAGCAATATTTACTAAATATTGTAAATATGTATGCTATATTGCTTAAATATCGATTTTCAATATTTAGTAATATTGTACACGCAGTATTGGTACATTATTGTATGTACAATATTTGAATTTACATTGAATATCAATATTTCTTAATATTACAAATGTGTATGTTATATTGCTTAAATATAGATTTCCAATATTTGGTAATATTGTACAGGCAATATCGGTACATCATTGTGTGTACAATATTTGAATATACATTAAATAGCAATATTTACTAAATATCGCAAATAATATTGTTCTTATATTCACTAAATATTGTATTTCCAATATTTCTATAATATTACAAAAATATATTCAACTAATATTGGCGGCAGTTCGACAATATTGCCCCAATCACTCTATATTGCGCTAATATTCCGCCAAGCTAACGCCAATAAACGGTGCTACATGGGGTGACGGAGTCTAGTGTGACAGAAACTAATTGTAAGTCTCAAACTTTCGGGTGGTGGCGAAAATTCAAATAGACGTACAAAACTGTATAGCCGAACATTATCATAGCATGGAACGAGCTTAACCTGATGACCTTGTGAAGGATTATTGCTGTAAAAACAAGAACAAAGCATAATAGTGGGCAAAGTACAAAGTAACCCACGAAGTGTTCCATAGAAAATACTGGAAATACTGATTAACCTGTAGTGTTTTGGGAAAGTGGATTGTAGTGAAGAACTTCGCTTTAGACGCGAAAAACCGAAAACTTCCCCCTTTGGATATCAAAAATTCAAAGTAGCTGACGGGACCGGACCATCTACGATACAAGAACACTGAAAATCTCGGAACACTAAGTGCAAACTACAGTGTTTCCATCAATCTCTGACTCCCACGTGGTTGCAAGTGCTTAGGCAACTAAAGATGCACGATGGAAAACCTGATTATTTTCCCCTAGCCAGGTTACCAGCGTTAAAATGACAATTCACCTTAACTTACATCACAATGTCATCAAAATATTAGACGATTTATTTTTTCTTCGACCTGCAAACAGCTACCAACCTAGAGGAAGCATATTTAAAGCGCGAAATTTAAAATTGATCACGTGGGGCTCAGACATTGATGAAAACACTGTACTCTCAGTGTTGAGTAACCCGCGAATTGAATCATAGAAGAAGTGGAAATAGCGCTTAACCTGAAGAGTTTTGGGAAAGTTGATTACGGTGGAGAATCACCACTTAGACGCGAACAAGACAATCAAAATTAACCTCTGAAAGTACAAGCAATACCACTACTTGCATTAAGCTGAAGACTGTTGGGAATGTCGATTTCAGTACCCTTACTTAAGACGCAAAGATTGAACCATAAAGAACTGGAAATACCAATATCTAGAGTATTTATTGGGCGACGTTCAACAATGTCCCCAGAATCACATTATACGAGAGTGACCTGAGCGATCTGGCCACGAACAGACCTTACGGTGTGGGAAGTGGGGAGTTCGCGAATGGCAAAGCTTGAGTGGCCACAAACATATATCTTGAGAGTAGGGTATAAAGTGGAAATGATGGATGACAGTGAATTGTCAGCTCCACCAAGCTTATTTGTATTTGAATGTAGTTCGTAAACATGTGGCTTCCTCGACCACGTTTTTTCAGGGATAATGTATGCTTGGTACAGCTGTCCTGATAGGAATTCCAAGGGAAATCACTTTCGTACATATCTCCTGAAATGTATTGCTACACATACAAGACCGGGGAGGCCATGGGTTTACTAGGAGAAGGATCAAGTGCTTCACTGCGAAGAAGAGTGGTTTAGAGACTTTTAAGAAGAAGGGAGAAAGCACGTGAAGAGAAAGGGATTACAGCTCAAAGGGAAAAAGAGAATTATGACCGACGAGTTAGACGAAGAGATTTGTGGGCATTGAACCAAGGGACTTAGGAAGAAGGAAATATCGGTTGGACTACACATACCAGACCGGGGAGACCATTGGTTTACTACGAGAAGGATCAGGTGCTTCACTGCGAAGAAGGGTGGTTTAGAGACTTTTAAGAACAAGGGAGAAAGCACGTGAAGAGAAAGGGATTACAGCTCAAAACGAAAAAGAGAATTATGACCAACGAGTTAGACAAAGAGATTTGTGGGCATTGAACCAAGGGACTTAGGAAGAAGGAAATATCGGTTGGACTGACTAAAGCTCACTAAAAAACTTTTTGCCAAACAGCCGATACTGCAGCGCGAGAGTAACAGAATTTTACTCCAAAAAACGAAGTTGTCAAAAAAGTGAAAGCAACGACATTTGTAAGGAAGGTGCAGGGTTCGCACGGTGCTTCGGTCGAGATTTTTAAAGTAACTGCACGTTACAGACCATGCAGCTCTAAATGAGTAAAAGGAGAAACCTCTTCCTAGGGCCGCAGAAACGATCAAATCTGGTAATGAGCCCGAAATTTTCCAGGAAAAATGTACTGGTGAAAGTTCTAAATGATCATCACAAGGTAATAATTGACATATTGTTTATCTAACCTATCTTAACGTA
Source organism: Pyrocoelia pectoralis (assembly GCA_036250285.1). Taxonomy (NCBI): domain Eukaryota; kingdom Metazoa; phylum Arthropoda; class Insecta; order Coleoptera; family Lampyridae; genus Pyrocoelia; species Pyrocoelia pectoralis. The sequence continues at coordinate 16,928,833 of CM070081.1, forward strand.
GGCGAGAACATCAATAGGCGTTTGTATTCACCTAGTGGAAATAGGAGCTGAAACATGGTGGTAGGAAGTTACCTAGAGCACTGATAAGGATAAAGAAGAATAAAGGAAGCTGTTAACTCTGTGCAGTTCAGATCTGAACAGACTGTGGATTGCGGAACTGTGCCGGCTAAAGAACGATTCCCATGGAGAATACCTCGGTTATTGCTGTAGGTCCCCAATCCAGATGCTTGTAAGGGGCCGTGACTAAAATTGGATTGAAGCCTTAAAGCTAAGGTGGAATAGAAGGTTGTCGTCGACACGCATATATATTCCGTTAGTGTAGACATGTGATTAGAGGAGATCAATTACCATCCCCCTGAGCATTTTGCTGGTTATGAAGAATTGGAAATTGACGACCGATAGCAGCAGGGGAGTAGCAGGGGTCGAAGTCCGTTAGGGGTGTAAATCGCACTCGAAAACGTAATACAATTAATATGACATCGTGATAGTCGTGAAGAATGGAGGCGAGAGGAGGACGTAATGACGTAATAAAGGAGATTTGAGAGGACAAAAGCGAGTGTGACACTATAAAGACAGTTTTATGAGTATTTGGGCGGGAAAAATGGAGTAATCAACCCTAAAGGAAGAGAGTGCCTCATGTTCCAACACACATCTGAGGAGAATGTGATGAGTGGTACTGTGAGTGACACCATGGGAAGGAGTTACCTAGATGAAAAGAACATTAAGCAAAATAGACGATTACCATAAATGTAAAAGACACACCGTCCCTTAAAGTCCAGATGATCAATATTTGCTTGTAAAACTGTTCGGAAAGAAAATGAAAGGAAAACATCCACAATAGTTTATCAATATGGGTGGATTGTTGTAATAAACTGACCATAATCCTACGAAAAATATCTGTCCACAGGAAATTCGCGGGAGGTGCAGAAAAAATGCACAAAACGTTGACTCTTGCTGTGTTTTATAATCATTCGGGTATGGCTGCCTTAAAACGTTTTATTACTTCATTGATGCTTCAATAGTAAATGTGCAGAGGAGGACCATCGAAAACAATGGGCAAGTCAGTGAGTCAATAAGTAATTTCTACTTGAAATGAGAGAGTGTGTTAAGAAAAAAAGCTAACAACTGTGCAGAATATCAAATAGAAACACTAGATGTTGTAATAGGTACACTTACTGCAAAAAATTTACAACTTGGACATGTGTTGTTGTAGCATCAAACCAAAAGAAAAAAAAAGGTGAAATTAAATTTGTGAAGCAAGTCAAATAACACTTTATTATACCAATAATCCTGTTAAGTTTGATCAGTATGACTACCTACTTTTAATGATGTAGCAATGCTGGAGCTCTAATCATTATCAATTAAGAAAGGGGGTGGAGGCTACAGGGGTCTACCAGTTGAAGTGCTTCCCGAAACAGAAAATCGAAGAGGCAAGAGATACATATTCATAAGTGGAGAAGTAGCACACGAAACCTATTATCCAGGAAATATAATGTGATGTAATGATTTGGAAAAAGAATTCGATGGGATGAAAAAGGAAAACATATGGAAGGCTTTGAAAAGGTCAAAGTGCTATGAAAACAATAGCAGATGACATTGGTTACAGTGGCAGAATCATAGAAAAAAGTTATAAATAAAGTAAAAATGAAGACCTCAACATGATCAAGGGAGATAGGGCTACAAAAAATAAAATAAACAAGCAGGGATCGTCAAATATTTAGAACCCATACTCGAAGAAGTAGAACAATAGAGAAACATGACATGTGGTAAATGTAATGAAAGTGATATTCTTAAGACGTAAGAGGAGAAACAAATGGAATCGTTAAACAAAAAAAAACAGTGGAAGAACACGAAACTATGCAAAACGCTAGAACCGCGGGACCTGGAAAAACGTGGATAGACGATATCCCAGCAGTGTAGACAACGAAAACTCAACACCTAACGGTAGAGAGAGTGTGTAGGTACGACATCTGGTGGAGATTTGTGTAACCACCTGGCCCAGATGGCATAGCGCCGAAGGTTCTGAAGGAGGCGATCTTTACGAAACCCGAATACTGGGCGGAGTTGCTGACGAACCTAATCAAGAGCAGTAGTTTCCCAGTGCCTTCTTCCTAGACCCCCGAAGAAAAATACGGATACAGGCCAATATGGGCAAGATGTACGAGAGTGTTATTCTGAACAGGATCAACCGGGCCCTACACGAGAGGAGGGATATGTATGCACACCAGTACGAATTCAGAACGGGAAAATCAGCAATAGGTGTGACGGTGATGAGAATAGTGAGACAAAAGCAGAAAAATCGTGGAGACATAAAGACTTCTGCGCAATGAATACTGTAGATGTCAAGAATGCATTCAACACGGTCGGTGCCATGGAATGGGATCATGGGGGAACTAAAGAAGAGGAGGTTCCCGAGACATATGGTGAACATTATATTATGTGGGCACCTCTCGAATCGGAATTTGGAGGTAGAGAGAGTCGAAATGAGGATTGCGGCAGTTTGGTATTGGGGCCGACCCTCTGGAATGTATATTATGACTGGATACTCAGGACTTGAATGCCGGAGGGTGTCACGCTTGTTGCATATGCTGACGATTTGGGCGTGGTAGTTGCAGGGAACAGCTGAGCGGTCGGGAAAATGGAGCGATGAGGAGGATGATTCAGAAAATGGGGGAAAGCAGGCTGGAGAAAACCGAGGCGGTAATGCTAGTTGGACGAAAGACGATGAAAGAGGCAGCTTTCCAAATGGGAGGGAAGATAATCAATACATCGCGACGCATTAGATATCTGGGGGTTTGGTTCGACAAAGATGCCCGGTTAACGGAACACATAAAAAAGACTGCCTTTAAAGCGGAAAAAAGAGTGGCTCTGCTTGCGACGCTGATGCCAAATATGGGAGGTCCGACCTACGAGGAGAGAAAGGTGCTGTGGTTGGTGCTGCATTCCATACGCCTATATGGGGCCCCGGTCTGAGGATGCAGTACTACAGAAACATGTTCCAAAACGGGCAAAGACCCGCCGCCCTCTGGGTAGTATGCGGTAGCCGCATGGTGTCAAAGGAGGCGGCAGCAGTCCTTGCCGGAATGCCCCCCATAGTGTTGGTAGAGGAAAGGAGCAGGAGCTACAAGAGCGACCGAGGTTGTAATTCCGAAAGAACGGAAACATTGAATGGGTGGCAGGCAGAGTGGGAGACCGCGGATGGGGCTTGGAGGTGGATGAAAAGACTCCTACCAGTCGTCAGAGAATGGGTGGGGCGAAGTTACGTAGAGATGGACTGTTTTGATTGACATAGGCTTTTAGTGAACATGGATTTTTTGAGGAGTACCTTTACAGGTTCAAGAAAAGAAGGGGGCCCGATACGAAGATACGGCCGAGCATACGCTATTTCAGTGCCTCAGGTGGTATACGGACAGGATTGGGGGAGAAATAGCGGTGGGTTCCGCGCTGACACCCTATAGATAGACCATAGTAAGAGAAATGCTAAACGAAGAGGGGAAATGGCACACTATTGTGGGCAGGATTCGGGGCATTATGAAAAAGGAGGAGGAAGAGGAAAGAGCGGGAAGGAGCAGAAGAAGCAAGGAGACAATAACGGAATGGCCTCCTGTTCCAAAGTAATATGCCAGAGGAAATACTGTTCCGGGATAGGCATAGGCGGAGAAGAGGAAGGGTTTTAGTGGGTATACCTAGATCTAGAGATCAGGGAGCTCCACACTCCTGGACGTGATTGATAACAAACGTCCAGGGGCCTGGTAACAGATTCCCCCTACCCCCCACCCCACCAAAAAAAAGGTATAACATTGTTTTTAAATTTGAGGACACCTTTCATTATTTTATACAATGTGTAAAACTGGATAAAGACAACTATTGAACTGGATAACATGCACAAGCTTGAAAGTACACAGCTGCCTATAATTTGTAATAAAAGCAGTTTAGAGGTTAGAAAATTGTGGCGTGGGAGTAGTACATGCCTCAACAAGTGTGAACAGCAGAAGCTTTCACCTTGCTAAATTTTTATGAAGCACATTGTACTTGAAGCTGGGCGTTTCCAGTTAAGACGTTCTTAATGAATAATCCAAATTGATTGGGGTGCAGACGGTTCCATGAAAAAGAAGGAGGAAGAGGAAAGAGCGTGAAAGAGCAGAAGAAGCAAGGAGACAATAACGGAATAGCCTCCTGTTCCGAAGTAATGTTCCGGGACAGGCTTAGGCGGAGAAGAAGAGGAGTTTTAGTGGGTATACCTAGATCTAGATATCAGGGAGCCCCACACTCCTGGGCGTGATTGATAACAAACGTCCAGGGCCTGGTAACAGATTTCCCCTCCACCAAAAAAAGCTATACCTAACAATGCTTTTAAATTTGAGGACACCTTTCATTATTTTATACAATGTATAAAACTGGATAAATACTGGATAATACGCACAAGCTTGAAAGTACACAGCTACCTATAATTTGTAATAAAAGCAGTGTACACAGGTTAGAAAAGTGTGGCGTGGGAGTAGTGTATGCCTTAAAACGTGTGAACAGAAGAAGCTTTCACCCTGCTAAATTTTTATGAAGCACATTGTACTTGAAGCTGGGCGTTTCCAGTTAAGATGTTCATAATGAATGATCCAAATTGATTGGGATGCAGACGGTTCCATGAAAAAGAAGGAGGAAGAGGAAAGAGCGGGAAAGAGCAGAAGAAGCAAGGAGACAATAACGGAATGACCTCCTGTTCCGAAGTAATGCCAGAGGAAGTAATGTTCCGGGACAGCCGTAGGCGGAGAAGAGGAGGGGTTTTATGGGTATACCTAGATCTAGAGATCAGGGAGCCCCACAGTCCTGGACGTGATTGATAACAAACGTCCAGGGCCTGGTAACAGATTTCCCCTCCACCAAAAAAAATTGTTTTTAAATTTGAGGACACCTTTCATCATTTTACACAATGTACGAGGGAAAGTCAATAAATAAATCACAAAAAGCTATTATAAAAATAATTAGAGAAATAGTTAGCCAAAAACAAATTTTGTTTTTCAACAAAGTCTCCATCTACATTAATACACTTATCCCATCGCTTTATCAATGACCCAATGCCTGCTGCATAAAAGGATTTGGGCTGGCGTCTGAACCACGTGTGTACCTCTTGTTGAACATCGTTGTCACCCTCGAAATGTTTGTCGCCAAGATGCTTTGTGAGTGGACCAGCATAAGGTTAGGTGGAACTTGATGTCAGAATGCCGTCACGCGAGAGAGGCCTTTAGAGGACCATCTCCTAGTCTGGCGCGCTTTTGCACAGGGCTATCTAGAAAGAACCTGCGGCTACTTGTGGGCATACTTTCTGGGCACTGTAAACTTAACAAGCACATGCACCGCATGGGCTTGGTTGAATCACCATCCTGTAGAGGATGCTACACAGAAGATGAGACGGCGCAACACATACTTTGTGAGTGTCCCGTACTTGTCGAATTAAGACGATCCATGTTGGGGGACTCCTGGCCGGACATGGCTAAGATTAGAGCCGCTTCCCCGTCCAGCATCCTCAGGTTTATCTCACGTGTGGGATGGCTTGAGTGATGATGCGGGGTCGAACGACTCTAATCAGGGGTGCAGCACAAAGGGCCCGAATAGGTGGCCTATGTGCGAGTGGACTTTTGACCACCCTCCCATCGTAATCCAGAATCCAGAGTGGACCAAACTGGACCAAACAGATGATAGTCACTTGGGCCCAGGTCGGGACTGTAACCCTGATGTTCAATAAGTTCTCACCCTAATTCTGCAATTCTAGCCTGGGTCAAGTCGGCCGAATGCGGCCTGGAATTATCGTGATTGCTCTCGTCAGTAGGTCTGGACGTTTTCGTCGAATTGCATCCCGAAGCAAAAACAAAACACTACAGCATGATTCAGCAGTCACGTTCTCATTTCTGTTCTGAAAATGGCCTAGGTGCACTCCTTGAGAATCCCAGAACACGGTAAGCATAACCTTACCAGCTGAGGGCACAACCTTGAATTTCTTTGTTGACGGCGCAGAAGGACGTTTCCATTGCATTGAAGCACGATTTGTTTTGGGTTGGTAGTGATGCACCCATGACTCATCACCAGTAAAAATCCTGTTAAGCACGTTCTCCCCTTCCACTGTGTATCGCGAGAGGTGCTGCAAGGACAAGCCCATTCGAATTCTTCTGTGTTCCTCGGTCAGTTGTCTAGGTACCCACCGTGAGCAAACTTTTTGGAAATTCAATCGATCGTGCATTGTAGGCTAAACCATGAGAACACCCTATTGCAGTTGCTATACTGTCTATTGATACCCGCCTGTCAGTTCGAATCATCTCTTCCACCCGTCGAAGTGTTGCATCTGTCGCAATTTGAACGAGGCGGCCACTTCGCTGATCGCCAACAACTTTTGAGCGCCCCTGAGAGAATTTATGGACACAGCCATGCACGGCTTTACGCGACAAACACTTTTCACCGTAAACAGGAGACATTTCCTTATGAATATCTTTTGCAGAAAGTCCTTTTGCGCAGAAAAAACGTACAAAAGCACGTTGCTCTTCCACAGTATACTCTTCGAGCACGGTCGCCATTTTAACACTGCCTGTATTCACGCACAGCAACTGTCACTTGAGAATTATAAAGCTGGATTGTGCTGACACCTAATGACAGAAAGTGAAACAACTCACTCCAAGTTTCAGCTTTCCTACAGCAGTTTGTGACTTATTTAATGACTTTCCCTCGTATAAAACTGGATAAAGACAACTATTGAACTGGATAACACGCACAAGATTGAAAGTACACAGCTGCCTATCATTTGTAATGATTTGCAACCTCGCCATAGTTCATTTCAGGTCAAATTTGAAAATCGGTATTTTGGTGACTTGTGACGTGAAAATTACCAATTCGTTACTTATTATTGGCATAGTCGCATTGAGGGTGCCCGTTACTCTGTATCCTTAACACCCTTAAGTAAATTAAGACATAATAAGAAGGGCATCTGTTTGGTAGGTAGTTGTATTCTTTTAAATTACAAATTGTGTGGTATAACAGAAATAAATGTAGTGTACAGGTTAGAAAAGTGTGGCGTGGGAGTAGTGCATGCCAAGTGTGAACAGCAGAAGCTTTCGCCCTACAAAATTTTTATGAAGCACATTGTAGGTACTTGAAGTTGGGCGTTTCCAGTTAACAGGTTCCTGTACGGGAGAACTCCTTGACCCAATTGATTGGGATACAGAGGGTTCCATAAAATTCAACTTCTTGAAGAAAAAAATTGGGGGTAAAAAATCTGTGTTTAAAGTCTGTTTGTCGCAAAATTGTCATAGGTACTTACTTTTCTTTTTATGCTCCTGTTCCTGTTGAAGATAAGTACCAGCCGAGGGGTCAATCATCATGGAGTGCCCCAGGTGCCCCCCATGACCCCCTGGCTGGCACTCCATCGTAATCATAGTACCCTCAATTGTGGGGCAAATTATCTGCAACAAACAATAAAAATGAATTCCGTTAAGTAAATTAATAGTGAAAGTAAGACAAATGTGTTTAACTTTTAAAACAGAAAAAAAGACGCTCAGCTGTTTGATTGTAAGATAAAGATTACGGATTATTACCAGAAGGGGTCGTTAGTCCTTAATCACTTTCATTTCAAACCGAACCTCATCCAGCCCTTTCCTTTATAGTAAAAGTCGGGCGCCGACCTTTTACTATACAAACGGTCCTCGTGCGCGGGAATTTCTACTAACGAAAATACCATATGTCATTCTTACCCTCTATTCTAAACTATTGTTAAAACGGAAAACTAAATTAAGGGCCTAACTGCTGTTGTTTCATTTAAGCTACTAACCTTCTTTGTGTTTGTTTTAGAGCTCTTAGTAGACACAGTCATCTTGTGGTTTATGGCATCCCAGATACGCAACGATTAGTGTGTTTAGGGGAACTTATTTCTATAGGTATAAAATGGCACAATGTGACACGTTTTCAATTCAAAAAAGAGTTTTACATTCCTCTAAACACAGTAATTTAAAACGTATTAGCCTTTTTTCTAATAGCTTTTGCACAATCGCCTATGAAATATTTTATAGCAATCAGTTCATAACAAAAATTATGTTGATGGCATTAAAATAAATAGTAGACTAAGCCGGCATGTTTTTTTGCGGTTTTAAAGCGGCCTAGATTATTTTGTGTACTGCATTGTTTTTTTGTCATCAACACAGATTCCGTTACAAAAATTTGATCTACTCTACCTAAATAGGAAAAAAAAGGGACATTTACTATAATTATTTAATGAAGCGAATTTGGCCTTCGGTGATCCGAATGACGAAAATTATGATTTTAACGAAAAGTTTTTTTTTTAATCCCTTATTGCATTTTTACAATTTTAGTGATGGTGATATTCGCGTACAATCTCGGTCCGAAACATGCGGATCTATTCTTGTAACCGCCAATTAGCTACGAAGCCTTTTTTCAAATATTTGAAGGTGATTATAATACATTGATCTCGAAAATATGTTGATTGTCACATTATAACAATTTGGACAATGCAAAATAACCATGAAATGGTGTCCTTTTCATCATTGTTTGTGTTTTGATGGATTCGTTGAATTAAATTTCTTAAATTTCATAGTTTTTGTTATTAAGTAACTAGTGTGAAGGCAGCCCCCACTTTCGAAATTTACAATTTTAATTATAATCGTTTGTAGGTGTTTATCAGATATTTTTTAAAACGTTCGTCCTTTGTTAATATACCTATATAATAATAATCAAGGTGGTCGTACATGGTGTAGTGGATGTACCGTTGGTATACCAATAAACTACGGCGGTCTCGGGTTCGAATCCCGACTGGTTGGTGATAAAAATACCTAGACTTGGATGTTTGTAAGCGTATAGGGCTAATGACCACAGCCGATGCCCTCAACCCCCCTTCGTGGGGAGGAAAATTAAAAAAAAAATAATAATAATAATTAACGATTATAACTATGATGTGAAGTTAGCCCGCCTCCGAACTTTCAAAATTTACAATTTTTCCCTTGCAATCGTTTGTAGGTGTTTGGGTGTTTGCTTGCTATTTTTTAACGTTTGTTGGTTTTTAATATCTACAGTGTGCCCACGAATTGAGTTCATTATAGGTGTAAATGACCAAAATTTTTTTCAGATTTGGTCCTGCTTCATTGGAAATGAATTGTCATCAAGTGATCAGGTGGTGGAGCAAAAACTATTTTCTTTGCAGGTAAAGTAGCTTTTTGTGTATCAAAGAGAAAAATTGTTCAGAATCGATGCGTTGCGAAGTCTCACCCAAATTTGCTTTTTCATTGAAAGTATGACCTAGAGACTTAAAAAAACAACTGAAGTAATTAGAAAGGCTAGTTGTATACATTTTATGAAGCCAAAAATATAAAAAATTAGTAGAAAACGGAACAATTTTCTCGCCGTATTGTGCGTTGTTCGTCTTGTCATAAATTTTTCAATAATAATAATATTTATTTTCATATAAAAACAATGTATTTATAAACTAGGGTACACTTATGTCACTTTTTGGTAATAATCGATGGTACGTTTACCTTATGCCTCCTAAATTCGCCTAAAATTGTTTTTTCAACTCATTTTTTATATTTTTGGTTTTATACTTACACAAAATCTCTCAAGACGACTATACAACTAGCCTTTCTAATTATTTTTAGTTGTTTTTTTAAGTCTAGCGGAGAAAAGAACTTTGTGGAGACTTCAGTATTCTCTTTATTTGTTATAAATATTATTTAACAAATGATTCTTATTTACTCTTACATATCAACATTTAACCATAAGACACAACCACAATATAATACATAAACCAAATACATTTCCCAAAAATAAAAAACTTCCTACTCTTGTCCCCTTCTCTCCACCCCCCCCCCTTCCCTCCCAAAATCACCTTTCTTTCTCTCTCCTCTTCCCTTAGATCCTCACATTCCCTCATCATATGCCATATGTTCTCCCTCCCTTCCCCACACATTCTCATCCTTCCACCAGTATCTGTTTTCGTTTTCCCCGTTCCCGCACCTGAACCTTGCCACCATTCATTTCTCCTTTAAACCCATGTCACCCAATCGGCCTTGCCTTTCACCATTATCTCCACATATCCCTCATTATATCTTCCCTCTGCTATCCTCGCTCTCCTTTCCTGGCCTTGGACATCTTTATCTCTTGTTACTAATTCCCCTACCATACCCTTTCCTTCCTCTCTTCTCCTTTCTATCTCCTCCTTGGCATATCCCACTCTATCATAAAACAACCTCCTCTCCTCTTGCATCCGTTCTTTTCTTATCTCTCTCATACACTCATTTACCCCAATAATTTCTTCCCTTTTCTTGATCTGCTCCTCATGTTTCACTGTTCTCTTTTCTGCCTGGATCCTTATTTTTTCTGCTTTCGTCTCCTCCCCCACGATATATCCTAGCGTCTCTCTATCCAACCCCAACGTCCATCTCCAGTACTTTTCCTGTATTTTTTCCATTTTCTCCCACTCCTTCCATCCCCATATCTCCGCTCCGTACCCCATCACTCTTTACCAACTTGTCTCTTCTCTTTTGAAATACCATCACTTTTGTCTTTTTCACGTTCGCACTTAAACCTTTCCTCTCTAAATATCCCTTCATCACTCAAATTAAGCCCTTTTTTATATATTTTTAGTTTCATACTTACACAAAATGTCTCAAGACGACTATACAACTAGCCTTTCTAATTATTTTAGTTGTTTTTTTTAAATCTAGCGGAGAAACGAATTTTGTGAAGACCCGCAACGCATCTAAAGCGGTCGTTAGGAGAATAAACAACAAATTGTGTCGATTATTTTCAAACTACAGTTATTATTATTTTTCGATTATGAACAGCTTTTCTTAATAACATTTTGCTCTATGATACACAAAAAAAGTACTTTTTTTTTTAATTTCAAAAAATCCAAGTTTATTATAACAGAGTAGGTATTAAAATTAAGGCTAAGCCTTCCAAGGTATAATGACCGTGCGGAAGTTGGGAGCCGGCTATACTGATCAAAATAAAATAATGTTTCTTATATTTTTTAAAATACTTTACCTGCAAAGAAAATAGTTTTTCCTCCACCACCAAGGCGGTTTTGAATTAAAAAAATAAAAAATATGATGAAAATTCATTTCCAATGAAGCAGGGCTAAATCTGAAAAATATTTTGGTCATTTACACTTATAATGAACTCAATCCGTGGACATACTGTATAATAAATTACAATGAAGATAGCTCCCAAATTCCGAAATTTACAATTTTTAATTGCAATCGTTTGTAGGTGTTAATCGGCTATTTTTTAACGTTTGCCCTTTTTTAATATACATATATAATAATTAATGATTATAACTAAGGTGTGAAGTTAGCCCGTTTCCCAACTTTAAAATTTTTTAATTGCAATCGTTTGTCGGCTCTTAAAAGTTTAGTATCCGGGATCCATCTAATTTAGCGTAAAAATTTTTACGAATGATAGGAAATGAGGCCCTTATAAAAAAATGCAACAATTTTTCGAAGAAAATAGCCCTTTTTTTAAAAAAATGTTTTTTGTTAAGCACTTATAATTTTAGAGTCACAATCTATTGTTCAATAGATGGCGTTAGAGGTCTTATTCTACACATGAATTGAAAGAATGTATAAATAACATGCACTTGGGCATTGCAAGTCACATACCCTAACAGTAATATTAATTTCAAGTAGTAAACTAGTAAGATAAAAATTACTTCCGGGGGCGAAACGTTGGCTTTTTCAACTTTGACACAGTCCAACTACGGAAGTCGTTTTATTTTACCGACTCTGGTCGTGGGAGCCTCCGCTGTGACATAAAGTAGTACTCAACACGTGTCTAATATATGCGAGTAAATGCGATCAACAAATAGAAAAGATTTTAGCGAATTGAATCCTCTTCTCAACCTAAGCACAGCTCAAAGAGAAGTATTTATTTTCATAAGCTTATTTTAATATCGCTCGAAGATTTTAGCTCTATATAACTAAAACAGTGGCATTTCCCTGGCCTTATATACTTGCGGATAACCCGTAAGAGTATCTGTGATGCATATAAATCTTATCGCAAGTTGTATAATCCATGATTGCTTTGGAGAAAGCAGACAAACTCGATACAAAAGAAAGATGAATTTAAGGCGGTGGAGGAAAATATGGCAGCTAACAATATGGAAGAGAGCCATGCGCATAAATATTTTTTGAAAATATTGATCCATGAGTTATCCCCCCCCCCCCCCCTACAACTGTAAAAATTCACATTTTACTTGCAATTGTTCATAGGCGTCTGTTGGTCAAATTTTTAAGGGTTATCGGTTTAGTAGGTATATCAAAATTTCCCCATTTTCAATCGATTTTCAAATTATTGAATTTAATTAATTAATTCATTGTCAGATTAATGACAGAAAAAAATCATGAAATTTTGAAAGTTTGGGTGCTAACTTTGAAGTGTTTGGGGGGGGGGGGAGGGTATTCCCACCCGTCATTTATTAGCAATTTTTTAAAATTTGCAGGGAGTTTAAGTTTTTTTAAGTTAATATAAAATAAGTTAAATTAATTACTACGAATTATTATTAAATTCATTTAATACAATTAAATAAATAAATATGGTATTTTAAAAGACTTCACGTTTCAATAATAATCTTAAATTATTGTAAACATCCAAAACCCGAGAAAAACATTTTTTTAATGTAGTACCGTTAGTTTAATTAACTTAATTATTTAATTAAACATTAGAATGAATTATTATTAATTTCATTTACTACAATTAAATATATAAATATATTTTGCAAAATGGGGCGTAACTTCACGTTTCAATAACAACCTTTAATTACATTAAAAACCAAAAAAACACACTTTTTAAAAATGTATAGTTTGTTAACTTATCTTAAAATTTTTGTATGATAATAGTAAACGCTCACTTAAATATGCGAAATTAATTATTTTTTTTACCGGAATTTGAGGATAACAAATTTCTTCAAAAAACATAGCAATATACGACACCAAGTAACAGGTGGTATTATGACCCACTGGAAATGCACCAGAATGATCAGACCGATTATTACGTATGCTTCACTGGTGTGGTCGCATAAAACCTTTGCCCAGAAGAAGATACAGAAACTTAGCAAGGTGCAGCGACGGGCTTGCCTTGGAAATACGGTGGCAATGATAACGACCCCTACGGCAGCCATGGAGACTCGATTGAACCTACCGCCACTAAACATAGTAATTAGAGCAGAGGCGCTCAGAACGGAATACCGGATGAGAGTCACAGGGCAGTCGCTCATTGTTGACGAAATTTCCAAAGATAAAAACCTCGGTATCATAACTGAGAGGAGACCCAAAACAGTTTGTCCTACCAAACTGTTTAAGACAACAATCCTTACTCGGCAGGACTGGGACAAAATTGCAGTAAAGCAAAAGTGAATGGAATGGTGTGCTACACAGACGGCTCGAAAACCACTAAGGGCACTGGATCTGGAGTGTACTGGAGCAATGGACGGGGCTGCAAAGTTTCTGTAAGCCTAGGTCAAAAAGCGACCGTGTTCCAAGCCGACAGACAAGACAGCGGCTGCGTGTAACACAACCAAAAAATCCTCACGAAAGAGAATTGCATACACCCGTCGAAAATCCCAGGACATAGTCTTTCTGGAAACCCCAAACGGGAACTTAGCAGCGTCAAACTCAAAGTTAAGCAGAACGAAGATAAAACTTGCGACAGAGATGGTCACACGTCACTGCCGCCTGAACAAACACCTGCATAACAAGGGCTGACCGATATCCCGATATGGAAGGGTTGTGGTAAGGTAGAAGAAACGCCCTATCGCGTTATTTGCCAACTTGCCTACTTGGAAAGGAAAAGGAAGTAACGAAGTTTCGCCCTACTAAAATCCTGGACTTTGTGAAAGATACCGGTATTCTTGAAGGGTAGACAACACCGGGGAGCATAAAAGGTCGCAGTGCAGGAACCAATTGGGACCACCCCTAGCATAATAATAATAATAATAATTCTCCCATTACTATTGATCCTCTTATGCCTTATATTGTATGATATTGGGCAAAGATGTACGTTCAAACCACATTCTTCTTTGATACATTATTCGTGGTGGGAAATTCTCTTTACCTCTGATACAAACAGATCATCGTGGTGCCATCTGGCTTCCGCACCAGAGCAACGAATTATGCGATGTTTTGGTTGCTTCATCTAAGAGGTTTCCAATTTTTTTTCCAATCCACTGGGCCCAAATCCTTGACTGCCTCTCACTGAATCAGGTTCACAGCTCCTACGGTTTCTAGGTCTGTTTTACGGCTGACGACTTCCGGTGAAGTAATGATATACAGTCAGTAAGGGTTATATTGGTTGCCTATTTTAATAATAATAGTCTCGTTTTTCGAACATCTTACGATGTTATACGGGTTAAGTATCGGCCTTATCTGGTACGTATCCAGCTGGAGACTGTGTGGCAAGCACTCCGCTGCTTAGCCGCTTACGATTACCCCAAAGAAACTCTCTGGTTACTGGTCAGGCCCGCATGAAATAGTCGAGGGGCTCTTTACGTGAAAGCTCATCGAAATTAATTTAGACGATAAACATTAAAATAAAATCAAATGAATATAAAATAAGTAAATAATTAGATAAATATTTTAAATAAATAAAAAAAATCTAATAGGCGCCCCCTATCTAATGAGGTCCGTGCCCCCCCCCCCCCCCCGGCGTGAATATTGCGGAAGAAATCGAAGAATATCTGTAGACACCAAATCAAATATACCTACTTTTTGCGAAATTTATTTTAGTATTAAAATTTTGAAAATTTTTCCCAAAAAATATAGTTTATCAATGGCGACATTCATGGGAATTTCAATCCTTGATCTTCTACAGTCATTATCTTAGTGATGTTGCCTAAGTATTAACCGTTTCTTGACATACCCACAAAAAAACACACGAAACGACTATAAAAACCGTAACACAGATTAGGTAAAATTAATTTTTACACAATGAGACAGCAAATTATTCCCAAATTCATCACCTGAATAGATCAACTTTAAACTTGCTTTATAATCGTAAGCAAATTAAAAAAGGAAAAACGCTCGATTAACTTTGTAAAGGCGTCACGCTACCTTACAAAATTTTTTCCAAAAAAAAAGGCTTTATTTTGGTACAGTCAATGATTAAACTCTGAAATGTCGCCAGTATGCATGCGCTCTTATAATTGACGGGAAATATAAGCTTCCTATATCATTGTGGCCATATGGTAAGCGCAACTAAAGCACTCCGTCTCGCTTAGGCACATCGATTTTCAAACTGTACTATTTTAATGTAAATTTATTTACGTAAACACAGTTAAATGAAGTCCTCTTTAGAGTAAATAATCAAAATACTCAACTCTAATGCTGTTTAATTTGTAATAAATATCGGCAACCTACTTTACCATTCTGTATTAACTATCATTATAGAACATTAAATTGTAGAATGTAATGGAGTAATTATATTTAAAAATTTACCTACTTCATTTGCATTCCTTTACCTATAAGTGGCTGTAATAAAATGAAGTTACTTTAGATTTTTTTTTCCTCTGTAATTTCTAACACTGATTGACCTTATAAGATACGCTCACTTTTAAATGCTAATCCGACTTAAATTAAAGGTTTAAGTGGAATGTAGCCTTTCTGTGTCTTTTCGTTGTAAGACCGTTACATACCATTCAACTAAGTGTCATTTGCGTTTACAAAGTGTCGTGGAATCCATTATCGTAAAAGGACGAATTTTGGAAGTTTGAAATGATCGAATCGCCACCGTTTCCAGAAAAACCTAACAATCCCTCTCGAAGATCCATTAATGGAACCACATCGGTTCAGTCAAAATATCTGAACAGAGGGAAGAAAAGAAAGAAGCAAGCTAACAATACAAGAATAGAGAAGGCACTAGAGGGAGAGGAAGAAAAAGAGAGAAAGACGGTGGAAGAGGGAGACGAGATGAAGGAGAAAGCAAACTAAAGAAAAGAAAAGCGGCGAGATCGGATGGGATACAAAATGAAAAATGGATTTACGGAGGGGTGAAGATAATAAGAAGAATGGCAGAAATAATAAACAAAATAAGAAGAGGGGAAGAGTTCCCAACGGAGGGGAGGCATGGTATCATCTGGCCTATATATGAGAGAGGGAACAAAGGGAATAAGAAAAAGGACCGAGGAATTACCCTTCTAAATTCAGGACATAAGATATACGCGAGCGTAATAGAGAAAATATTACAAGAAGAACTGAAAAGAAAAAAAAACATACTACCGGATCGACAGGCGGGATTTAAAAAGGGAAGAAGATCTATAGATGTTTACATACTAATGATACTGGTGATAATGATACTAAGTGATAGTGAGAAAACTGGAATGCCGTACAAAAATAAAGTCAATCACTAGGCCTACAAGTTTCCTAGTATGAGGATCGTGGTTCACACACTCATTTTGGAGTATGACACAATTTGGTACTCAAAGAAAATTTTTGCTGTTCGATTATTATATCATGCCCCTCGTACATGCTAGCTGACTAGGACAAAATTGAATCAATCACCAATGACCTCCCCAGTAGAATAAAAACTTACTTCTCCTAAGCATTGTCGGCTGCTCGTGGTGCTCCCTGTCTTTGCTAAACGACTGACCTTGTCGCCAGAAAAAAGCAGCTCAACACGAACTTGGCGACAAAATGAATCGCCCTTCACAAGTAATCAACCGGATATTTTCAAGGCCTAGACACACCACTACTTAGAACATTGTTTTGAAACACAGATGGGTTAGTAAATGATAAATCCATGAAGTTGAAAGACATTGTAACCAAAAATGATATTAATATTTATTGTACAGCAGAAGAATGAGGCTCAACGGATGACCTTGACTTGTTCCATTATCAGGATATTGAACATTATATTCTGAAAAGAGCGAGATAAGTATCGAATGATAATAAGTGCGATAATAAGAAAAGAGATGACTGAAGTGGTCTATCGGGTAAGCCAAAATTAGCTGAACTGGAGGCCTTCAAGGATAATATCCGTCGTCGTCTTACAGCCCTCCTAGAAATATCCCGAAATGAGCGATCTAAATTCTCTCTCCACGCTTTGGGGTTATGACAGAACTAGCACAACAGAACTAGTAGGCGCAGATTTTGCAAATTCAAAGTCAGTTATATTTATGGAGAATGGAGGCAACAGCCCTACCCATCTATCCTACGGAGGATACACAAGCCATCTTAATATAGATCTAGTCCACACTTCTCTGGCGTCCCACATTTCTCATTATCTCATGGTGTCATCTAGTGGTTTTGGTCATAAACTCCTTGTAGTCGACCTGATTAAAACCTCTTTGGGAGCAGGGTTATGTGTAAAGCATACGAACAAATGGTGATTTATTTTGGGAACAGTCTAAGGTTTTAAGAAGCAAAGAAATTCAATAGAGCACGTGCTGCTCCACACACACAAGAAATTGAAGATGATTTTCCCAGAACGCGAATCACCCTAGCGATATTTGTTGACTTTGAAACTGCTATTGGCAAGGTTTGGACTAAAGGACTTCTGCCAATACTGGGGAAAAGGGGTAAAAGGCAAAATGTGTCTGTATATCACGATGATGGACGCCCTTATATAACATACAATATCAGTCTCTTTATGCAGACGATCTAGTGGTTTGGATCAGTTTCCTTGATGTTTGATGGTCACCCCCTCAAGTTAAACTGGATAAAGCAAACTGAAAGTTTAGCAGAAAAGGGGAAAAATGTGCTCTATTACTTGAAAAGATGACTGGCATAAAATGTACCTCCAGGCCACTATGGAACACGGTGCTGAAGTTATTGTAATATGATAATGTTACACAAAACGGAGCACCAAAGTCAACTCTAAATATGGCAGGGCTTAAAACAAGTGAACTTCTACAACAACTTGCTATACATTATTGGGACGGCTATAGAAGACAACCCTCTCAGCGCTTGAAGGTACTTTTTCAACATTGACAAAGGTCCTAAGTATATGACCTACTAGCCAGTGAAAGACACCCATTTCAAGGAATTCATGTCATATCAAAAACATCTGCACAAGGAATACTGCAACTAACAAGAAATGTAAAAAAATCCCGACACCCTGCATAGTGCATATTTACGCAGATGAATCTGCGAAGGATGCAGGTGTTTATTGCTTACCATTCACTAGTTCTGGGCCTGTTGAGAAAGTGTCTTATTAGTTACCAGTATAGAACCTCTGATACGTTCACTACAGGCTACAAATTATTGTTTCATCTACGTGTAGTCGTGTACAGGGGCGAATTGGACTAGTCCATATCGGCGCGGGCAACTAATTGAACCGGGGCCGGGGATGGTTGTTTTTGTTTTTAGTCACATGTAGTCCTATAAGAAGGAGAATAAATGTACGAGAAGTTTTACAGTATAGGTATTGTTTCTTTTTCGTCTCCGGCACCGAACCGGCGCCAAAATCACCGGCGCACCGGGATATTTCCCGGTGTCTCGGTGGGTCCATCCACCCCTGGTCGTGTACTGTTCCGTACTAAAGGAAAATCTCACATGAAACTATTCAAATGAAAACGATGGTCCGCCATAAGAAACAATATACCATATCCCCGGGGCTTGCCACCGTGCGAAGGGGTGACCTGTTTTCGGCTTATTATAGGTCATCATTACCTCCCACTTGCCTAGGATAGGCAACGTCTGTTGAGATCAACCCATGACAGGAGACCACCTATCATTATTTGATTGTCGAGATTTTTCAGGATACAGAGACCTCTGAACGGGGCGAAACTATAATGGGCTGCATGACGTCTCGTGGCGAAATGCCAATGGTACAAAACCACTGTACTACTTAAGACGCGACGCAGACAAAGCAAAGATGAACGATGATAAAAAATAGTGCATCTGTCAAATTTTTACCAAACAAAAGATCGGTTGGGGCAACAAAAAATGGGACACTATGGTTTTACAAGTTCAATCAATGGGCATATCTACTTTAAGTAGCACCTGACTACTTAACTCAATTATTGTTTAATCGCGAAGGTCCAGGTACTACTTAAAGTAGATATGCCCATTGAACTTGTAAAATCATAGTGTCCCATTTTTTGTTGGACCAACTGTACTAAATCTGTGTGTGTGGATTTTTTGTGTTAAGGAATTTTAAAATTCTGACGGTATATTCGATTTCCGTCTACGACTGTTGGTTCGGTCATAAATCGAGCCAAACTTATTTGTAATTATACCAGGTCTCAATATGAAAACATGCCAGGTCTGATATCTTCGAAACTATAACAGATAAGTAAAATTTCTCGAAACTGTTTCTAGAACATGGAGGGGGAACCACTATGACCGGCATTGCAACTCTCTACAACCCACTCCTTAGGTTCTAGGCATCTCACCCCTATTTTTTAAGTTGCACTCCCAAATGTGGTCGAAAATGCTATTCATCAGTATTACACAAAATGTCGTTATTGCAGTGATGACAATCCTCACCTTATTAGGGAAGGCAATACGCAGTATCCTGAAGAAATTAATGTCTGGACAGGTATTCCTGGAGTTTATGTTATTGGATCGTTATTTATTACCTAATCAAAATTTAAATGGCGAATTCTATTATCAAATGTTAGTGAAACAATACAACCCGTTATAATGCACGAATTGGAAGATATGAAGATCATGAACTAGTTTTGAATGACAATTTGGTCACATTTTCAACAAGACGGGGCCCCTCCACATTATACACTACGTGTTAGGAACTGGTTAGAGCACAATATATTATGCAGATCAGTGGATTGGTGGAAAAGGACCAGTGTAAAGGCCACCACAGTCTCCATTAGATTTCTTCTTAAACTCAGCCCCAGTCTATTGCAGATCTGCGGCAAGGAATAATTGAAAAGTGCCGAACTAATCCGCGACAAACCTTGGACATGAATTTATGAATAGACTTTGTTATTACCTTGAGAATAATTTTGAAGTCATCTAGATTACATTCTGTGATTTTTAACATTGTCCATATTGTGTTATTGTTGAGTTTTTCTGTTCATTTTGACGGCCAATTTGCAAAGATAAGCTGTTTTTGCAAAAATAGTAGATACATTTAAAATAATAAATTTAAATAAATTGAGTTAAATACTATTTTTCGTATTATATAAAAAATAATCGATTAATTAACATTTTGTTTGGTACTGGTGAACGGCACTTTTAAAGAGAGACTAGGGGGTGAGTTGCAGAAAATGTCTATATAAGTCATATTGGATCCTCCTCAATGTTTTAGAAACGTTTTTGAGAAATTTTACTTACCTGTTACAGTTTCGAAGACATGAGGTCTGGCAAGTTTTCAAATTAACACCTGGTATATAAGGATATATCATTTCTTGTTTCACACAAAGTAAGTGATCTTTTCTAAACATGCTGTATAGTGGGCAATATGCCTTGGTTACTTTTATTTTTCATTTTTTTTAGGAAAACGTGTTCCTGTTTTCTACCATCGCTGTTTTATTTTAAATTT
Organism: Pyrocoelia pectoralis; assembly: GCA_036250285.1. NCBI lineage: Eukaryota > Metazoa > Arthropoda > Insecta > Coleoptera > Lampyridae > Pyrocoelia > Pyrocoelia pectoralis. The sequence continues at coordinate 16,949,314 of CM070081.1, forward strand.
AATGATAGGGCGGGCAGCCCATCAAACAGTAAACTTAACTTGATTGTTAACCTGGATAGGTCCTACCCCTTCTCCAACCATTCCTTCACTTCTTCCCTTCAGCTGTTTTATAATAGTCAAGTTCGATTAAACGTTCCAAAAAGTAGAAATAATGGTTTTATATTTCATCGTTAATGAGTGGGGAGACGCATGACGGTGCAAGTGCACACTATTTCTATGCATTATCTTTTTTTTAGGGTTTTTAACATTGTTAGGGTTTGGAGGAGGCTTCCTATGTGTTCACGATTTAACCCCAAATGGACGCTACAATTCAGGGAATGGTACTAGTTTTTCTGTCTTAACATGCGTCATTTTACTTCCCGAGTACGAAGTAAAAGGGAAGTATTGTATTAGTGTTCAAAAAAAAAAAATTTGACCTATGCAAATTTTTACATATCTTTGCGTTTCTGAATACGTAGATTCAAAATATGGAAAAAAAAAATTTTCCGTCTGTCGTCTGTAGTCTGTAGTCTGTAGTCTGTAGTCTGTAGTCTGTCCGTACACATTCCTTGCAACGCTCTAAACTCAGAAACTATTAAAGTTAACGAAATGCGGTTTTCGCCAATCGATTACATTCGAGCCAAGGACGAAAATGCTGATATTACCTTTGATGACGTCACTTCCGGTATAAGCTAAAATGGCGGCACTCGTTTTTTTATATGATAACGTTGCAGTTTTTTTTATGTAGTTTAAAAGAGTGTTTTTTTCTGAATTCAGCAATATATATTTTGCTATACTTATTTTTTGAAAAGTGCTTAAAAAAATAATTATTAATAAATGACTGCCACGCTCGATACTCAGAAACTATTAAAGTTATCGAAATGCGGTTTTCGCTAATGAATTACATTCGGGCCAAGGACGAAAATGTTGATATTACCTTTGATCACGTCACTTCCGGTGTAAGCTAAAATGGCGGCACACATTTTTTTTATAAGATAAAGTTACAGTTTTTTTAATGGTGTTTAAAAGAGTATTTTTTTCTGAATTCAGCAATATTATATTGTGCTATACTTATTTTTTGAAAAAGTGTTAAAAAAATCATTTTTAAAAAATGACTGCAACGCTCTATACTCAGAAACTATTAAAGTTATCGAAATGCGGTTTTCGCCAATCGATTACATTCGGGCCAAGGACGAAAATGCTGATATTACCTTTGATGACGTCACTTCCGGTATAAGCTAAAATGGCGGTACTCGTTTTTTTTATATGATAACGTTACAGTTTTTTTTATGTAGTTTAAAAGAGTGTTTTTTTCTGAATTCAGCAATATATATTTTGCTATACTTATTTTTTGAAAAGTGTTTAAAAAAATAATTATTAAAAAATGACTGCCACGCTCGATACTCAGAAACTATTAAAGTTATCGAAATGCGGTTTTCGCTAATGAATTACATTCGGGCCAAGGACGAAAATGTTGATATTACCTTTGATCACGTCACTTCCGGTGTAAGCTAAAATGGCGGCACACATTTTTTTTATAAGATAAAGTTACAGTTTTTTTAATGGTGTTTAAAAGAGTATTTTTTTCTGAATTCAGGAATATTATATTGTGCTATACTTATTTTTTGAAAAAGTGTTAAAAAAATCATTTTTAAAAAATGACTGCAACGCTCTATACTCAGAAACTATTAAAGTTATCGAAATGCGGTTTTCGCCAATCGATTGCATTCGGGCCAAGAACGAAAATGCTGATATTACCGTTGATTACGTCACTTCCGGTCTAAGCTAAAATGGCGACACTTATTTTTTTATAAGATAAAATTGCAGTTTTTTTATGTAGTTTAAGAGTATTTTTTTCTGAATTCAGTAGTATTTATTTTTTGAAAAAAGTGTTAATACGAGCGAAGTCTCGTGGCAACTTGCCAGAATTTTTTTGATCCATTATCCTTTTCCATATAAAGGAAGTTCCAAACGCTTTTCTATTAAGAGGGTTGCAGATGACCATTCCGGAAAAATTTTGTTAGGTGGGTCCTTAGCGTAACTGGTATTTCTTCAGAAACAAACCAAAAGTGAAACTTGTGTGTGTCTCGTTGTTCGTTGTACACAAAGTAATCGTCAATAAAGTATAAAATATTAAGTTCACGAGAACTGTTCTGAAGTGACCCAATAATTACGAAAGAGTGGGTGTAACACATATCTTTGCTAATTACAAACCAATAACTTGTTTATTACACTAATAATTTTCTAGTGTACTGTCAGTTAAAAGGATCGCGTGAATTGCAAGTTAACTTACTTATACATACGTATTATAGATATAAAATATTTGATCGTCATTTTTGTTTAAGTTCAGTTCAACATTCTCATGTCCAAGTTCTACTCCTTTAAGACTTGTAGTAAAATGTGTAGGTTAAACTCCTCCATAGTAATTTATTGCATGCAAAAGCACCAGTATCTCTCTTTCTAAAGCTAATCCAAGCGGGTCTCTGGCTTGTGTTGACTGGGTAAAAGGGAATGTTACAGATTTCTTAAATCTTTTACATATTTCACTTATAATTGGCATAATATATTCAGGAAAAGCGCAAAAACATACTTCTCAGTTATAAATTTTGTAATTAGCGAAATAAATAAAATCGTCAATGCATATTGAATAAAATACAGGACAGCCGTTGAAAGTTCCTTAATGCAGTGTCATGTTATTTATGTCCGCATCTTGAGCATATCCATCATTCGCATTCTAATGCTGTTACATAGACCTGCTTGAAATAATCCTACAACAACCTAGAATACTGGATGAAACAAACTAAAACCCATCATAACTGTAATACCTACGATTGTTTAAAAATTTCAATCACGATCAACAGTAAACAATTTTTTTCTGTGCACCATACAATTAGGTAGGTAGGTATATATCTTTTTGGTGGTCACGTGAATTATACCTACTCTAGTCTTAAGCGAAACCTCTTCGTATTTTCCCTACGGAATTTTTCTAGAAAACACTTGCGTTGCTGCGCTCGGTATCACGCGAGATTTCGCAAACAAGTCACTCATTAAACGAGAAGAGCGTTTGATGCATAACAATTTGCTTTGTGTTAAATCGCACGTACGTAATTTTTATCTTTATCAATTGCACAACGCAAGGCACAAATAAGTGAAAGTTGCCGAGTTGCTGGCACTCTCAAATTTCTGGAAATCGGAAATTAATATTTATTGGCCTGACAGTGGGCGGGTTGTATAGTTTTTTTGTTACCGAAACTGTTTGGCTTAAGTATAAAGAATCGAGGGACTTCAAAGATCATCTCTGCCATTTTTTTATTGGGAAGAATGCCGTGTTTGCTTTGGAAACGAATGTATCGTCAATAAAGATTCAAACTGATCCGATGATACGGAAAATCCATATGATGGATGGACATGGTGGAATAAGATGCTAGGAAGCAAAAGATGTTAGCTGTGAGTTAAAAGTTTACAGATAAACCCGAACGAAGGTGTTTTTTTGAAAATTGTTTTGATGTTATATTAGTCTATGTGTGTTAGAGTCACATAATTTCAGTTCGGGTCTAGTCTGTACTGTTCAAGATTTAGTATTGCTTCAGAAATAAACAATCCCTAGGTATTCAGTTTATGGACTTTGTGTCGTTTTCGAGGAGGAAAGGTGATGAAGCTGAGAATTGACGTCGTAACCACTGGGCGACTATCTCCCCTTATTTACGACGATAAAATAATTCTGTTTCTATAGTTTTTAACTCTCCCGGCCCTAAGGGCTGGTATTCTCCATTCGCGCCACAATTTCTCTTCCACACTTGTTATGGGCTTTTTGACTCCAGCTTTCTACTCCTACCTTTCTCACATCTTCTTCTACCGCTTCCAACCATTTCCTTCTGGGTTTGCCTCTCTTTCTCCTCCACCTTTCCGTTAGTAGTAGTATCAGTACTCTTTTTGGAATTCTATTTGGTTTAATTCTTTTCATGTGCCGCAACCACCTGGCACTTTGGGCCCTATTTCCTTGTACTATTATGGGTTTTGCATATACTTCAATAATTTCCTTGTTTCTTCGCCGTTTCCAGTTCCCTTCCTTATTCTTAATTCCGCCCAAAGATTTTTCTATAATAATACAATCGTTGTGTTGAACTCAAAAATAGTATCCGAATTACGTAAGCTTACGGGTTTTGGGTTCCTTTGAGAATGCAAGAATTGGAGTAAGTATCATTGAGGGATGATTTCAAATTTTATGTCATACTACCTTATTATTTCACCATAACAACTGCTGAAACAAGAAACATTAATGACTAAATAACGCCTCTTTACATGACAACCGGATTTTAGATAGCAACGGGCGTTATTTTTTATAACGTCTGCTTATAACGCTCGCAAATGTAAAATTATGCCTCATCAAGTCATCACTATAGATACGGTCAAGGATGTTAAATGTGAGTCTATACTGACTTTATTGTTATCATCTGTTTTAATCATCTTAATCAACTTCTTGAAAGTATGACATAAAGTTATGAAGGCACCACGGGCGTTATGAACATAACGCCTACGGTCGACCTTAGGCATTATTTAGTTCATAACGTCCTAGTTATTATACCCTTGGTTACCTGAATATAAATAGCTCTTTATGGCCCGCGGGCCTCTGTGTAGCCCGCGGGCCATAAAGAAAGTCAATTAAAATGACATTAAAACGGCAATGGAAATAATACAGTTTTTGAAGAAAATTAAAATGGATACCAATGGATACCATTGTTTACTGCTTTTACTATGGCAACGTATTAGCAACGTACTTCAAGCCGCGTGATAAATCTACTCAAGTTTAAGCGATATTTAAATTATTTGAGATAAACATTTAATCTGTGCATAAAATAGTTTATGCATTTCTGGCGTAAGTTGCTTTTATGGCCCTACAGCCTTTTTCTTGAAATAAGGCTTCAAGCCATAAAAGCTTCTTTACCCCCTTGATGCATAACTTTTAACTTGAGTGTACGTACGGTTCTTAAGTATCACTGTAACCAAAAATTGTTTAGATCAGTAAACTAAATCAGTGGTGTCTCTGCTGCCCCTACACAACACTCAAAATTCCTACTTAGAAGAATGAGATAGAAAAATTATAGGTTGGTCAAAAGCTGGTAATTTGATACTATTGTTGGGTTGCTTTAGGACAGTGGGAGGAATAGGTTCAATTGGGTAACATATTCAAAGAAAGGTGTACCAAGCTAAACCTTGACTATGGTCAGGCACATCGTTACTAGAAGCGTAATGGCTTATCAAATTTCTACGGCATTGGTCGGTGGTGAAATGAGGAAAGAAAATGACAATTAAAAAATTCATTCGTAGGGTATTCTTTGGGTTAATGCAATTGACTATCTCTTTCCACTTACAAACACAAGGTAGGTAACGACTATCTTTTTACCAAACCAGCGAGCCAAGAGAAGTGTGCAATGGATAAAGGTCCATATGTTGCACGTTTCTGTATTATGGAGGTGGTGGAAACTGCAATTGACCCATGAAAAATTTGAATAGAATTATTACACCATGATGATGTTATCTTATCACTGTGTTGATGATCTGTTTGTTTTCTGTGCTATGTTGATTGCTAGAAGCTCGATGCTTCTTTACCTCATCAGTTTCGCTAGTTCGTCACCTTTATTCGGGCTTTGATAATAATTAAGCTCTTCAATCAATCCAGTTACTATTTACAAGAGACGGACGTAACAAAATCACTCAAAAGCGGAATTGGAATAAACATAATCAGCAGTATAGCTAATACCCGGCTGGTAACAGTTGCCAAAGACAATAATTCAATCCGAAAAACGTGTGGACATCGACGTTGTTAGACAAGAACCTAGCAAAACGGCAACCATGTATAAAAAGAATTATTTAATTGCATCAACCGTTACACTTTCAAAAAGCTTTTGAAATTTGTGGAAAATGTATAATTTCGAGTAAGACAAACCATAGAACATCACATCTCGGTAATTATTTAGAATCCGGGGGCATCCATCAAGTCGTTTCAACTTTTCCCCTATAAGAGAGTATTACCAGACAACTAAGAAAAGCTATAACATAATAACGGCAAGTCACCAATTGTTTAAAAACTCAATAAATAAATGATAGCCATTAGTAGCAAAATGTCAAAACTTGGCGGATTTGTTCCTAGGTGGTACTACTATAAAAAAGATCGATATTTACATTTACATTTTATATTCTCCCTTTTTCAAAGTAGTTTTGAATTGTGTAACTTGTATTAACTTTTATTTCTCTTGTATTGGTTAATTATTTTACAATTTCTTGTGTTATCGATTATGTACAGCGTCTCTTACAGGCTATCCGCTAGTATACAAGGCCATATAAATGCCACTGTCGTACACTTATTTAGAGCGGCATTAAGCTAGCGATAATAAATTCTATACATTGATGTGTTTCTCAGGTTGAGGAAAGGATTCACTTCGCTAAAATCTTTACCATGTATTACTGGCACACATTAGACCCGTATCTTTATGTATTGTTGATGTCTTTTATAAATTATTTCTCGCATTTTCCCTCCTTCTCTTACATTTGCCCCCCCCCCCCCCCCCCCCCAATATGAGAAAGTATCTGTCAGCTCCCAAGTTTGGAAATACACTTTTTTTTTAATTTCTAATACCTATGCTCTAGTAGTAGTAAGTAGCATTAGAGATACCACGAGCATCCAAAAGGTTTTCCTGTGTATTGTGGTCTTCAGTGCTTAATGATATTTTCGCATTACATTAGTAAAATACGTGTGAATTTTAGAAATATTCGACGGAAATACAAAAAAAATCTATTAATGGAATGAGTTCGTAGTCCTTTCACAAAGACATTTTTTTATTGAAGAACTTTTCAGAGCAAGACCTTTTCTCCCAAGGGAGGGATTCCATTAAATTTTAAAATGAAGCTTTCACTTGGACATCTTTCAAATTTCTGGAATCACTTGTAACTGGAACGTTTTCCGTACGAGAGAACAATGGGGAAAACTCAACAATTTGATGGCCCTTCTAGTTCTTTGAAATTGGACAGCTCATCTGAGCTTTACATTGAACTTAAAGAATATCTCTACTCAAAATGGGCGTTCATGAGGAATATATTGAGTTCACTTATCGAGACGTTGAAGATGATTAGATTAGTAAACGACGACTTTTCAAAATGCCCTGTTCAATATCATAATTTGGTAGTGTTGAATCAGGGTCCGCACTTTGTTTACTCCATTTCGTTGTCCAAAGTTTGACATCCTTTGTTATCCTGGGATCGCCTGGTAAGTTCTCTGCACAAAAAAATACTGTTCGAATCAAACGTGGTCTGGCAACCAAGACGAAAGATTGAAGTGGCAAAATTCGTATGTATCAAGTGCCAAATTTGAGAAAATAACATTTTTTTCTAATTTCGAATGTTAAAATTTGATACTGTTAGGAAAAAAATTGGAAAAACATTCGACTGGAACAGGAAAATTCCTTTAAGGTAATGGAGGATTTTTCTTAATTGTTCGGCTACTCTTGATGACTATTGATAAATCCCAGATTCTGGCAAATTGTTGAAGTGGCAAAATTGGTATGTATCAAGTGCGAAATTTGGGAAAATAACATTCTCTTTCATTTCTAATGTTAAAATTTGATATTGTTTGGAAAAAAATTGGAAAAATATTCGACTGGAACAGGGAAATTCCTTTAACGTAATGGAGGATTTTTCTAAATTGCTCGGCTACTCTTGACGACTACTGATAATCTCAGATTCTGGTAAATTGTTGAAGTGGCAAAATTCGTATGTATCAAGTGCCAAATTTGAAAAAATAACATTTTTCTTTAATTTCTAATGTTAAAATTTGACACTGTTCCGAAAAAAATCGGAAAAACATTCGACTGGAACAGGGAAATTCCTTTAAGGTAATGGAGGATTTTTCTAAATTGTTCGACTACTCTTGATGGCTATTGATAAATTCCAGATTCTGTCAAAACGTTGAAGTGGCAAAATTCGTATGTATCAAGTGCCAAATTTGGAAAAATTGCATTTTTCTTTAATTTCTTATGTTAAAATTTGATACTGTTCGGAAAAAAATTGGAAAAACATTCGACTGGAACAGGGAAATTCCTTTAAGGTAATGGAGGATTTTTCTAAATTGTTCGACTACTCTTGATGGCTATTGATAAATTCCAGATTCTGTCAAAACGTTGAAGTGGCAAAATTCGTATGTATCAAGTGCCAAATTTGGAAAAATTGCATTTTTCTTTAATTTCTTATGTTAAAATTTGATACTGTTCGGAAAAAAATTGGAAAAACATTCGACTGGAACAGGGAAATTCCTCTAAGGTAATGGAGGATTTTTCTAAATTCTTCGGCTACTCTTGATGGCTATTGATAAATCCCAGATTCTGGCAATACGTTTGAAGTGGCAAAATTCGTATATATCAAGTGCCAAATTTGGGAAAATAACATTTTCTTTTAATTTCTAATGTTAAAATTTGATACTGTTCGGAAAAAAATTGGAAAAACATTCGACTGGAACAGGGAAATTCCTTTAAGGTAGGAGGATTTTTCAAATTTATCCCGAGCTGAGTAGATCTACTCGAACTTTAAGTTAAAACGCAATTCAGTTGTAAAAAAAAAGTTGATCGCGCTTTTCCAGCTTTTTTGAAGTTGTTTGGCTCTACTTTTTATTAAACATTAAACAGTACCTCCTGATTAAAAATGAACGTTCAAAATAGCGAGGAAACAGTCAACAGCACCAAATCAAAAAAAAACAACTAATAAAACTTTGTACCTCTTTGGGAAAAATGTGTTTGCATCAAAAAATGTTTATGTTTTCGAGGCACTAAACATTCTCACGCTTGAATTGGTTAATAAAAAGTTTTCCCAAAATTGCTTATTAATTAAAGGTGATTAATTTGAATTTAATTCAAATTCCCTCAGTTCTATACAATTAAGAATAATACAATGAAGCGTGAGAATGTTTTTTGAGAGAAAAATTAACATTTTATTCAAAACGTGAATAAAAGCAAAACGTTTTATTCTACAGTATAAAAATGAAAAACGTTTTCAGTAATGTAAAGCACGAAACATTTTTTTCGTCCATTTTCCTTGTAAAGCAAAACGTAAGAATTTTAGATGAAGATACACTTTGACTTTGTTTATTGTTTAACAATTCACGTATGAATAGGAAATAGTAAATTGCTTTTGTTTGCTCATTGTTCAGTTTAAGGAAGTGCGCTAGGGTGGGGGGGTAGGTTTTTTTTGGCGAATTTAAAGCACTCTTTGTGTCCGCAACAAAGATAGGTATTCAAATTTTTCTAAACAATTTCGTTTAAACAAGGTTGTTTGTTTCATTATATTCCGGGGAACATTTATACAAAAATCCAAGGTCAGTTCGATAACCTTCACATGATGGTAAAATCGCAATTTTGTTAATTTTTCAACAAATTTCGATTGTTTCAAGCATCCGGCTTAAGTTTCAGACCAAGGATTCGGTTTTTCATCAATTACGCGCGAAGAGAAAATAATAATCACAATAAATTTCCAACTAACTTATAATTATTGATGAAATGGATTTCCTTTTCAATTTCCTTCTAGGCGAGGTGTATTAATTGTATAATTATTACCGCAAATTGAAATTCTTTAAACGGAAATTCTAAATCCATATTTAGCTAAATTTATGCAAATTCAGTTTTTACTTTCACCCTACAATCTAATTATTTCATGATATAGAATATGGATTAGTTTCTGTAATCATGAGCAGAATTTTAGTCTTGTCCTTTTCACCTGATGGGGGATCAAAAATTTTCAATTTGCTTTGCAAATATTTATTTTTTGGTCGTCAACCGCATTTGCATACACAAAAAGTTTGGCAAGAGCACGTAGCACGAAAGTATTGACCAATGCGCGAGAAACTTAAATTATACTTTTTTTGTTTTTTTTTTTTCAAAAATTGTATAACGTTCGTAGTCAATTGGCTCCTTTGAAAGTTTTATGAATGAAGTTTTCGGTCTAATACTTCCATAATACTGATACAACATAAAAATCAACGCACGCTTTGATTCGTCTTTTAATCTTAAACAGACCATCATTGTGTGAGAATGTTTATAAGAAATAAATAGTGGAGAAATAGTTAATCATGCATGGCCGCAATCCTAACGGTACTTATTCTTGTTATTTACTTATCAGTTAATTTGCAGGCATTAAATTGTTTGTCCGTTTACTTAGAGATAATATGCTAATACTATTACTTGTTTGGGAGATTTCAATATTGATTCCAACGATTATTACTGTGTAATGTCGATTTAAATTCAACATACGTTTCAAAAATTTAGAATGATTTTCAATTAGCGTTATATACGTTTAGAAAACAATAACGTTTTTTTTTTTTTTAAAAACAAGTTTTGAAACATCATGAGTCACTTTGTAATAATTTCTTTTTATATCGATCTGTAAAATTACAATTTTCCATTGCTTTTGTTTTAGTGGTTTTGGTATAAAATATCTAATTATTTTAGAAAGTAAGCCGTGCCGCCCTACAAATGTATGAATTTTTACATTTCCGGTGACGACTATAGTTTATATCATTGTTATTAGTGATTTCAATATCGACCGATTTACGATAGGATAATTATAGTAACGACTGTTTAAATTTAATTAGAGTTTTTATATATTGTTATTATTTATAAATAGCGTAAACGTACTTAATTAGCAATAAAGTAGCGTGTATATAATATTTGAAAGGTTTACCGGGTATATATGCTATTATAAGATCGCGTGACCAAGCAGGTGCCGTATTAGTTTTTTTTTTTATTATTTATTAGTTAGATAAAATTATTTTTATGATAGTATTTCAACGTTATTGCACAACGTAACAAATTAGTTTGAAAATGTAATAAATGCGTTTCTCAATGCACTCTGTGATTTATTTTATTGCGTAGGTAACAACCCCGTTTGTTAATTTACAGCTTCATTCGTAATTTGCATTATGGTAAATAAATGTAGATAATTGTGGTCAATGGGGTGATCCATGGGGAACACCGGAAGTACGTAATTTACATATTACAGTACTGTTTTCTCAATCAACTTACATCACGTTAACTGTAATAATCTGTATCACTGCTAAAAAAGAGAATAATAGTAGATCATTAGTACTTTCCATATCTGCAATGTTTTTACGTGTGCAATCACTAAGGGAACGTAATCAAATAGTATAATCACAGTGCTTATAATTAGCGCTAAGATATAATAACAGACCGCTAAAGGTTTGAAATGAAAATGATTCTTTTGCGCGTAACGTAGACAAAAATACCGTATACCATTCATCGATCGACCATAGACATAGTTCGTGCTTGTAATTTTGTTATGGTTTTACTTATGTGATTATATATCAACCGATTTTTAATCTATGGAGCGCGCGCGCTTTCCCCAGGAAGGCGTGATGACACTTAAGCCACTCTTGTATATCTGGGTAAAAGTATACGAAAGGCTGTCAGCCAGTTGAGAAACCTTGTGGAGTATTTGGAAATGGAACCCGAAACTCACTTATAACCTGCTAAAATTTGCTGAAATTTTTTTTCCATAATGGCTAAACGAATTTCACAACTTTCACAATGTTTGTCTTCAGCCTGACAAATTTTAAGACATTCGTCCACAGTTAGAAATAACCCCAAATTTTTTTGGATTAAATTTCTGCGCCACCAGTTCAATTTTCTACGAAGTTTTGACCTTCCAATGCGTCCAAAGTGTTTGTGCTTGTGGAATCTTTCAGACGTTGTGCATTTCCAGCTTTCCCGAAAGCTGACGATAGAATTATGGACTCTAATTCTTTGGAAAAAGTTCTCCAAGCATAAGTTTCAACAGTCTCTATTTCATGTGCAGAATCAGCTCGGTTACCAACCGTGCTGTTGTTAGCTAGGATTCAGCTAACTGCCGACGACTATAAACTATCTACCGTCTACGTCTATGCGGTGGTGGTAGTTCAGCGTCGACTGTATTGAGAAGAAGAAACTACAATAGAAATCGCTCACCATTGATGTCCCATGCGGAGACTATTGGACACCAATCGTTCACAAGTACCATAACTGCTGCCAGTATTTCACTCTAATAGAGCGTGGCGATAGATAATGATAAATTCTATCAAATCTCTTCAAATTCAAAGATTTAGATGCCGAGGATATTTTGAAAGGCTACAAGGAAGATTGGTCTCTAGTGTGAAACGCCTATGTCAATGAAATGGGAGCATCACCACAATGTTAAGATACCACCGACTGACAAGAGTGCGCAGTTAGGAATTGTACTATTCTGATGGCAAAAAATGAAAAAAACCGATATAGGACCTAAACAACAGAAATTATGAAAGTACTGCCGGAGCTGTGCGTTCTGCAAATAAAGGGAGTAACCGAATCAGATAGGTCCACCAAAAGACGAAATAAGCAAACTTATGCAACAGTGCAGTACAGAGGACCGGGCAAGGTTGGAAAGTCAATAGGTGATAGAACAGGAATAGTGGAAGTGCCCACGAACTTAATGCACAGATGGCTACAAGGGAAGCGGCTACAGGAGAAAGCTCAAAGGCAAAGATCAGCGCTTAGGAAAAACGATGAATCGCAAATCTAAACAGACACTCCAGAGGAAAGTGGATGAAATAAAAAAAAATCGGGTAAGTTATAAGGTTGTCGAACGAGAGAACCAAGGTTGGGGGTCGGGGAGGGGGGCCGAAATGGGGAATGGTCGGTAACCAGGCGCAGGAACAGAACACGTCCGAAGAAAAATCGAGGGAGCAGCGATTAGGAAGGTGGTGCCCAAGATGTTACAAAGGCACTGGCAGGTTGCTGACGAGCTTGCGACAATGGTAAGCCCAAAACCATTCATAGGACCCGAACCGGTTTGTAGGATTACGTATAACACAGCCGAAAAGGAGATTCAGGCAAGACTCACGAAAGAGCATTGTAGACATTGGTCGAAAATCCCAGGACAGAGTCATTCCAAGATCGTCCTGGAAACCCCAAACGGGGACCTAGATACATCCATCTTAAAGTTAAGCAGGACGAAGATAAAACTTGCGACAGAACTGTTGCCTGAGCAAACACCTGCACAACATTGGACTAACCGAAAGCCCGATATGCAGGGGTTGTGGTGAAACAAATGAAACGCCCTATCACGTCATTTGCCAATGTGAGGCATTCATAAAGGCAAGGGAACACCTACTTGGAAATGAAAAGATTACACAAGAGGAAGTAACGAAGATTCGCCATACTAAAATCCTGGACTTTGTGAAAGATACAGGTATTCTTGAAGGGTAGACAACACCGCGGAGCACAATAGACCAAAAGGTCGCAGTGCGGGAACCTATTGGGATCACCCCTAGTATCAATAATAATAATAATAAGGCGGTACAACCTTAAACTGTTCTGGTAAAACTCGAGAAAGAGAACCATCGCATCGGGATAATATGAAATATTAAGGAAAGTAACCTGGAGCGAGTTAATGGGAAAAAAGCGAACAATCACGGGAGATCTCTTGCTTAGTATGGAAAAGGGAAAAAGTCCTACTAAGAGCAAAGGTCACCGAAATGGTTACCGATTGACAAATTTTAAGCCTAGAAAACAATAGAACACTCGAGTTGAGGGACCTTGACACGTTTACAATCGATGGGGAAGGCTTGGAAGTAGTCGTATGGGTGCTCCCCAAATCCAGAGCCGGAATAAAGGCATAAGGCCGAAAGCCGAAAGAATTGTGGATATATACGACTGGGATTCACTATCGTATACCGTTGCCTGCTGTTGAAAGTTTAAAAATGGTGACAATTTTGAAATGTTTTGACTTTATGATTAAAAGCAACCCCATACCTAACCTTTATCATTTCTGAACAGGTTATGGCACGTAGTGCAAAATGCTACGAAAGGAGATGGAAAATAGGTGCTATTTTGTAATAATATATTATTCTCATCCAGGTCCGAAACGTGAGCGTAGCGATATTTAAATGACGAACTCTGTGAGCGATTCAGCATAAAAATCGTTGAATAGTGCACGCCATTCAGCTGTGTCTGGGAACACAACCACGTCAAGAGGAAATCAAATATCCCATAACGGCTGACACCCATGTACTCATTATTGGTTCTGAAAATATCCAGGTCCCGAGTAATAATTACAAATAAAAATGTAGGTTCACCCATGCTATATTTGGATGCGATACAGTTTTCCAATGGGGAAGGTAGAACTTCACTAGTCCAAAACAGACCTTCGTGAAATGCGAAGTCTTCAATTAAGAAAATGATTGATTGTAAAACGATACCAAGACTTTTTTCGTTCAGCATTCCATCAAGACGCACTGTCAGGAATAGTTTTTCTTTAGCTGTAATGTCTTTTTGTGTCCTATAATAATCAAACAACTGATGTACGATCATGTAATAATGGAATTTCACATTCTCCTCCAGGTGGTGCCTTTGCTGTACAAAAGCTAGAAATCGTTTTATATCGTGTGATCTGTTTTACCAAAACTATTTCAGTTGTTTTTTTGAACAGACCCCCCTGTCCATCATTAAAAATTGTTAATCGCGTTAAGGCGCGAAAAAGGAAAGGTTGAAATGTGTAAATGTCAAACGTCTGGATTCTGGGTTACGATGGGAGGATGGTCAGAAGTCCACGTGCACATAGGTCACCTATTCGGGCCCTTTTTTCTGCCTCCATGATTAGAGCCGTTCGACCACGTATCATCACTCAAGCCATCCCACACGTGAGGATGCTGGACGGGGAAGCGGCTATAATCTTGTCAAACATCTATGAAAGAAACTCAAACTTGACAGTGACGAATGGGAGAACTTGGAAAGGATGTTAATATTGGATAAGGAGGAAGAGAAGGTGTCTGACATAACAAAAATTGTAAGGAGAAGATGTAGATGATGCTCATGCATAGCTCTCTCTCTTCCTTCCGATAAAATGCACAGTTGGTCCTTGATAGGATAAAATTTGTTGGGAAAGGGTGTTCCGTAAAGTTTAGTTGCGATTAAGAAGTTAACAATTTTCTGCAAAACGTGGGGGAAGTTGTGGACATTTTTCTAGGTATGAAGAATGGAGCAAAATTGTCCCAACTGCTATTAATTTAGATCTGTATCAGAATGATTGGGGACCAAGATCAGTGAAACATTAAATCTACTCAAAGGAAGAGAAAGGAATGCAACTTTCGTTGGGCTTTACAAAAATAGGAAACATCAGGATCGGAAGATCACGACCATTTAAAGCCAGTTAATCGGCATTTGAAAGAATTGCAACGAATACTTTGTCTCACTAATAATTGACAGGAATTTGAAGTTGTTACTACCAGTTCTAAATCCTTTAATCATCCTTGCAAGATTATACGTAGGTACATACATCGATGCACACCTGCACCAGAATTGATCATAATAAAGATAACTCAATAATTATATCTACTAGATTTACGGAATTGCAATAAAATACCACAACTTGCAATATCACTTACATAAATAAAAAAAAGGTAACGAAATCAAAGTTTTACCAATAAAACGCAACAAAAATAAATCTAACACCACTCATATAGAACTGACGGAATGGCTGCATTCCAGTAAACCAGTAAAGCGATTAATTTCAACACGTTTACACTTGAGTACGTGGTTTATTTGTCCGAATGTAGTTACTTTTAATACAATGTAGTTGGTCGATGTGATAAAAAACCTTGTTCACTTCCGTTGGGTACGCTCTTCCAAACACGACGATCGTTGGAAGGGGTGGGGGAGAGGTAAAATCAAAATCTTCAATGCGATTTTCTCACAGGTGAAGACTAAATAGAAATTTAACACATCATATAACTACCGATAGTTTGTACGTGCAAGGCATACACACGTGTGGTCACGCACATCTTGGCGACATTGCATTAATAGACCCATAAAATTGATTAATCTCATCTACGATTGCATACCATCTTCATTTACACGAAAATCGTATTACTTGAAGAAGTTTTTGTTAATTTTGTTCTGATAAGGTTTTCGCTAAGTGATAAGTGCTCGATTTATGGATTTCTAACATGAGAACGGTTCAACTTACGTTCGAGTGCTCTACAAATTATGTCTTGATTGGGAGGAAAATGCTCATTATGGAGATAACGACTAAGGGGAATCTGAGAACCTGGAAGATTCAAGAATTGTCACTGGTATTCATAGGAAGACAATTTCTCTAGATTCTCTCTGGATTCTTGAATTTCGTGGAGTATCATCCACTGATCAACATAAATTTTCTCTAACCAACCTTGGCAAAATACAACGAAATACTACTAAGTGGATGGCCACAAAGACAAATCGAGTTCAAAAGTTGAACATTTTTTTATACAGATCAGGCGTGAGTCTGGATGTTTGGTTTTTTCTACACCTGACACAAGCTTCAAGTAATCATTACCACCAATATTGTCTGCATTCCTCTCTGACGGATAGGCAACTAGATGATGGAGTTATTTTTGGAACATGGAACTTTCTTTTAAGTTCCATTCAAGATTCTTACAAAGCACGGGGAGAGTAATTTGTACGAGACTTGCGCATACTTTCGTCTTATTCTGCACAGTAACCGCCTCGCCTCTACGTATGTGTTTATCAATGGAGTATCATTAAAGCCTCCGCTGTATTTTTGAAGATTGGGAAAAGGAAACTGAGAAGGGAAGCATGGCCATCTTACCTTCAGGTTTCGGCAAATTCAAACAGATATAAATTCCTACCGAAATTTTAACGAATCCTTCATGCTGGGAGCAGAACGAGAAGACCATCCTAGTCGTCAAAAAAATCGAAGTAGCCTACGTATCAGCTGCATAAATAATCGCTAGAAACTTAGGGGAAGGTGGAAAAGGCTAGAGAAGAGAGTTTGAATTTAGAAAATAAAGAAAGTCAACAAAATAAAACATTTTTCGAGAAACACGATCGATTTCCTCTTTGACGGATAGGCAACTAGATGATGGAGTCATTTTTGGAATTTTGAAGAACCTGGAACTTTCTTTTAAGTTCCATTCAAAATTCCTACAAAGCACGGGGAGAGTCATTTGTACGAGAATTGCGCTTACTTTCGTCTTATTCTGGACAGCAAGTGCCTCTATGTATGTGTTTATCAATGGAGTATCATTAAAGCCTCCGCTGTATTTTTGAAGATTGGGAAAAGGAAACTGAGAAGGGAATCTGATGATTGCAGCCGAGGCGAAAGTCGAGGGTAACAAATCAGATGAGGCTAAAAAAGAACTTTTAACCCAGGTGCACACAACATTTTTTAGGCGACTATCACAAAAAGATATAACCTTTAATTTAAAAATCAATTTCATAATTTTGACAGTGACAGTTACCTGACAAACATTGATTATGCATGTCACTTACAGAGTGCTTTGCTCCATCACCTGGACAACAAAAAGAGGTTGTAAAGTAAATGCGGCCGTAAAGTTGGTTATGACAGACGTTAAAAAAAAGTTATACTTTACGGCTTTCAAAAGATACGTAAAACAACGATTTATGTAATAGCCGCCTAAAAAATATTTTTCGAGCAACACGATCGAATCCTGAGTGGTTTTTTGAAGAATAGACAGAGAAGATACAGGGTAACTTTTCAAGTTGAATAAAGATAGATTCCTATCATCTTAGAAGAATCCGGCAAGTGTAAAAATCTTCACTTACTACCAGTGGTGATGGTACCTTCCCCTACATTCATCGCATCACATCATAAGTTTTGGAACGATTACCAAAAAAAATGCGAGACTTAAAAATGAAGAACTTTGTGGTGAGATTCGTTGGTTCAACTCATTTATAATAATAATAATTTATTTATGTCGTTTTTTGTGTATTAGAAGAAGGCTGGTTACGGTAGGAACCAATCTTGAACATCAGATCTCAAAGTGTGTTAGGAAGAAGCTCGTCAGTCCATGGAAAAGACTGTTTTAAGTAACATCACTTCCAACTTGTGGGATAACGTGAGATCACATTACATCGAAATGATTCATCTTGGCTCAGATCTGATAAAATGATCAACCGTAACCTGTACTTGGATATCATTGGGAAAATATTGCCATTTTTAATAATTTAGGTGCCTTAAGAGCATCACTGCGACATGACCATGAAATGGTTCCTATAAAGACTGTCTGAAGTGCGCAGGGCCAACGCAACAAAAACAAAAAGCGAAAGTCAAGCTTCTTCTGGCTTAGTGAATAGTGTAATAAAATTGAGTAACAATAACATTGTAATAAAAGTTTATTTTGCAGCAGAATGATTCACAAACCCCTTGTCCAGATTTACCTAAAGGCACGAGGAAATGTTCAATCTGCAAAGCAATAAACTCTTTTAAAATATATGACGAGTAATAAATTTTAATCTTTAATACCTCAAACGTGTTTAAGGGTGTATTCTTATTGGCTATTTTTGTTGAAGCCATATTTAAACAACCTCCATGTACGTTCATTACTTATTTCAACATTTCAATAGTTGTAATAATTAGGCATTAGCATTTTTGTTAAAATTTTACCCTTAATAATAGACTTCAATCCTAAGTGACAGTCGACACTCGAAGAAGGTTGCTCACAAAAGCATACCGTCAACCAATTTGAAATGTAAATAATATTTTACGAATTTTGTATAACTGTAGGTATACAAGGTTCACTTAGAAGTAGGTTAGGTAGGTAAGGAAGCAAAGTAGCTAACATTTGTAGCGTTTTTCAATTTTCTATATAAACCTTGGAAAACGCCATTTTTACCTCACCTCACCCGCAAATTCTAGGGCCTCGCGTAATTTCCCGCTCCAGGCCGCGCAAATTTTCGCGACGGCCCTGGAAGTGCCGGTGACATAGAATTTTGTTGAAACCACAGAATACAACACTATTTTATTCTGTGGTTGAAACGTTACGTAAAAGCGTGTTTTTGGAAGTTTACGTTGTGCTTTTAGCGGCTTTTAGTGTCACGGTAACACATCGTATTTGGTGATTTGCGAGTTTAACTGCACAAAATGAAACTTCCTCAGCTCTCGATGAAAGAAAAAGGCAACACGGAGTTCTGGAAGTGTAAAATACAAATCAAAAGGGTGAAGAGAATAAACCACTAAAAATTTGTTCAAGATAACCTTTTACAACTCCAAAAATTCTCATTTAAATAGTCCGATCAAAACCTTAACCACCTGTTATGAATGTTAAAAGAAGAAGACTTTGTTATGAAGCCTTCACACCTTTTCAAAATCTTCAACCTTATGCATGTTGCCTGTTGTACGGAACTAACTGCGAAATATGGTTTTACAATAATAAAATCTCCCATCAACATTACGATGGAAGGTACCAAAATCGCGCCACTAAACTAAAATAGGTAGTACCGCAGTAATTTAACGAATTTTAGGCACAGGAAAAGCGCTAATGAAATGACACGCCAGTTGGCGTCCCTTCGAACATAATACTTCTTGTCAATCTGCCGAAATAAATTTTAAGTTTTAATGACATTTAAAGTGGAGACCCGTCGATTACTGTCCTACAATTGCATCAGAATTGCTAATGAAACGAGTATTCCGATATAAATATTAACGGTGTAATTCTGAATGCCGTTGATATGTTAATTGCGTGATTTTAAATTATAAATTCGTTCATAATTGCTCATTTTTTGAATATATTTTACAAAAGAACCTTCGTAAAGCGTAACTTTTTACGTTTTTGGCTAATTATGTATGCATAAAGGTGAAATTGTTATTTTAAATCGAGAGACTATGACTTGTATTGGTGATATTAACAGTAAGTATCTAAATGAAGTTGCGTACCTTTGCTCAGGCAAATGCAAGTTTTTTCAATTTTTGTGTTTTTCGACTTGGCCTGGATTTTTACAACCTATTGGTGTCCGTTTTGAAAATGGTAGATATTTTTTAATGCTTGCATACGTCCGTCGAGAATGTGCTCCAAAGCTTTAAAAGTGTAGGTACGTGATGTTTCAAAAGTGCGAGGTTTCTAAAAAATGTTTTCAGAAATGTTTTTATTAGATAAAAGTTCAATTTCGGGCGTTAACTATTTTATTTATAATATCATAGTACGTGCTGGGAGTTTCCCGCGTTTTTTGAAGCTTCTCCTACTATAGTTAGGTACATTTACAAAAAACAAAAATTAAAATTAATTTTCAAATTTTTAATTAAGAAAGTCATTGACAATCGTTGCCAATAATTTTCTGAATTTAGTAGCAATTTTTAGATGGTATGACGTTATCTAAAATTTTGTTATTGATAGGAGCCCAACTTTCAGGATTTAAAAAAAGTTCCCGTTCATATGTTACGTATTTTTGAATTTTACGTCGAAATTTGGTACCTAAAAACTGAGTCTAAATCTATACCTTTTGATGTGAACTACAAAGAGAATGTCTTGTGATTTTTTCAGTTTTCAGTAAAATGTGCTGAAGGATGTAGTTTATCCCTTAAGTACTTTTGGAAAATTGGGTTATTCTGAAGGAAAGAGAAAAGTATTAAAAGAGGCAGATGATGATGGGATTGTCAAGTGCCGTTTCTAAATATAAAATGAATACTTATAATTTAAAGAATATTAAAAATTTTGGAATTTTTAAATATTTTTTATAGAAAATTTCAATAGGTAAAAATAATGTGTGATCCTTCACACTCTTTTTTTGTGTTTTTAATTCTATTTGGCCGAAACTATTTGTAAACATAAAAGGAACAATTTGGAGACTCCTTAGATTGTAGTTTTTCGAATTTTCAAAAAATTTTCGTCAAATATACAAATCTCAATGAAAATTTGTTAACCTGTAACGTTTTTTTAGTAAATTTTTTCGATCGTAACTGTGACATTTTCTGCGGTAATTAGAAACTCATAAATTTGGGAGAATCGAAAATTTTTCGACTGTTATTTCTTGGGCAACGAATGCCTAAATTTACATTAAAAATTGCAGTGGAAGCCTATGAGAACTCTTATAACTGTATTAAATGAGTAATTTAAATTATTTTAGAGTCACAATGTTCGATTTTAAAGTTTTTTGAAATTATCGAAAATTTAGAACATTTCCTATAGGACGTAATAGAATTTTGTGCAGATCTCAAGGGACAGATTATAGGTTGTAATCGTTTCAAAAAATTTATTAAAGTTATTAAAGACTTACCTACACTTAAATACAAGTTTGTATGGTACTACTTCTGGGCACTATAATGTGAAAAATATCAACTGAGGAATTTTTGGCAGCCTAAGGGCAATGATAGACAATGGAAAATTAAACCTTATAATAATAATTTTTAGCAACGCACTTAAGTGAAGTTATTAGAGGAGTAAAAATTTATAGAACAAACAAACAAAAAAATTGGTAGATATAAGATGATCATCCTGAATTTTATTTAACGACCAAATTGAGAAGAAAATTAGCAAATTTTTAAATGTAAAATCATGCGCGAGATGTTCCATACAGCAGGTAGGTACATACTTCCCACTTTTTTTTTAATTATTACCGTGGCACCGTCTTTTCTTTGAACTAAATTGTTATTTCAAAATTCGCTATTTTTCTACTATTTTCAAAAATACGTTCACACTGATTCATTAACCTTTGGCTATAGTTTATAATTATTTAAATGAAGGTAATTTTCGTTAAAAAATATTTTGCTTGGGAGATCTAAATGTCAATTGTGATTATACCAAAATTGGTTCCCGTCAGCTTTGGACCCTTCGCTCAGTCGCAAAATATACGCTCTTTAACATTATTAAGAAAAAGTGTGCTTTCAACTGGCAATTAGTGCATATTAAATTAGCTACAATTAAATTAATGCTATCATGTCCGAAACAGCTTTTCAGACAAGTTTTGGTCCACGTGCGGATTATCGATACCTATACACAATTAACGCGTGTCAATTCATTAAAATTGCTGAAATTATCAACTAATCAATTTGAATTTTTTTTTGCTATTGTTGCAACGACGTGCAAATTAGCATTAATTTAATGATAATGAACGATTCAAATTCGTAATTTTGCAAATTTAGGTGCACCAAAAATGTTCCCATCATAACAATTGCGGCCTTGTAATTGATTAAATTTTAATTATACAATGAGTTTTTCGCTCGTAAAATTTCTAAGAACGCAATGCGGTTACCGCGAGTTTTAATATGTACTATAATATCGAAGCTAAGTTTTTTACAGCTTCATCTCGACATATTGAAATTAAATTTTATATCGGAATTTAATTTTTATTTACTTTTTCTCCACGTTAATTCTATTTGTAATTTCTCATCATTTAAATTACCTACAGTAAGATGGGTCGAAATTTATCGATCATAATTAGCACCCTTAGATTATGAAACCATATTTTAACTTTCAATCAAATTTTGAAATTCAGCCGCTTTAATTTAATTTTTGCTAATTTCGCCCATTTCAGCTGTAGATGTTGCTTAAAGTAGGTAATTAAACATTTTTCAGGCATATTCCGTTATCATATCTAATGGTAGGTACTAAGCTCAAGTTAATTGACAGGGAACTAATTGATAATTTCGGCAAATTTGATTCTTTATTACAGAAATTTTGGTTGTAAATTGACACTGGTTTTTAATTATCATCGATATTAATCAATTTTTTAGTAGATACATATTGTTCAATTTCAAAGAAAGCAAAATGGATACCTAATTATTTAGAAACGCGAGGCAAAATTTAGTTTCGTAAACTATATGTAGGTACGTCATGTTGTAATTAATTACCTAAGTGAATGAAAAAATGCCGTAACGCTAATCAAAAATTCAATTTCGAATTTGTGATCAGTCGAGTAGTTTCTTCAACTTTTCAATTTTGTGGAGATTTCAGTGAGCGATCTCGTAATTAGCTAATTAAATTAACGTCCACAATAAAATTAATTTTGTATGTAATAAAAATGGCCACCATAATCGTTAAATTGAGAAAAATTCGTCCGTTAATTAACATTTCAGTTTATTATTACAGCCTAATTGTAATTATGTAATTTACTGTTGGCCTAATTCTGGTACTTTTCAATATTTTTGGGTAATTACCGCGTACCATAATTGTCGAGTATTACCGTTCGTTTCATTTTTTTTTTTGGTCCGATGCGTTTCAAAATATAATTTTAGAGGTCTAAGTAGGTATTTGATTTTTACCTTAAATCCTCAAAAAGAAAACACAAAGTCACTTCACAAAAAAACTTGTCCATTTACCGCGCGCACTTATTTTTCACATTGGTGGTTTTTTCAAAATTTTTGGAAAATTGGCACTCATATGGACACTGATAAAACTAAAAGCACAGAAATTAAAATCCTCCACTAAAACGATCACTAAAAGTCGAATGTTATGAATATAAAAAACGGAAGTAACGTAATTTTTGCCTGAAGCTAACCTGAAGATGATATCCACAGACTGGTCTCTTCCGACTGTGCCGGACGAGTGAGTGTCCGACGCACTGTTATGCTTCAAGAACCAGGTACACCTGTTCAGGTGGAAGGGATATATCTATCTACCACCCTACCAACAGGTATTATTGTTATACATTTAAATACTTGGGGTTATTGAAACATTATCACTAACATCTGACGGTAGGGTGCAACGTTCCCCAAGGGATTTAAATTAGGACCACTATTTTTGCACGTCATCGTTCTCGTTTGGAACCTTATAATTTTGTGGTTAAATTCGCGCTTTTTACCTACCTCTTAACTGTTATAAAATTCTAGCGGATTTTTGCACAAGAAACCTAATCCTAACACAAGTAATTAACGGCAACGACAGGAAGGGTAGATCTCCGCACATAAATCACTAACCGCAATAAATAATTGAAAACTATCAACAAATAGAAGTAAAGGTAAATCCGACTTGTTTGAAAAAAAAAAACTCTAGCGGACCACACCAAATCTTTATCATAAAACTGGTACAAACCGGTATAGCACCGAATTGTTTAACAGGAAGTGTATTCAGTAGGAGTGTTAAAAGTTTGTGGCCAATCACGTTTAGAATTCAGATATGAGGCGTGACATACCTGTAAAAGTTATAATCAGGAAATTACACACAATAGCTATGACATTTCTATCATTAAACTGACATTAATTTTTAAAAGATGAAAAAATCTTATGTAAACAATTGTTTTAATGTATAACAATAATGTTCGCTATAATATGATTACAAAGGATTACCTTGTAGCAAAAACAGCCTTTTTAGCTTAGATTTGACCAAAAAATGACGTAATCATGACGAATTTCTGTTTTATCTTATTCGATCATTGCAAATAATATACCCACGGTTGAAGTTTAATAGCTGTCTTCCTTAAACGAGTAGCTTTGAGATAATTATATTGTGATGATCAGGTTCATTTACGTATTATCTGATATTAGCGGAGTAGCAACAAGTAAAACGACCTTTTAATGGTTATTACTTCGTAATATATTAACCCTTGCATGTTAACCGTGAATTATACGTTAAAAATGTCATTGAACGAATTTTGTTATGACACAATTATAGAGACGAAGAGGCAATATAAATTATTGACATTTCTATTTCGGCTTTGATTTGGAGATAAAATGACCAAACTCACCTCTCTGATTATTTTGCTCAAGGTTTAGCCTACAACGTGCCCAAGATAAGGATGAACAGCATGGGGATCTTCAAAACGATAAGAGATACGAAGGCGGTTAAATTATAGAGAAAAGTTGTATAATTTAGGCCATGTTCAGTTTGTAAAAGTTCATGATTGTTTATCGTTTCCGAGATTTAAAACAAAATGCAATTTTTGGGTTTTTCTATTTTCGTAATTCCTTTCTTTATTTTAAAAGATTTTAAAAAACCAAAGATACTTCTTCGTTGTCACTTTTTGAATTCTATTAGATAGTTTTCAAATTTTTTATTCGACGTTTCGTCTTCAAGAAACCATCATGAACTTTATTTTTTTATTTTGCCACAACCAACGAAACACCCTGTATTCGATAGTAGGTATTTTTTAATCCGAATATAACGATGTAGGTTTTTACACATTATGGTTTGGAAGCTAATTTTTAAAAAAACATTCAGATTAATTTTAGTGCCTATTTGATAATAGATATTTTTTTATTGTACCTACCTACTTACAAATTTAACAACTCCAATCTTTAAACCTATTTGGCTATTTAATTAAAGTTAGGTAGGTAAATAATTACAATAACTGTTCAAATGGGTTGCCTTTATTTTCTAGCAGATATACTGTGTTTACTGAAATTTTTTTTGAAAATTAGCTTCAAAACCATAATGTGTAATACCTACATCGTTAAATTCACATCTAATAAAAAATACTATCGAATACAGGGTGTTTCGTTGGTTGCGGCAATATAAAAAAATAAAGTTGATGATGGTTCCTTGAAGACGAAACGTCGAATAAAAAATTTGAAAACGCCATCTAAAAGAATTGTGAAAAAGTGACAACGAAGAAGTATCTTTGGTTTTTAAAAATCTTTTAAAATAAAGGAAGGAATTACGGAAAAAAACGCAAAAATTGCATTTTGTTTTAAATCTTGGAAACGATACCTATACAATAGTGAACTTTTGCAAACTACATGTGAACATGATACCTAAATTATATACAACTTTTCTCTAATGTAACTTTCGTATCTCTTACGTACCGTTTTGAAGATCCCCATGCTGTTCATCCTTATCTTGGGCACGTTGTATAACTTGGATATATTGGCTTAATGACCAAATTTCACGCAGCGCCCATTGCGAGAAAAATGATTAGTACTAAGTACCTGAATATAGAGGAGGGCCCAACCTTTTATAAAACTCAAAATAACGTTTCTATTCGCAAAAGGAAAATTCTGAATAAATCGCATCATACGAAAATGTAGGTCCCCTGTACAGTGTACAGGGTGGCCAAATTTCGATGTTTTAATAGAGAATCTCGTAAACTATAGGTCGTATGAAAAAATGAACCGCGCATCCCCGATCTCTTTTTTCGAGAAAAACTCAATGGTGTTTTTAAAATTCGGCTAACGTCATTTGTTTTCGAGTTATGGCTAAAAGTTCATATTTTCCAGTTTTCATTTTATGGCCATATCTCGCTTATTTATGAAAATAGAAAAAAATAATTTCCACGTTCTTCAGGCACTTTTTTGATAAGAATGCAGTGGTGTAGTCAATTATTTAAAAATATACTTGAAATTCGAGTTATAGCCAGTGCTGTAAACAGATAATTTTTAAATTATCTAGATATAGCTAAAGTTTTTTTTTCAAATAATTATCTAGATGCAGATAATAGATAAACAATACACAGGTTATATAGATAATATATAACAGATAATAAATAATAATCTAGATAATAACACAGATAAAAAATAGTATAGTAGGTATTTATTTGATTTGATTTATTTAATTGTTGATGAAACATAGTCATTGAAACAGCCTTATTTATTTTGTACTTGTACTAAGAGGTGGTGATATCACATTCACATGATTACAAACACAAATACTGTCAATTGAACTATCGATTCTTTCTTTTGTGCATTTTTGAATAAATGTATGTATTTATTCGATGTAAAACAAATTTTTGAAAATTAAAAGCTTGTCTTAACATTTGACAGTTACAGGTCGCAAAATAGAGTTTTTTTTGTGTAAACACCTCGATTGGTATGTTCAGAGCATCTACACTAATCAAAACCGCGGAAAAATAAATACTTTAATAAGGTAAGTAAATAAACGGTCGACTAAAAAAACTTTAATAGATTTTGAAAATTCGTACCTTTATTAAAAGTTAAGATGACAAATCCTAAAATATGTAAAAAATTCAAGACTACTATAGTAGTGCTACTAGCTTTAAAAATTTAAATTTCCCTAGATGGAGCGTATAATGTATGGTCTAACCTAACGTGACTATAGTGACAGCACTGAAAAAATTTTTAAAAACCAAAATGTGGACGCTTTATTTTTTATCTATATAACTTAAATCATCTAGATGAAAGAAATATTATATATATATATACATATAATATATATATTTTTCTAAAATTATCTAGATACATATAAATAGATAAAAAAAATGTATCTAGATAATTTATCTAGATTAATTTATATAGATAATTTACAGCACTGGTTATAGCACAAAGTTGTATTTTTTTATATGGAACGCGTAGTTGGCTATGGCATCAAAAATTTACCAATTTTTTTCTGATTCCAACGATATATATCATGTGGGGTCTAATTATTCACTTTTACTGCTTTTCAGCAAAAAATCGTTTTTTAGGACATAATTTTTTATTCAAAGTAATAATAATTATTTTTAACAAACTCATACACTATGTGACTTTTTTACAAACCAAGAACAAATAAATATAATGTTAAAGATGCTAAACAAACTACAAGATATACTTATTTAATAATTTTATACATACCTATACAGGGTATCCCAGGTTTAATGGTCAGGACTTTAACATTTTGTAGAAAAACTCATTTTAAGGCGGGTTGCTACTATAAACGCATTTCTTTAAATTCTTTGTTTCTGAGATACAGGGCGTTAAAGTTTTCTAAAAAATAAAGTTTATATTTATTTATATTATTTTACACGATAAACATTAAAATAAAATCATATGAATATAAAGTAATTAAATAAATGTAGGTACATACAAGTAAATAGTTAGATAAATATTTTAAATAAACAAATCCATTCTTTTTATTAAAAATTTTTTTAAACTGGGGGCCCCCTATCTAATTGGGCCCGGGGTGTAGTCCCCCCTAGGCTCCCTGTTAATCCGGCCCTGTGTACACGAATCATCATCCTAGCTTTTTTTGGATCTTTTTTTAGTACACACCATTTTCTCCGTATCCTGTCGGGATTTGGGTTAAGTAGTACCTAATTCGTCTTGCAATGCTTCCCTCCTGTCCTCCTGTCTTTCATTACACGCCGTGTCCATACAAACCTCTTCGTAGATATTGTGCTTTCCATCTCTTACAAACCTGTTTCTTGTTCCAGTTTTTGTTAGGATCCTCGATTTTAAGACTCAGTATCGCGTTACCGATCCCCATATACTCGCTCCATTTGTTGCACTCTGGGCAGCCTTTTCCCTTCCATTTGTCCACAGTTCTGAATTACCTTTTCTAGGCATTTGGCGGCCTTTCCCTCTTCCGTCAGAATCTCCCTCACCAGTCTTATGGATTTAACCTCCCTATCTACCTATCAGTATTTCTAACATTTTTATAGTTGTCCCAATCGGTTGCAGAAACCTTTCTGGCATCCTTCTCCTGCCCGTCGTCGCCGTCGGTCGTTTGCGCCTCATGCTGATGTCGGGGAGTCCATCCTTTGACTAGAGCATTCTCCATGTCTGTATCTAAATTCTTATGCCGTAAGATCAGATGTACATCCGGGCTTTCGAGGTTCACGGAGCTGGTCCTGACCCCTCCGTTACCTTCCATCTTCTTTTCCAAAGAGTAGTACCGCGCGCACCTTTCTTCCCCTAAGGTAATCTTGAATTGAATGCATTTCTCAGGTATGCCGGTGTATCGTGTCTCTTTGGTTCTTGTATAATTGCCTCCGCCGCCCGACAAGGTACTAAACGCATTCCCAGTATCCAGAGACACCATAGATAGGGATTTTCCAGGTTCTCCGTGTCCCAGCTCGTAGTTTTCTTAATACCTCTATCGAAATGTTGGCAGGCATGGTTCATTCTTTCGGCTGGTATTTTCTCTTAAAGCTCCTCGTACATGACTGATAAGAGTTATCGGCCAGTAATTCTCCTTCTCCATTTTCGAAATGGGTATCATCCATGCATCCTCCCACCGTTTGTCTTAATCGCTTTAGTAAATGGCTTTAGGAAAAGTTCCGGTGTTTGGCCACGAGCACCACAAATTTCACGACCATTTTATCTGGACTTGGAAGCTCTCCTTCTCAATATCTCAGTGGCAACAACTCCTGGAGCTTTTGAATCATATCCTGGCGTTTCACCGACTATTATATCTTTTCTGTTCAACTTTTGACTCACTCCCACGTATCCTTCTCAAAATCTTTGCATAAATTTGACCAGCAGTCACGCTTCCTGTTCTCAATCGCCCTTTTTGAGCTTTTCATTTATTTCTCTATACCATCTCTCACGGCGTTGTGCTTTTTTACCCTCAAGAGAAGTCTGTGGGCCACATTGATCTAACTTCTGTGGGAGACTATTGCACGATTCCGGTCTGCGAGCCCTTCTAAAAAATTATCCACTTTGTCGGGCATCTCGCAGACCCCCATGCTTTTGTATTATTTGTCGATCTCCCCCCCCCCCCCTAGTTCTCGGTGGAGAACGGCTCTCTTTTTTTTTTGGTATAATATAAGTCGACGGGTTGTAGCCACCCTACAAACGTTACGTCTATAGTCTTAAAACGTTAAATTCTTCCACACAACGCAGCCGTCGGTTTATACATTACACACATTACGCACGTGCGTAGGGCCCGGACGAATCTAAAGATTTAAGTTTATTTATTATAGGTACTATAGGTATAACGCAATCAATGCATTTAATATTAATTTTGAGACTAAAATTTATTACTGGTCATATATTTTAAAAGAGTTTATTGCAGATTGAACGTTTCGTCGTCCCTTCTAAGTAAATAACCTTTGTACTTAATTATGCCGACACAAGGTGGGTTTGTGAATCAGGGGCGTAACTATCATGGTAACTTTCAGCTCCGCGGAACCCGGGCCTGTGATCTATGTGACCCGGATGTTACGGCACTAATATCTATTTGTATTTTCGTAAACATTCCTTTTAAATTGCTGAAAACGTATTTTGCAACGTAAATTGCAAAATGTTTGTTTTATTTTCCAGCAAGTTAACAATAATGTGAAACATTCCAATTATGGAACAAAATTTTTATTGACATAATTTCCGGCCTACACTTCGTTTACGTGCGGTGTTGTTTGTACTCTTACCACAGATCTGTGCTCGTACCAACCATAAATAAAGACATAAAGACCACAGTAGGAATACCTACGGATGCAGAAGCGACACTTATTCGTTTTCGCATATACCAATTTGTAATATGAAAATACTTTCTTTTAAGATGACCGTCACACTAAAATTAACTAAAAGGAGGTTGCAAACATCACAGAAACCGCCGAATGTGGCGTAAAAATTACTAAATATAACACATTTATAAAAAAGTTGTATATTTTATTTTATATATTGGATATGTTTAATAAACAGCACCGCCCAAATACTTGCTTTTAAGATGGCCATCTAGCGCATCAAACATCAAAGAAACCGCCGTAAGTGTCGCTTCTGCATCCGTAGGTATTTCTTATGTCACTGTACCTACTCAAAAACGAATGAATTTTGAGTTTCCACACAAACAGCTCAACTAAGTAGAACCAAAACTGTCCCCATAAAAATAATGTTTCTCATTGACATCACTCAATCCTTTCCTTTCGTTACAATGCCTTACAAAGTAAAAAGTGACTAGTGCTGGCAAAAATGTCGAACGAATCGATTAATCGATTCGTTCGAACATGATTAGTGAACGATTTCCATACGCACAGAAATCGATTAATCGCGATTTTCGATTCATCGCGATTTTCGATTAATAGAGATTTTCGATTAATCGAGGTTTTCGATTAATCGCGATTTTCAATTTCGATTAAGTAATTAAATATATTCAAGTGGAAATTTTAGAATGTTTTATACGGCCGTAGGGCGTAGATCCAATAAAGATTCAATAGCTGCGGTTAAGAAAGAGTTTTAAGGGCGGCGTTGGCGCTATGTAGTGACGAAGTACTGGCAAAAATGTCGAACGAATCGATTAATCGATTCGTTCGAACACGATTAGTGAACAATTTCCATAGGCACAGAAATCGATTAATAGCGATTTTCGATTAATCGGGATTCTCGATTAATCGCGATTTTAGACTAATCTGCGATTAATCGATTTTTTCAGAAATCGATTAATCGATTTTCGATTTTCACAATTTTGGCCAGCACTAGAAAAACCAACTTTCTATACAATAAAAGTTCGTTTAAATCCACTACTTGTCCATGGATCTTTAGTATGCCATACATAGGAGGCATATGACAATCTGCCGTTTGAGAGTGCGAGTGGGATTATTTTTTGAGCAAGAAGGCCATACTGAATGTGGAATGGCACTCCATCCAATACTCTTGGCAAGGGCCACAAACTCCGACTTCCTACGGAACCGTTTCAATTTCTCTTTTTGTCCACGAATTCTGTGCTAAGATTTGAAGACGGCAATCAATGTAGCTTTTGTCAAAGCGGGGTGTTTGTATGACTGGATTTCCAATTTTTGAGTACCTTTATGATTCATTATAAAACATGGATTGGTTGTATGCTTATCTGCACGGAGAAGGTTCGGTAAAGTCGAAGCATTCTGCTTCCGTTTTCCCTTAGAGGCCTTCCGTATCTCTCCCTAGTGGAGGGGGGAGGAGGATTCATTAGAATACAGAATAAGAATAAGAGAAGCGGCATGAAATCTGTTAAGGGACACGACGAGAACCATGTCCGCTTGTCTCGGACTTGGTGGGAGGATTATTAAAAAAATCGGTACAGATGACATGCAGAAACACACTATAGATCTGACTAGAAGAAGCGGAGGAAGTGAACTTCCCCCAGATCATAGCCCAATAATGCGTGATTGATGTAAACCAAACAGAAAACACTACTTATGGAATACTGAAAAGAGGGGGTAGAAAATTCGGTTTCGTGAATTTACCCATACGTTCAAGAAATACCTGTTACTTGTGAGGGGTACTCAAAATCAAAGCTTAGACCAAACCCGTCGATGTCCAAAATGGGACAAAAAATATTGTAGGTAGGTAATTGTTTTTCGGTTAACGCCATTGGTCATTCCAATCTCTAGAAGTGGCCGTCACTATTTTAATGTAAATATGAGGTGAGCGTCGAAGCGAAATTTCCAATTAAAATTGTATAATTTATGGTACAATGATCTCAAATTGAAATTTTAATTTGGCGGAAACTGAAGGTACGCTTCTTTTTAGTCATGAAGAAGAAGGTGGAAGGTAAGATGGAATGTGAATGAAATGGTAAAGTAATTTGATTGTTTGATAGCAAGTCTCTACCCGTTTCATGACTTAATGCTATTATTTCTTTAAACTCCTAATTGCAAATGTTGTAAATAGAAAATGTTATCCTATCCGTAAGAGTTAAAGCGAACAAGTAGAAAACCTATTAACGATGAAACGGAGGCATGCACTTGTAAATCTTTTCAAATATAACCGTATTAAACGTTAATGATCGCCTTGTAAACTAGACGTTTTTTTTTTGTTTTAGAAAAAAAAAAACCACCGACATATGTACAACAACACAACAGAAATGCAAATAATTTGGAAGTGTGACACAAAATCCGCTACCGCCTCACCCAACAAAAAAATATCCGAGAAAGAAACAATTTATTTTTTTTTTTGGTTAATTTACGGAAGCGTCGACGGATATTACGCCAATGCAATCGTTATAACTTATTTAAATATCGACAGTTTCCTGCCACGGTTACACAGTTATGCTAAGTTTATCTAGGTCCATTAATAACAAGTTTCTGTATTCTGAAGACAGATTCTTATTAATTCTTTATGTGCCTCGATAGGAACTGCTCACTATTAAGTATAAGTGAAATATTTTACTTATATATTAGTAACAAATACGTCTTTAGATATCATTTATTACAAGGTGTAATTAATCTGTCACTTATAATTAATCAAATTATTTTAAAATTGAATACTTTTCACTACGTTGGAAGTTTAATTATAATTATGTAAAAATTATTTGTCCGAAGTCCATTCATTCGGTGATTTATAAATGGATGCCGTGCTCTCATATGGTTTCGAAGGACCACAGCAACTACTTATTTACAAAAATGTATTACTTACACGAAATGACCTTTTTAGTTTCTTGGATAATTATTTAAATAATATTGTCACTGTTCGACCCCGCAAGACGATTTTATTTTATTGACTATTGTTGGGTCCATAAATGATTGTTGAATTGTATCTGTAATTGAATTGTAAATTTAAAAACTTAGAAAGTTGAAACATTGATTGCAAAGATTAAGTGTTAGTAGAACTCAAAATGGCGTAGCAAATCTAACCAAATGTAGCACCGTTTAATATTGGCGTTAGCTTGGCGGGATATTAGCGCAATATAGAGAGATTGGGGCAATATTGTCGAAATGCCGCCAATATTGGGTGAATATATTTTTGTAATATTATAAAAATATTGGAAATACAATATTTAGTTAATATAAGAACAATATTTGCAATATTTAGTAAATATTGCTATTCAATGTATATTCAAATATTGCACACACAATCATCTACCAATATTGCGTGTACAATATTACTAAATATTGAAAATCTCTATTTACGCACTATAGCATACACATTTTCTATATTTAGTAACTATTGCTATACAATATAAAGTCAATATTTATTTATCGATAACATAACAATACTGTGTTTTCAATATTATTGGATATTTAAAGTGATATATTTAAGCAACATGAAGAAAATATTCACAAATAACAACATTATGATACTTACTTTCTCAAAATTCGCCGATGTAGAGATATCAAAATAATCAAAATATAATATGCACGCCCTCCTCAATATTTTATAGGGTTCAACTTTAAATTCCAAAATTATACAAGTTTCCGTAGCTCAGTTGTATCAGGGCTGACTTCTTAACCGGGTGATCGATAGTTCGAGTCCTTCTTGAAGCAGAAGCCTTTTCAGCATCACGTATCTTCTCCGAGTCTACACTTTCTGGGGAAGGAACCACCGGTTCACATGGAGCTCTGCAGGTGCTGCGCACTGGGAAATAGTCCCTCGGAACAGTTAGGGCTCTGGGGTGGCGCAGGTCACCCCCTTCCCTACTATTTTGGGAGACATTACAAAACAATAATAGGCCAATATTGTATAAATATTTTCCTCAATATTGAAATAACATCCCCCCTTTACTACTATTTTGGGACACATTACAAAACAATAATGGGCCAATATTATATAAATATTGTCCTCAATATTGAAATAATATCGGTTAGTAATATTTAGCCAATATCTAAAATTTGTTCACATTTCAATGTTGTGACAATATTATACACTAATATTCTACCAATATATTTACAATGAAACGCCAATATTACACCAATATTAAATGCTACATGGGATATAGTTCACTAAACCTCCCCCATGGATGATTTTATTAAATTGAATTACGATGAATTACATAGGCGACTAATTTCGATAGAGTAACTACTTATCATCTTCAGGCCGAATACTAATTCTACTTAATTAGATAAGATGGTAACGTGTAATAATTATACGATGAAGGATGTCACATGAGATGACGTCTAGATTAACATCACTTTCTTTAAATGGACCTGGAGAAGAAATCTTTCATCTCCTTGTATATACCGTTAGAGTTAGGTCATGTCTCTGCTCAGACGGGAGACTTGGCTTCATCGCCTGGTCTGCAGAGGAGTAAAAACCTCTGTAAAAATCCGTTAATCCATGGGGTCATACCGTATCTTGCCGAGGGATGAATGGCTTCACGATACGGAGTCGTGAACGGTTGTACTGAAAGTACCTGGCGTCCCTTTCTTGTATTTAGCCTTAGTGCGGTAAGGGCGCACAGAACGTATAGTTCGTCTCAACTCGTAGGAACAACTTGAATGACATTTCATTAGATCTCTCAGGGGCACCCGACCGCTCAATCCCGTGTGAAGGTAAGGGTCCTTCTAAAAATCCTAATGCGAGCGAGGAAAAGGCGGTAACACCCCTGTTCTTGTTCGTTAAGGAAATCGACTTTGGTTAAGACAGTCCATTTATGATCCAGAAACAGTTATTTGGTTTGATAGGAGAAGTAAAAAGTATCAGGAAGGTGAAGGATGGTATGCTAATCGAAACCGTTAGTACGCCGCAAGCCAAAAAATTATTCTCTTCAGAGAGGTTAGATAGCCCAAAGATTGAGGTTACTCCCGAAAATACTTTAAATTATAGTAAAGGGATGGTGAATTGTAAGAACCTCCTGGTGGAAATATGCTCAGAATTGAAGAGCCATGAGGTTACAAAGGTCCGTAGAATTAAAAAGAAGGTGAATGGGGAACTCCAAGGCACACCGAATCACGTCCTCACCTTCAACACTCCTAAATTGGCTCCCATGATCAAGGCAGGTTATTTGGTACTATCAGTACGTGTTCACGTACCAGCTCCGATACGGTGTTTTCGATGCCAGATGTTTGGACACACCGCATAACGCTGCGACAGCACACAAATGTGCGTGTGTGGGAAAGAGCTGCACGGAGACAAACGCTGTGAAGATTCAATTGAATGTGTCAACTGCAAAGGGAATCACTTAGACATCTCGAAAAGTTGGCCTATCTATAAACAGGAATCGGTCATCCAAGAAATAAAGGTAAAGGAGAATATTTCATACCTCGAAGCCAGGAGAAAGGTTGGGTTACCCACACCTCACATCTTATGGTAAGATGGCTGAAAAGGTACCTCAAGTTGACACAGCCCAATTGGTTAAAGAGCTAGTACCCACTCTAGTTACCTTGTTAAACGATATCTTCGTAACGATAGGTTCTCAAGAACTGATTAAGATTCCGCATTTGTCACCCCAGGTGACGAGATCACGATTGAACTCATTATCTAGTCAAGGTCCTGCACTATTCGATGTGGGATCTAAGAAAAGGAACAGAACTGACCTATTCGACGGAAGACGAGTTCGGTAACTCGGAAACTTCCGCGCTTCAGACAAAAAAGAAAAGACTATCGACGTTTTATTCGTGTACGTCCAGAGCATTTATTTACTTACTTGTTATTTATTTATCCGCTTGTACGTCGTATTTATTAATATTAACTTTAATTTATCGTGGAGGAAAATAACGAATGCATCATTCAGTGGAACTGCCACCACTAACGCAGCAGGGCATCGTGTGGAACGCATCGTCGACGATAACAATCTTGTCTTGCTTAACAGCGGTTCCCCAACTTCATGAACACGAGATCTAACTGCTTTTCGGCGACAGACCTATCCTTCTGCACCCCGAACGTTGCCCACAAGATCGCTTGGTCCACACTGGACCACCTTCACGATAGCGACCATTTCCCCATAGCCATGTCGCTTGGAATCAAACATCTTCCCTACGTCGCTTCCCAGAAAATGGATGCTTTCGGGTGCCGACTGGAACAGTTATAGAAAGATTTTGGTCGCCCCAGAATTAACGGGCTACGCCAAAAAGGCAATTGCGAAGCTTAGCTCCACCATTCTCCATGCGGGAGAAAACAGTGTTCCTATGAGAGAAGGTACCGTACGACGTACGCCAGTCCCATGGTAGAACGATCGACTAAGACTGCTTATACGGGAAAAGAAACGACTATTTAACCCCGACATTACAAAACATGATCGATTTCAAGAGAGCCAGAGCACAAGCGCCGAACGATCTTGGGGAGCAAACGACCATCGTGACACGACTACGTGTCATCGATAAATAGATTCACACCGACCGCTGAGGTTTGGCGTAAGTTTAAAGGGGCGGCAGGGACGAGGAAAAATCCGACCGTGATCAAATTAAAATTAAACGGAGGAGTATTAGATACTGCAAGAGAAGTGGCTGAGGCATTCGCTGATCAGTTCGAGGCAGTTAGTAGCTGAAAAAACTACCAGGCATCCTTTCTCGAAACTAAACTTGAAAGAGAAGTGCCCTTAGACTTGGATGGCCAACAGGATAACTTACCAATCAATGCTTGTTTTTGCATGGTCGAGTTGGAAGAAGCGTTGGAGACTTGTAAAAACTCCAGGCCCGGATGGAATCCCCTATGAATTCGTGAGGGAAGGATTTCCAACCCTGCTCGCAACATTTAA
Organism: Pyrocoelia pectoralis; assembly: GCA_036250285.1. Lineage (NCBI taxonomy): Eukaryota > Metazoa > Arthropoda > Insecta > Coleoptera > Lampyridae > Pyrocoelia > Pyrocoelia pectoralis. Next base: position 16,986,068 of record CM070081.1, read on the forward strand.
CAAGATATGGAACGAAGGCATATACCCCATCGCTTGGAAAGAAGCTGTGATCCTGAAGACCCTTCCAGCTGCAGGCCTATAAGCCTGATCTGTTCATTAGACAAACTTATGAAAAAAATGGTCAGTAACCGAATAATGTGGTATCTGGAAGCTCACCATCTTCTGGAGGAACACCAAGCAGGTTTCAGTAAACAGCGATCGACGTTGGACCAGCACGTTTATCTTGAGAGGAAAATCTTAGAAGCGTTCAGTAAGCGAGAACATGCAGTCGTCGTCTACTTTGACCTCGAAAAGGCCTACGATACGGCTTGGCGATATGCAATTGCCGGGAAGCTTCACGATTGGAGACTGACTGGTAATGTGCTGAAGCATGTCGCCTCCTCCTCCTCAGACGACAGGAGCTTCTGAGCTCGCTCCATTAGAAAACGGTGTGTCACAGGGGTTTCGTTTCTCCGCGCAGAATACCCAATGTATCCACTTCTGCCGCAGGCGAAAACCGCACTATGGTTCGTTCATCCGTGCAAAGATCGACTATGGATGTGTCGCGTACTCATCAGCACGTAAGATGACACTCGCGCTGTTAGACCCGGTTCAAAATGCTGCGCTACGGTGCTGTCTGGGTGGCTTTCGCACCAGCCGGACGGTTAGCCTACAAATCGAGGCTGGTGTCCCACTGCTGCAAACGAGACGTGCGCACTTACTTACTAACGTACGAACGCAACCGTGCCACCGGAACTTCCCCGTCCTGTTCGCAAGCACGGCAAGATTCCTTCTAAGGCCAAAGAATCCAAGACCGGTCGGCGTCCGGGCGCTAGAATTGTGCAATGAGCTAGGATTAACCTTACCTAGGCCACTTCCGTAAAGCCAAGTGGATTTGAGAAGAACCGACGATCTTAGTGCATTGCCTAAAAGAGAGACAGCAGATGAAGAATACAGAGTAGCTTTCGAAAAGCATATTAGATACCTACCATGACTCGGTCGTCCTCTACACAGACGGATCCAAAAATCAGGGAGGTGTATGAGCAACCATGGTGGTAGACGAAAACGTACACACGTGGTCGCTACCGCTGACCATACCCTTTGTGGTCGAAAGCTTTCGCCTTTTTCGTTTCCCACGTAATGGTAGATGCAAGAAACTCGATCAAAGTAGGTGAAATTATGATGGACAAGAGAGGCAAATCATAGTCTTGAAAAAGGGGTAAGAGGTAACCCACCACTGCACCTACTTGTCGTAGTCAACTTTTGAGACAGATCAAGCCAGGGGAATAGTTTAGTGTTGGGCAGATGTTCGATGTAATGCCAGCGTTAGTAGCTAGAGTGCAGACGACTCTTACTCTTCATGGAATTTTTTGGAATTGAGCCCTCCAAGTCAGTCCTTTCGACTCACCTCCAAATCTTCTCAAATCATAAATTCACTGGCACTCCCGGTAGGAGAAACAGGACGAGACGGAACTTGCCCTTGGGATTTCAGACAGGCAGGCACTGAGTCTCTTCAAATATTAATCTGATGCTGTGCTACGTATTCAAAATCCTCATTAGCAGCATCCTTCTCCATCATCAACTCATACACCTTGAAATTGGAATCAGCCATTTACTCCAGGTGACATCTAAACTTGTCATCAAATACTCCAATTTCTCTTCGTCATCCTTGGCCTTGGCTATCCATAACTCCTTCGCATTGACGGCGCTCGCGGCGGAAGCCTGTTCATCTTCTGGCCTTCCTCGCCCTCGGGTAACTTTCTAATTTATAAAACATATGAAATCTTCACGTTACCTATGGCTAATCAGTTTTCAACCACCAGTTTCAGTAGTTCACGGACTTATACTTCAATCAGCAAATCTTCGCGTCCAAACTGAGACTTGAGAGCATCATTTACTTTTGGACAATTTTCCACAGTACCTTTTGTACCAGCAACTACCGATTAACACAAATGCTGAAATTTGTCGCTGGGTGAATTTTTTGGAATTGAGCCTTCCAAGTCAATCGGTCCTTTCAACCCACCTCCAAATCTTTTCAAATCAGTTTTTGGAAGTTTGTACTCATGGTCGGTTGTTAACCTTGAAGATCCATAACTCCTCATAAATTCACTGGCACTCCCGGGAGGAGCTACAGGACGAGACGGAACTTGCCCTTGGGATTTCAAACAGTCAGATACTGAGTCTCTTCAAATATTAATCTGCTGCTGTGCGTACATCTTCAAAATCCTCATTAGCAGCATCTTTCTCCACCATCAACTCATAAACCTTGAAATTGGAATCAGTCAATTGCTCCAGATGACCATCTAAATTTGTCATTAAATACTCCAATTTCTCTTCATCACCCTTGGCCTTGGCTATCCACAACTCCTTCGCATTGACGGTCCTCGTGGCGGAAGCCCGTTCCTCTTCTGGCCTTCCTCGTCCTCAGGTAACTTTCTAATTTATAAAACATATGAAATCTTCACGTTACCTATACCTATGGGTAATGAGTTTTCAACCACCAACCACCAGTTTCACTACTTCACGGACTTATACTTCAATCAGCAAATCTTCGCGTCCAAACTGAGACTTGAGAGCATCAACTACTTTTGGACAATTTTCCGCAGTCTAGTGCTAACTCTTTTGTACCAGCAAGTACCGATTGACACAACTGCTGAAATTTGTCGCTGGGTTGGAGATCTTCACGAATTGTTTGGAATGGAGCCCTCCAAGTCAATCGGTCCTTTCAACCCACCTCCAAATCTTTTCAAATCAGTTTTTGGAAGTTTGTACCCATGGTTGGTTGTTAACCTTGAAGATCCATAACTCCTCATAAATTCACTGGCACTCCCAGGAGGAGATACAGGACGAGACGGAACTTGCCATTGGGATTTCAAACAGTCAGATACTGAGTCTCTTCAAATATTAATCTGATGCTGTGCGTACATCTTCAAAATCCTCATTAGCAGCATCTTTCTCCACCATCAACTCATAAACCTTGAAATTGGAATCAGTCAATTGCTCCAGATGACCATCTAAATTTGTCATTAAATACTCCAATTTCTCTTCGTCACCCTTGGCCTTGGCTATCCACAACTTCTTCGCATTGACGGTCCTCGTGGCGGAAGCCCGTTCCTCTTCTGGCCTTCCTCGTCCTTAGGTAACTTTCTAATTTATAAAACATATGAAATCTTCACGTTACCTATGGCTAATGAGTTTTCAACCACCAGTTTCACTAGTTCACGGACTTATACTTCAATCAGCAAATCTTCGCGTCCAAACTGAGACTTGAGAGCATCAATTACTTTTGGACAATTTTCCACAGTCTGGCTCTTTTGTACCAGCAAGTACCGATTGACACAAATGCTGAAATTTGTCGCTGGGTGAATTTTTTGGAATTGAGCCCTCCAAGTCAATTGGTCCTTTCGACCCACCTCCAAATCATTTCAAATCAATTTTTGAAAGTTTTTACCCATGGTCGGTTGTTAACCTCGAAGATCCATAACTCCTCATAAATTCACTGGCACTCCCGGTAGGAGAAACAGGACGAGACGGAACTTGCCCTTGGGATTTCAGACAGGCAGGCATTGAGTCTCTTCAAATATTAATCTCCTGCTGTGCGTACATCTTCAAAATCATCATTAGCGGCATCCTTCTCCATCTTCAATTCATAAACCTTGAAATTGGAATCAGCCAATTACTCCAGATGACCATCTAAACTTGTCATCAAATACTCCAATTTCTCTTCGTCACCCTTGGCCTTGACCATCCACAACTCCTTCGCATTGACGGTCCTCGTGGCGGAAGCCCGTTCATCTTCTGGTCTTCCTTGCCTTTCTCAAACTTAGGTGTTCCCTACTTTAGGTACAGATGAGAAGTGATAGTGAGGATTACAATAAACTAATACACACGACAACCATAACCAAGATAATATGGGAAAAATCTCCTACTAAGCTAAGGCATGATGGTACCATGTAATCGAACGTCAGTTAAGGTCCGTGTGCGGTAAATTAAGAAAAATGATTAACACGTACACATATTTTATATTTACAAGACGATGTCGTGTACTTTGAGTATTTAACTACTTAAAATGATGTACATGAGTGCATTGTGCACTTCGTTAGTTAATTGGCCATCCATTTAACTCGAAACATCGTTGTTACAAGTCCCGAATTCCAATTACCCAAACAACTAAAGCACGCGTTTTGCCTCTATAAATAAAATGGTATATTAAAGATCATCACATGGCACGATTTCAGTAAAAGTTCGACTAATTCCGCAATTAATGATGAAGACATCATTAAGATTGATTGCGTTCCAATTTAACATTGATGAAGATGTTATAGATGACAAAGTACAGATGAGTGATGCGACAATTCAAATCTAATAATAATTACAGACCTTCCCATACAATAAATTGTAAATTTATTGATAATAGAACCGGCTGTGGTTGGTAAACGCTTAAGGGAAGGTTTCTTTTTTTAGCAAATTGTAGGTACATAGTAGCAATTATTTGAAGTGCAATTTACCTACTGTAATTTATTTACGTCTCGTGTATTTAAATTTTATTAAGTGGGTTGTTATAGATTTAAGCTTAGCTGGATTGCAGTACTGCTGCCGAGCGGCAACTAACTAGCATACCAAAGTACCAGGAAGTCATGGTACCGGTGCATCGCCCGCATTTATATCCTCATTTTTTGATAAATTAAACTCATTGGTATGCTACGAAAAATTTTTATCCTGTAAACAATGTTAACATAACATAGAAATTTTGTACAAGTTCACAAGAACTGGATTTCACACCTACGCTCTTCTATACGATTTATTACTAATAAGTTCTTCTCCTTGGGAGTCTGTCTTTAGGAAATATGCAATAATATTCGGAGCTTCTATTTAACTGTTACCCCTTCTCATCACCATCAGTTTAGCAAAATTTTTTATTGCAAGTAATTACTCCTTGTATTACTTTTACCAATTGGTTTAGGCAAATAAGGTCATTGTGAGCATTCGTGATCTTTTGAAAACTGCTTACTCATAATACCTCCCCCCCCCCTAATTTTTTTTAAAAAGAATGTCTAGTTGAGTAGCGAACAGTTTTGCAAGAGGAAATTGAGAGTGTGGGTGAAGTGGAATATCTGGGGTATAGAATGAGATTTGATGATAGGGATGACGCCCATGTTAAAGAGTTAGGAAAAATGGAGAACAAAACATTAGGGCAGGTATGGGAATTGTGGGAAGGAATGATTTGGAAAGGGCGGAATAAGAAGGAGGTGGCTTTTTGATAAGTTAGTGATGATGTAAGGTGTGGAAATATGGAAATGAAAGGAATGGGAAGTTTTGGAAAGGATACAAGAAAGATATTGGAAATGGTTACTACTAGGTTTGCGTAGGGAGACCCCGGCATATGTAGTGCAAGACGAGGTAAACGTAGAGAAGATAAGACAGGAATGGATGGGTGGATGGGGGAGAGGGGATGGTACTCCAAAGTTGAGGGAAAGAGATGAAAGAAGGGAAAATAAAATACACGACAGGAGGATAGAAGAGTGGACTATGAAAGTGGAGGATATGCAAGGGGGGATGAGGTTACAAAAGAGAATGGAAAGAGGATGGGGAGAAAACATAAGAGAGGAGATTATAAGAAAAGACAAAGACACACAGATGTAAGAAAGAAGGGCTAAGATTAGAGAGGGAAAATGTAGTGGAGGTAGGTCCGGTGTAATAATGACGAAAGAGTACCATTAAGAGGAGGATTTAATATACGGAAGAAAAGAATAGTGGCGATGGACAGATGCGGAAATGAAGAAAACGAAAACACGTGCTAGTGGAAAGACGAAAGGAGAAAATGCAGACTGTGTGGCAAGGATCCGGAAAACATGGAACACATGCTCATGGATTTTGAGGTGCTAAGGGAAGAGGGAAAAAGTAGCAGGGAGATATTAAGAGAGGAATTGGAAGGGACCAAATTGATGAAGAGATAGGAGAAGGAAGGAGAGAGAAATGAAGAGAATATAATGGTTAAGGCCCGATTAAGGGGGGGGGGCTAGGGGAGGCTACAGCCCCGGGCCCCATTAGAGAGAGAGCCCCCATTTTTAGGGAGATACCACTTGAGCCTACAAAAAATAAACGCCGTAGTAGATTTTCGAAATGGATTTTTACTTTCTCGTGCATAATGCACACACAGGGAAAGTAATGTAATCGAAAAAAAATTCTGGAAAGTTGCCACGAGACTTCCCTCGTATTAACACTTTTTTGAAAAAATAAATACTACTGAATTCAGAAAAAAAAATACTTTCAAACTACATAAAAAACTGCAATTTTATCTTATAAACAAGTATCAAAAGGCGCAAATTCTTATAGAATTTTAATTTCAACCAACTTCAAATCTGTAGCTAATTATGGCATATATACAATATATATGCATATAACTCCCCACCTCAGACATAACCACGCCGGATTCTGCACAAATGAGTCATTGTTTTTCTTTCCACCCTTAAGGGGGATGGGAGTGGAGAGGGTGACGGACAATTTGTAAATCACGAAAAAATGTTAGAGGAAAAAAAAGTAAAAAAGATAGTTTTTCTGCGGACGTGCAATTTTACCCCTTTCCACCCCCAAAAAAGGGCTCGCAGTTTGGGGTGAAATTTGCAATTTGAGTATCGTTTTTTATGGAGAATCTAAAAGTAATAAAAAATAGGTGTTCCCATTTAAGTTTTGGAAACTCACCCCCGCTCCACCCCACAGGAGGGGTGAGGGTGATGTTTACGTATCATGACTCAATAGGTTTCAACAAATAAAAGAAACGTATTTTTTTCTTTTTGTAATTTGACGTGTCGTTCTCGAGATATTAAAGGGTGGATATTTTGACTTTAATGGCGTCCCGACGGCGAACGGGTGATCCGATCAAAAAATTTACCAGCGATTTGGAATCAGTGAAGAATTTCCTATAAGATGACACCACTTCCAGCTTTCTAAACTCTGTAACATCGACCAACGCACAGACACACAGACTCCGGACGAATTTAGTAACCAACTTTTTGAAGTTGGTTGAAAAATGAGTGCCGTCATTTTAGCTTATACCGGAAATGACGTCATCAAAGGTAATATCAGCATTTTCGTCCTTGGCCCGAATGTAATTCAATAGCGAAAACCGCATTTCGATAACTTTAATAGTTTCTGAGTATCGAGCGTTGCGGTCATTTTTTAATAATTTTTTCTTAACACTTTTTTCAAAAAATAAGTATAACACAACATACTGAATTCAGAAAAAAACACTCTTTTAAACTACATTAAAAAAACTGCAACTTTATCTTATAAAAAAACGAGTGCGCCATTTTAGATTATACCGGAAGTGACGTCATCAAAGGTAATATCAGCATTTTCGTCCTTGGCCCGAATGTAATCAATTGGCGAAAACCTCATTTCGATAACTTTAATACTTTCTGAGTTTAGAGCGTTGCAAGGAATGTGTACGTACAGACTACAGACTACAGACGACAGACGGAAATTTTTTTTTTCATATTTTGAATCTACGTATTCAGAAACGCAAAGATATGTAAAAATTTGCATAGGTCAAATTTTTTTTTTTGGAACACTTATACAATACTTCCCTTTTACTTCGTACTCGGGAAGTAAAAATCGAACTCGAGATTATAATGAATCTCTACGTTTTGAGCCCCCTGAGTCCAAAACCACCATCTTTGAAAAATGCTTGTCTGTGGGTGCGTACGTTATGGCTGTGGAGCCTAAACTACTAGACCGATCTTGATGAAATTCAAAACTAAGACCTATAAAAAAAACTTCTTCGGTAAAACAAGCGGGGCGTTATTTTGGGAGCAAACATTCAAATTTGAACCCAAACTAATTTCCCTTTTCGTTTGTTTTTAAATTCAAAATGACGGCCAATATAGCAATTCTCCAAGTTTTTACTTTTTAGGGTGTAGCTCAAGAACCGTTTAACTTACTTAAAATTTGAAAATTGGAAATTATAGCCAAAGGATGGCCAGAACTTTTACTTATAATTGGTACGGAACAAAAATTTTACGGGCCCAATTTATTGGTGGCCAAAATTGGTCAAAAATTAAAAATCGATTTTCTCAGAATCTCCTGTGAGCATTTTTTTTTTAATTTTTTGAAATGTTATTCATATAGTTCATGAAAAACTATTAGTACTACATTTATTTCTTTATTTCCCATAGGGGAAGGGGGAAGAGGGACGAATGTTTGAAGTTGAAAATTTTAAAAATCCATAACTTTTTTGTTAACAAAGATAATGAAGTAAAATTGTACACTGAAGTAGAGGACATACGACTTCTTTAATCGAATATAGCAATTTACAAAATATTAAAAATATTTATGACATACCCTGTGTATTATTGAAGTACGAAGTAAAAGGAAAGTATTGTAGGTAAACTAGGTATGTATTAGTGTTCCAAAAAAAAAATTTGACCTACGCAAATTTTTACATATTTTTGCGTTTCTGAATATGTAGATTGAAAATATGAAAAAAAAAAATTTTCCGTCTGTCGTCTGTAGTCTGTAGTCTGTAGTCTGTAGTCTGTACGTACACATTCCTTGCAACGCTCTAAACTCAGAAACTATTAAAGTTATCGAAATGCGGTTTTTGGTAATAGATTACATTCGGGCCAAGGACGAAAATGCTGTTATTACCTTTGATGACGTCACTTCCGGTATAAGCTAAAGTGGCGGCACTCGTTTTTTTTATAAGATAAAGTTGCAGTTTTTTTTGTGTAGTTTAAAAGTGTTTTTTTCTGAATTCAGCAACATATATTGTGCTATACTTATTTTTTGAAAAAAGTGTTAAAAAAAATAATTATTAAAAAATGACTGCAACAGTTGATACTCAGAAACTATTAAAGTTATCGAAATGCGGTTTTCTCCAATCGATTACATTCGGGCCAAGGACGAAAATGCTGATATTACCTTTGATTACGTCACTTCCGGGGTAAGCTAAAATAGCGGCACTCATTTTTTTTATAAGATAATGTTGCAGTTTTTTTATGTAGTTTAAAAGGGTATTTTTTTCTCAATTCAGCAATATATATTGTGCTATACTTATTTTTTGAAAAAAGTGTAAAAAAATCATTTTTTTTAAATTACTACAACGCTCTATACTCAGAAACTATTAAAGTTATCGAAATGCGGTTTTCGCCAATCGATTGCATTCGGGCCAAGAACGAAAATGGTGATATTACCTTTGATGACGTCACTTCCGGTATAAGCTAAAATGGCGGTACTCATTTTTTTTATAAGATAAACTTGCAGTTTTTTATATAATTTAAGAGTATTTTTTTCTGAATTCAGCAATATAGGTATTGTGCTATACTTAAGTGCTAATACGAGGGAAGTCTCGTGGCAACTTGCCAGAATTTTTTTTTGAGTTATTACGCAAAAACTATTTTATTTAATACGTCATTGTAGTAAACACGGGAAAGTTGTGTGCCAGTTTACTGGTAATTTAATTTTTAACTGCAATAAAATTCAAAAATAGAATAAACTACTCAATCAGTCAGATTATTCGCGAGCCAGTGCCGCATTAATAGAAGAACAGTAGCGGCGTTTTCGGTGAGTTTAAAAAAGGGCCCCTTTCACGTAAAGACCCCCGGGCCCCTCAACTCTTTAATCCGGGCCTGATTGTTTTGGTATATAATTGAAAGTGAATTCTCCCTTAGTGAGTAACAATAATATCCAGCTGGTATTGTACCCACCAGTCCGGTTGATTTGTGTGCTGAGAGTAATTTCACCGCCAAAGGTACCTTCGCCACGTCAACTATCTAGTCTAGGTTCATTTCTTTTTTGTTTCCAATTTCTTTAGTTCGCTCAAACTCTTCTTTAGATTTACGTTTCGCACAAGACGTATTTGAATAGTTTTATCGCAATTCTTAAATAACATGGCGAACAGCGCCAACCTTAAAGCTATGTAGAACCAATACTGAACTTCTGCAGTAAGTGCTCGCAGCATAGAACAAAGGAAGCAAAACTGAGTTGAAACCTCAGAAATGGTGCAGGTTGTGATCGAAAGGATTTAGTGAGATCGTAATTGGGTATCGAATAGCATTTCTTCATGAACGAATCTACAGAACGCTGGAGGAGAGGAAAGTCTAGTTGAGCCAACTAGGCCAACCGCAACCTTGTGGGACTTGAGGAAAATGTCTCCAGTATTTATACCTGATCGCATTGTAAGCTTTAGTGCTTATCACTGGTAAAGCGTTTTGTGCAATTCATAGTCGTATGGTTAGGCTATATTACTTTTTATATTTTGAGGAAGCAATAACGACTTCGTTTCCATTTTTACGCACAATAGCAAGGTGAGGCATTTCGTAATAGATTTATACCCTAACTTAACAGTACCCATATAATCTGCAGTCCAGTTCTGTCAGTAGCATCTTCGCCATCACCCCTAGTAGGGAGATGGATTCGTAGTTTTCTTGGATTATTGGTGTTATTACAACTCCAAAGTTTTCCACTATAAATATTGTACCATAGTTTATCGCGTCCAGCACATCATCATTTGTTTTGTCGTATGGTATTCTACATCACCTCTTCATTTATACGAGGGCAAACTTAAAAGTAAGGTCTCCAACAGTGTTTAACATAGTAAATTACATGTATTTTTGCTATGACATACCTCAATGAAAAGCTTAAGGTGCAGCCGCACTATGCCGATCGGCTTTACCGATCGGCTTTGCATTGCAAGTATGTACGTGTTGTTCGGCATGATTCCCAAGCCGCGCGGCCAGGGATTATGTATCCGATTCTTGGCGGTCTCGGTCAAAGAAAGCCGATCAGCATTTTGCTGTGTGGACGGCAATTGAAACCGAACGGCCCCGACGCATGGCAGTTTGCTGTTGAGGTGAATAGGTACATGTTTAGTTTGAAGGAATATAAAAATAAAAACAAACGGCACGATGCTCTCCTGAACATTTCAGTTTCATTTGGGATGAGGAAAGAAGAAGTAGATAAAAGAATTAGATATCTGCTTAGTCATATTGCACGGGAGGTGGTAAAGGAAAAAGACACTAATTAAAGTGGAAGCGGGATTGACGAACGGTACAGAAGCAAATGGTTCGCCTACAAAAATAATTGCAACTGCAATTGCCACAATTTCGTTATCGACTTCGCTCATTTTTCCCAGGCTTCGTCTCGCGTACTCACTACAACTGCAGTAAAGACGTGATGCGATGCGGCCTTTGCTGATCGGCTTTACCGATCGGTAAAGCTGACCGGCATAGTGCGGATGCACCTAGAGCTTCAGCTATTTTTCTATGCAGTTACCACGGCGCTCGATGGTCTTCTGCATCCGCTGCACGAACTTCTGCATTCCGTTTCATACCAACTAACGCCCGCGGTGCGAAGGTAGGCAATGACCGCTGGCTTGTATCTGCTCTCGAATTTCATCCCCGCCAGGTGTTTCTTCAGATTGGGGAACACGTGGAAATCGCTGGGTGCGATGTCGGGGCTGTAAGGAGGGTGTTTGACTATATCCTCAGCGGCAGCTGGGCCAAGACTGAGCGAACGGCAGCGCTCTGCCAGTCTCTACGTGAATGGGGGAGGACTGACAAACACGACAGTGCTGCCAGACCACCCCCAGCGATCCTTACCTAACTTTTAAGTTTGCCCTCGTACGTTATTTTTTAGCTGGAATTGAACTTTTTGTATTGAGTGAATATCTCCGATTTCTTACTGTGGCAAATGTTGTACGCGAATGGCTTTCCTTACTTGAACTGACCGTCGCACTAAGAGCAGTACTGCCAGATAATACGGGCGTTTGATTATGATATCTATCCATTTGTGGACAAGCACAGCCGGCCTGAGGGAACTCTTCCAATGAGCGGTACCAAAAATGATATGTATCCATCAGATGAATCTCGTTCTTCTTATCGCCCATACCATCTTCACTTCAGTTTGTTACGGCAACAAATGATTGGTACCGCAATCAGGAAAAATGCAATGACTCGGTAAGCTCAGTTATAAGGGGCAATCTAATAGGCGTGGGAGTTATGAATAGGAAATTTAAATTTAGCAAGTTAGGTTAGCAAATATAGTTAAGTAAATTTTAGGGCGCCACGATAGTTCTTTAGGAAGTTCAAGCTGGTAATCAGAACTACGAAGAGCTTAGCAGCTTGTAGTAACAGAGATATGATTTCTGAAAGAGAATGTGGGTATTCGGTAAAGAAATACACTGAAGTAATGGTAATGGTGGTTATAATGAACCAAATAATATAACGTTTAACACAATAAAGTAATTATAAACAAAACAAATCTTCACAGGAGTGAAACAATAAAGGGGGTTTAACTATTACCTTGTAAGGATGGGAGTTTACATAACACAATAATATTCAATAAATGACACAAAAATATACAAGTACATGGTAGCTTGGTAGCTGTACAAAAGTCAGTAGTAGTAATTAAACAACGCTTACCAAAACATATCCGATTATCGCCGTTGCGCAACGCCAACAATGCCGGAGTATCTAAATAAAAGGTTGATTAACATGAAATTAATAGGGCTGCGACAAGCAGACCGACTGAAATGTAGCAATTACTAACTTTAGTCAGTACTTAGGTTCGAGAGTTGATATTTATGAAAATAGCAATCAGCTTTTGAATTTTAACTTTAGGCAAATTAAATCTTCAAGGTAAAAGATAATACACAAATAACAAAAGTAACTTTTAAGGTAACGAACAAAGTTAATGCAAAAATTAATCGGAAAGTAACAAAATGAATTAAATAAATGTTTTAAATTGAAGCAAAATATGAGATGTGATTAAGTAATTTAGTATAAGCAAATTTTATAGTAAACAGTAACAAAATTTAAATAAGATTAAACACGAAAAAAGTAAGGTTAGTATTATAAATAACTTATCAATCTTGTTTCCAAAAGTTGACACACGATGGCAGCATGTAATTTCCGAAATAAATTAATTTCTTCACCCAGGAATGCGGAAATGAGTAAAGATGATTTGTAGAACAGCAAATATGTAGTTTGGCAGCAAAATACTCATCGATTTCGACAGCAATGGAACAGTAATAATTTCGAGTAATGTTAACAAAATGGCGGTAACCAACAAGTAATGATGTAATCCAAAAGTAAACCAGATGATAAGCCAGATATTAAACCAGGTAATAAACGCTAGGACAAATAATATAAATTACTGTCAGGAATTTAAAGAATAACGCGATAATTGATACAAAAGAATTAGGTACATACCTCGAGGAGTTATTCCTAGAGCGTAGCAACTTTAGCGTAGCGATACCAAAATGCAAAGAGACGTATAACACGTTTTAATGGTATTTAGAATAAGCAGATGATTCTAAATAGGCACTAATATTTGTAGAAAACTTTCACTTATAGACGATAAAATAATATCGATATTAGAAACTTGTGAAATTTTCGTAGCACTTAGTAACGTTTTGTTAGGAAGCAAAGTATGAAAAGATACGCGGTTGAAAATTGAGCTGCTATTTATATCAGCGCGAAGATATATTTTAGTGAAGTACTGGTTCCGTAGAAAAGATAAAATATTTTATTTAGGTAGCTATGGATCAACCAATCAGAGACTAATTGACTACACTGACAGCCAATAGAATAATATCGATCAATTGTTTTACCCTTGCCGAAGAGAAAATCTGTAATGGCACAAACGAAAGGATATGATTAAAAAGTAACGCTTCGCGTAGAACAGAGCAAATAGCGGAGGAAAAGGTAGTACCAAAAGTATTGAAAGTGAACTCTATTATCAAAATATCGAATTAAGAAATTCGTAATCTGTAATTCTTACTAAAATCAATAGAATTGACTTTTGCGAATTAGGCAAATAATCGAGGAACGTAACAAGTTGGTGATAGATTTACGGTCGGTATCACTGGTGACGCTTTCACGTTTGGAAATGAATGCTGAAAATATTTTTCTGTGGTCCAAAATGCTTAACAAGTTTCAGAACGATTCGGGAGGTCATAGGTTCGACTCTTACAATGGGTTTTAAGACCTTTTCTTTTTTCCCTAATTCGCATAAATTGGCAGGAATTTATCTTAATCATTTCGTAGTAATGTTGACATTACAGGGAGTCCGTGAGAAAATCGGTACTTGATTGACTGAAGAAATCTAGTTCTTCTCGTATGATTTTTTCGTTCCACCTCACAATTTTGACCACACGGAAGCAGATATGAATGTTTTGCTTAAACAAACATTTACTGTCAATTTTCGACAGTAATAACGTTACAATGCAGTAATGAGGTGTGTTAAAAAGTAATTATTTAAAAAGTTCAAAGCAATAATTATATATTTTTTCTAAAACTAGATCTCCATTTCGAATAATTCAGAGAGAGAGATTAAATGTTTAATGTGTAGCAATGTTCATTTAAAATGGAATGATAAATTGATGTAGGTACGTCTTGTATTCAAGGTGTTATCAACAAATCGGCAAGAACGCCTACCTTTTTCCCCGCATAGGTATATGTTGTTTACTCGGCAACTACACATAGACATAGATACATACCGTGGAAAGTCTTTTTTTTTTCTTTTCAAAATATTTATTACGAAATGTTCCAGTTAGCTTATATACTTATAGGTACAGATATTAATGAAGGTTCATGCTGCACTCCCATAATTTACAACAACTAGGAGAAGTGATGCTTTAGGCTGATGTGGGAGATATTAGAAATACAATTACAGGCAATTGAAAATGTTAGAGAGTAATCGTAAATTATGAGATACAAGTTCATATTTCCTTATTAATAAATCTGAATTTGAAATTTACATATTTTACTTATTTACCGTTAATAAATTATTGCTCAATTCAAATGTAATCAACGCAGGTTTGTCCGATGGTCCTCGTCGTACACACTTCCTCGTAATTAACTAAAGTTCGTATCAAACGGCAAGATTGTAATTAAAATGAATGCAATTGCACTTCAGGTGATAGGCCACTGGGTTACTTGTTTTATTCTGCACGATTAAACTGCCGTCTGCATAATTATACAATTGAAGTGTATTAAAAGTCATTCTTTATTAGAATGGGGATATTGCAAAACTGCTTCAATTTTATTATCCTAGCTTAATTACCAGGTAATAACCGCTTGCCCATTCTAATTTAAAACGTTTCACTTCTGTCAAGGATTATCCCAATGTATAGGCAATCATTTTATTACCAACTATCGCTTTCGCTTATTTCATCTTTGCTCCGTAATTTACACGATTCTTTTTTGAGAATGTGACCTTCTTTTTTAAAACAAAATAGTTTTCCGCAAAACTGACTTTTTTCCCATTCAGTTGTTACTCCGTAATCCTATCTTCGACTCTCATCTTCTTTTCATGATATTCTCCAATTATTATCCTACATTTGATTCTTCGTCTTTCCTTATGGTTCTTTCTGTTTTGCGCTCTTTTCCTTGAAAGTACTCAATAACTTGTGATGTAACGCCTCTGGCAGCTTTGATTGCAGCTTAAAGCTGAACGAAGAAAAAGTAACCGACTGCAATATACGGGGGATATGGAGGAAACATTAAAAGGACCGAAGATAGGAGCATTGGTGGTAGCGAAATTCAAGGTGTGGTTGGTGGCGTACCGAGACGATAGAGTGTTGGTGGCTAAGGAGAAAGGGAATCTAAGGAGAATATGAAGGTTATAGAAGGGGGGAGGGGAGTAGTGGAAATGGACGGGGGAAGGTGAAGTAATTCACATACCTGCTATACCTATAAGATGAGACAGAACAGGGAACACATAAAGGAAAGGGTGAGAAAAGGAAATAAATTAATAGGACAAGGTGTGGTGGAAAGGTAGTTGGGAAAGGACTTGGGAAAAGGAAGCTGCTATTTGATAAGTAATGAAAAGTGTGGTGCTATATGGGGCAGAAGTGTTGGGGGGGGGATGGATGGAAGGAGGAAAAAAAGGTGGAAGGGTTACAAGAAAACTATTGGAATTCTGGGTTAGGACTAGATAAGGAAACTGCAGGGTATATTATAAGAGAGGAGGTGCAAGAACAAAAAATAAGGTTAGAGGCGAGAAGCAGGGCAATAAATTGTGAGGAAGAAATGAGAGGAAGAACTGAATGCAAAAAAATTACAGGAATGGAGAGTGAAGTAGGCACAATATAGTAGAGAGGAATATTAAAAAAGAAACGGGTACGCGAAGGAAGAGAAGAGAGACAGAGAACATACAAAAGCAAGAGAGATGGACAAAAATGAAAGAGGCGAAATACAATGCAAACTATAGGAATAATAAGGGAGAAGGGATAACAGAATATCTGAAACAGAAAGGGAAGAAAGGAAAGAAAAAAATGATAGCAAGGTTCAGATGCGCTAATGAAGAATTGGGTCATAAGTATCGGGGAAAGGAGGAAGAACGGAATCGCAGACTATGTGGGGAAGCGGTGGAGAATATGGCACATATGTTGAAAAAGTGTAGGGAATTAAGGGAGGATGAAAGGAAGAAATATTAGCCGAAACGGGAAGAGGAGCGGAGTGAATGCAAGAAACTTGGAAAAGGAGGAAACTGATAATGGGGGATGGAACCAAATACATACAAAAATGTAGGCAAATAATACGAATACTTTGCAGGTTGACTTATTTATGTACACAGTCTTCCATCTTTTAATCAGCGACATAGCCGTCGTAACTTTATATTTATATAACGGGTGAAGACATTGCAATATCTCGAAAACTATGGATCGGAACAAGGAAAGATCTGAATAGAATTTGTTCGCATGAGCAAAACTGACTTTTTGCCCATTAAGTTCTTCGACTTTCATCTTCTAATCCTTTATCTTTCTTTTCTTGATATCCTCCAATTATCCTACAATATCCTACATTTGATTCTTCGTCTATCCATTATTGTCTTTCCTTATGGTTCTTTCTGTTTCGCGCTTTTTTCCTTGTAAGTACTCAATAACTTGTGATGTAACGCCTCTGGCAGCTTTGATTTAAATGTTTCCCGCTATAATTGTTTTAAAGTGATGGGTACGCCACTAGACATTTATTAAGGCATTAGATTTATGAAGTATTTTTGCTGATGATACCTATGAAAAATGATTCGAATTATGGTACCGAGGAGAGAGATAGTAAGTTCCTGGCAAGAGACCGAAAAAGAACGTAACGTGGAAGCTGTAAGATAGATTGGTGGGTAGGTGAGTGGATCGCCGTCATCAAAAAAATGTAAGTGTATTATTTGCTATTTTTGATAACTAGCTGTTGATTGAGTAGGGTGAATTTTGAATTAGCGTTTTTACGTTTTCCTGTTTTTTTAGTACTTAGGTGCTTGAATAATGTAAGTACTTAATTTTATGCGCACATTTTGAATTAGCCATAGCTTTCTTATAATTTGTTAGGTGCACCTTTAGGGTTGATTTAGGGTGTTTAGTAGAATTTGTGGAATTTATGGTATGCATTAGTATTTTGCCTAGGTAGTTTAGTTAGGATGGAATTTTCTTGCAAGGGTAGCATTTGCATTCATAACGTATATGTATAACATTACATTTTGATTACATTGTTGAACAGCTTGGTACGGCTTACGTCATGAGTCCTTGTTTTGTAGGGGCGTATGACATTTTGTTTTGTTATGTACTTGTATAACCATAATCTATTTATGGATTAGCAATTGGTAATTCCTTTTGTTTAAAACCTAACATATTTTGTTTTCGAATCACGATAAAGGGATAAACCCTTTACCTTGTACGAATGTTCTGAAGCAATTAAAAATGCCATCAGGGTATGCGTTTAGGGAACCAACCGCCCTATTCCCTCTGATATGGTAGTTGGTAAAAACATATACACTCCCCCAGTTTAACAGTTAGGGGTAATTCTACTTTTATAGCCATTACTAGACACTTTGATTGTATATACCGGGTGGTCACTTTATCAGAAAACTACGGATCGGATCAAAAAAGTTCTGAATAAAAAATTTGATCGCTTGGAAGGGGGTCATCCAATGATACCAAAGCCGACCACCACTCCCACCCCGTACCCTAGGGGATTGGGGGCAACTTTGAAATCTTAAATGGGAACCCCTATGTTTTGTTACAGATTAGGATTCCCTATAAAAAAATAAGAAACTTTTATCGGAAACATTTTTTTTCGATTCGTGATAGAATGGCGCTGTAATCGCAAGAAACCTTATTTTTGCGAAATCCTGGATCATGAACTACAACCTCTACTTGGGAGTATGTTGCGTTTCCCGTTCGACAAAGTATGTGGTTTCAGCATGACGGTCGCCCTTCGCATTATCCAATAACAGCACGTGATTTCAATGGCAAAAGTGGCCGTATTAATTGGCCTGCTAGATCGCCAGATTTGACATCGCCGAAATTTTTTCTGTGGGGTTATTAAAAGATAAAGTTGTTCAACAACCACCAACAACTCGTGAAAACGTGACACAGCCGAAAAAACAAACGCTTGCGCTGAAATTCCCGCAGATATGCACCTTTCCGGTGTACAATCATTCGGAGAAAAAATAAATAAGTGTGTAGAAGTTCAAGGTCACAATTTCGAACATTTGATGTAAATTATTGAACAGTGACCGGTGAGGACCTCACCTAAAACAAGCAGCCCGACGAGAACAAAGAAGTACTACGCCCACGTCGTTCCTGGATAATGCTAAAAGTATTTCGATTACAGCGTCATCTATCACGAATCGAAAAAATTGTTTTAGATAAGTTATTTATTTTTAATGAGGAATCCAAATCTGCAATAAAAAATGGAGGTTCCCATTTAAGATTTTAAAGTTACCCCAACCCCCTGGGGTACGGGGGGGTCGACCTTGGTATCATTGGATGATAGCGAACAAATTCTATGCTGAACTTTCCTTGATCCGATCCATAGTTTTCGAGATATTGCAATGTCTTCAGATAAATCGGCCACCCGTTATATAAATATAAAGTTACGACAACTATGTCGCTGATTGAAAGATCGAAGATTATGTATAAAGTTTATCTTTACTTGCAAAGTATTCGTCTTACTTACCTACATTTTTGCATGTATTTTGTTCCATCCCCCATTATCAGTTTCCTCCTTTCCCCAGTTTCTTCCATCCACTCCTCTCCTCTTCCCGTTTCGTCTAATATTTTTTCTATCTTCCTTTCATCCTCCCTTAACTCCCTACACTCTTTTATCATATGCGCCATATTATCCACCCCTTCTCCACATAGTCTGCAATTCCTTACCTCCTCTTTTCGCCAATACTTATGACCCAATTCTTCATTAGCGCATCTGAACCTTGCTGTCATCTTTTTCTTTCCTTTCTTCTCTTTCTGCCTCAGATATTCTGGTATCCCTTCTCCCTTAATATTCCTATAGTTTACATTGTATTTCGCCTCTTTTATTTTTGTCCGTCTCTCTTGCTTTTGTATGTTCTCTGTCTCTCTTCTCTTCCTTCGCGTATCCGTTTCTTTTTTAATATTCCTCTACTATCTTGCCCCATCTTCACTCTCCCTTCTTTTATCACAATCCATCATTCCTGTAATATTTTGCATTCAGTTGTTTCTCTAATTTCTTCCTCATAATTTATTGCCCTCCTTCTCGCCTCTAACCTTATTTTTTGTACTCGCACTTCCTCTCTTATGGAGTTTCCTCATCTAGTCCTAACCCACAATTCCAATATTTTTCTTGTAACCCTTCACCTTTTTTTCCTCCTTCCACCTCCATATAGCACCACACTTCTCATTACTTATCAAATAGCAGCTTCCTTTTCCTAAGTCCGTTCCCAACAACCTTTCCACCACACCTTGTCCTATTAATTTATATCCTTTTCTCACCCTTTCCTTTATGTGTTCCCTGTCCTGTCTCATCTTATATCCCAGGTATGTGAATTACTTCGCCTTTCTCCGTCCATTTCCACTACTTCCCTCTACCCTTCTATAACCTTCATCTTCTCCTTCGATTCCTTTTCCCCTTAGCCACTAACACTGGATCGTCTGCGTACACCAGCGACCACACCTTCAATGTCCCTACCACTAATGCTCCTATCTTCGGCCCTTTTAATGTTTCCTCCATATCCCTCGTATATTGCGAATAGGATTGGACTCAGCGTGCAACTTCAGTTGTGGTAGTCGTGCACTCACAGTCGGTTACTTTTTCTTCAATGGTCGTCGATATCCTTGGCGCTTGAAGTATTCGGTTTTCCTTCGGCTTGTCTTATTCTTATATCTTGTATTTGTTCAATATCTTCTCTTTGCGTTGTTATCCCTTTTGCGCGTTTTTTATTTGCAACCCTTGATTTCGATTTCAGTTGATTTTAATTCGACTTCTCTTCATTTAGAATTGATCGATTCGTTTGTATACAATCCTCCTGGGTTACCTGTAAATGTGTTCTCTTCGAAGTGGGTGCTGATTATCTTCTCTCCGCAAATTCTCTTATCCCCGATTCATTATCGTTCCTTTTTCCATGCACAAAGGCTTAAAAAATGTTTCACTTTAGAATTTTTTTAATTACTTTAAATCATCTCTGTGTAGGAGCGAGGTGCGAATAATCCTCTTGCAGAGGGACTTTGTATCTAATCGATGGAAGTGGTGTAAAGGTTCTTACGATGTGTGACGTCAATAAGGTTTTAATATAAAGAGAGATTGTTTGAAATTGATGATTTCACCTCTCTAGTGACGCATATGGTTATCTGTTATATGGGCGCCAGTTTTATATGAAAGATCACTGCGTATCCGCTGAGTAAGGAAAAGGAGCGTGAGAAACTGACAACTTTTGTACATCCTTTCGAGCCCATAAGAGTTAAGTTCAAATTGTTGGAGACGCTGCAATAAGTTTGATTGGTTATTATATCCATTCCAATTTTCGCCAGGGAACGCCTTTTGAATGTTAGAAAGTTTTTAAAGAGGCGAAAAAGTGAGCGATTAGTTAGGATTATTTGATAAAGGTTAGCTAGGGCGATTGAATGAAGTCGGCGAGAGTAGATCGCGGATATCACCGGCGATAATATATTTGCATTTACTAAGGGACTTGTGGCGAGCATCGCTATAGGATGGTGCCAACTTTTTCTAGGAGGTATGGAGAATTGCTGTACAAATAAGAATGGAGAATGTAACTAAAAAGGAGCGAAATAATGTATTTGCCTACAATTTTTGGTACAGATTTTGGTCCTCGTGGAGGTCCGATTCTGGTCAGCTTCAAACCATCTTGATATGAACTGGTTGAATATATGGAGTGGCGATTTCTTGAATTAAAGGACGCAGATTCTCAGATCCATTTACTCCCCGACTATTTAATATTTTTTCCTTCTTCTTAAATTCGCAACATACCCACCCCTTATTTAATTATAAATGATAAGATCCTGTTGATGGAGGCAAGAAGTATGTAGTCCTTTTATTTTTTTGACGTGTTGCAACCGATTATGAAATGAATCATGAGGAAAAATAATTGAAAACCTTTACGCTTTCTCTGATTTCCGCCTTCTGAAAGGGTCATCATCCCTAGGTAGTGATTAGACGACCTTATGAATCTACCTGCTTAGTAGGTTATGTATACACAATTTTTTCAAAGTGAAATAAATCCAGTTTTTGCGTAAACGAAACTCACTCAACCAAAACATAACCTCTTACTCATTTACATTTTAAACTAAAAAAAAAAAGATTGGCACCTAAAAAGTTATTAGATCTTAGTTCTGGAAGGTAAAAAAGTAGAACACACACAGCGAAATGACAAAAAAGGTTTAAAGTTCACAAAAATAGTGATTAACGACATGAAATAGTAATAAATATCACAGGAAATGGCCTTTTCGAACAGCTGCGCTACTGGATTTTTAAATGTTCATAAAATATTACTAATCATTATCAATTAGTAATAAAACATATCAACGGTGTCTTAATTGACACCAGAAGTACCACGTAGATCGCGTGTAACCAGCCTGTCAACAGTACCTACCGAGAAATCTTCGATAACTTTTCACAAATTAATAAACTATAATATTATATAAGTACGCCATTTTATAAACCGCACGGGAATTATCCTCCAGCCAAAAAAAAAATCACTCTTGTTTCCCGTTTTAAAAATGTATAGCAAAAGTGGAACAAACTCCCACACGCTGTTAAACTCGACTTAAAGGTTTATTCGCATATTTCTAATGTGCGCGAGCTTGAATTACACGTAGGTACAATTTAAAATTGTTTATGCGTTTCTAAAGTAATTAACAGAAACATAAATAACACTTTTCTATTAATTTCCTGTAAATATTGTAATTCAGGTGCCATAATAATTTAAATTATTGTGGTATAATTTAGTATTTAATTTAACGTAAATCGTGGCGGTGTAGCTCAAGGTGCATTTTTAGGACCTTTTTACGATGATGAGATCAGACTTTCAATCATTATATAATATCCTTTTACTTTTCGTCCTTAATGCCTTCCCACAGTGCAAAAAAACGTTTCTGAAATGTTTTAGAAACGTATCTCTGAAACATGAAACATCTCCGAAACAGCGACAGAAACGTATCATACACATAACATAGATGTTTAATGTCCGCCTTCAGAAACCTAGATTTGAAACAACACAGAAACGTTACATCGAAACATTTTATATATGTTTCAAGAAACATATCGGAGAGTAATTTATTGATATGTAGGAGAAATGTGTCCTTATAAATGTTTCATACGTGAATATTTGAAATGTCTCATATATGTTTCATTTGAAACATACCTGAGTATAAAAAAATTGAGATGTGGTAGAAACTATGGTACCGAGAGCCCCAACTGCACTGAGGGGCTCTTTCCCAGTACGCAGGCCCTGCAGGGCCCCATGTACTCCGGTGGCTTGTTCTCCAGGGCCCCCAAAATTCTCTTAGTGTAGACTCGAAGGAGATCGGTGATGCTGAAAAATCGTTTTGCTTCAAGTGGGATTCGAACATCGGTCGCTTCTTTAGGAATTCAGAAAACTGCTACGCAAACTACCTGAGCTACCGACTCGCTGGCAAATAAGCCATTTAGATGTGCAATATTACCCATCTACTTATGATGAATAAATCTATTTTTGGAAACGGAAATTTTTCGTTCCAATTAAACACTAAATTGTAATTTTGGATAAATATGTAAAACACTCACATTGAAACGTGTATTTTTAGTTTCTTACGATATGTTTCAAGTGATTAGGTTTCTAGTACAACGCTACTATACAAGTAACATTAACTTTGAAAGATGACTTCAAGCGAAACATCACATTTTTAATGAAGTTTCTAAAATGTTATACGTTATCAGTTATCACTAAAGCTGGGATAGTTAGGCAAAATGAAAGTTTAAAAAAGGCAGGCAAAAGGCATAAAAAATAATTTAAAAAAAGCATCTAAAAAGACAAAAAAGGAGAAAAATGGCACGGAAAAGCGAAAACTGTCGAGATAAAATCAACACATACATAATCAATTTAAGTATAGATAAACAAATATTTATTTGAAAAAGTAATTACAGTTGATAGATGTTATCTGCTGGTATTCTTTTTCAATAAAGTTTTCTGGCTAATTAAAATACGCTTAACTCGGCATAATGACTAAGGGACGCAATTTCACAAAGACTGTATGTAGGTGCAGCTTGCAGGTAGAAATAATACAATGGGAAATATTTCAAAGTAAGGAAAATGACTCATCCGAGTTATTATTGTAAGAGGCTTAAATATTATAGACAAAGTTTGTATTCAGTTTGTATACCAAATTCCTTTCCCTTTCAAACAATTTGCTTTCTTAGAAATTACCCAGAAAAATATACCTATACAAAATCTAAAAATTAAAAAATACTTACTTACATTTCAAAAAACTAAAAAAAATTTAGAGGAAAGGTACTAAATACTTACGCGAAAATATCAAAAAAAAAGGTAAAAAACGCAATAAAACTAACAGAAACCAAAAAAGGCAGAATGAAGTTTGCATTTTTGGAAAGTGCATACTCTAAAACGGATTTTAAATAGGGTCTGCCTTATGTTTGTCCATTTATAAAAAAAGGCATCCTAGCTTTAGTTATCACATTCCAAAAAATATATCACAGAGATATATTTTTGGATACATATCTAAAACGTTCACACCGAAACGTGTATGATGTGTTTCTTACGATATGTTTCAACTGATAATGTTTCTGGTACAACACTACTAAACACAACTCCGTAACGTTAACTTTGAGATATGACTATTTTGTTTCAAACGAAACATCACATTTGTAACGTTTCTAAAATGTTATACGTTATCACATTCCAAAAAATGCATCACAGAGATGTATTTTTGGATACATATCTAAAACGTTCACACCGAAACGTGTATGATGTGTTTCTTACGATATGTTTCAACTGATAAGGTTTCTGGTACAACACTACTAAACACAACTCCGTAACGTTAACTTTGAGATATGACTATTTTGTTTCAAACGAAATATCACATTTGTAACGTTTCTAAAATGTTATACGTTATCACATTCCAAAAAAAAACATCACAAAGATGTATTTTTGGATACATATCTAAAACGTTCGTGTTGTAATGCGTATGTTTTGTATTTTATGTAACATATCAATTGAAACGTTTATTAGACATTACCATTTATTCGCTTTCGACAGGAATGTACCAGTAATGTGTCTTAGATGTTTCTTAGGAATGTTTCATTTGTAACCCTTATGCAACATTTAGAAACGTTTCATGGATGTACTGTGTTCAGTGGGTTACTGTTACATTGTTTCACGGCTAAAGGCTAAATGAATGTCGGGAAAGAGAGGTCCAGTCTATAGCTGCCTATTAGCTCACCGGGCGTAACCCAGTACGCCACTGGGTCATTTCTATGACAACTCGATATTTTTACTTCAGCGCCTGTTTTGTTTATTAAATTTCAAATTTATGGTATCCTCAAATCCTTTTGGTTTTTCCCACTTCAATTGGCGATGACAACCTTATCTTACTGTCCTGAAACCATTGGAACACCAGGTTCTACTAGAAATTATACAATGACCGCTGAAGTTGGTCGACTTCTTTAGAAAATGTGACTTCAATATCATTTGTGGGTTTTTGAATTTTCGCTACTTTTCCCATGTAGAATTATTTTATTATCTTTGACTTCCAATTGCACTATTACAAAGTCATCAGATCTTAGTTCTTTAAAGGCTCATCATCAGTAATGCAGTATGTTGCGTCATCGTCAGAGTTAGTCAATGATAATTCTTCGTATTCTTCACCAGAAAATGTCTTTTGAAACAGGTTTCTCTTTTTTTAAATGAACTTTATTTCACATGAGTTGCAACTTTTCGTCTTGGTTATTACTAAGTTTGACTAAATCCTTTGCCAATTATTGCTTTAGGATCTTACATTTGCAATAGCTATGCTGTTGCAGAGCCCTAGTACTAATGAAAAATGAGAAGGAGAAAGAGTGGTAACCTGGTTAACAAACAGGACGACAGCACCTTGCCGAGGAGGACTGGAGAAAATGGTCAGAAACAGAGACATAAATATCTGAATGGTACACGAAGGGGTAGTTTTGAACTCCAAAAGTATTAAAGACACTTAAATGACAGTGGCGCGTGATCCACTGTGGAGGGTACCAATCGGAATCAAATCCACAATGGTTGTTTGAAAGCAAGGCTCCAAGAAGGAGGTTGTGGTGTTAAGCGTTAGACCATAACCTATTTGTGACAAAAGTATGAGTTCCATTGGTACACTAGAAATTACAATCCAAAAGAGTCTCACGTCAGCTCTCAAGCGGATGCAGTAAAAAAAACGAAAAATTTCAAGTATGACTTTTACTATTGGTACGAAAACATTTTTATCAACGACGCAGAATTTTCCCAAGAATGGACTGCAGCATACGTAACGTCTATATTAAAAAAAGATGCAAATGTGAGGCCAACAGTGGGAATTTATGTAATGGTAAAAAACAAGTGCAAAGTGTGCGACGCAGACTATAATAACCTCCACATTCTCACAAATTATATCCATAAATTAAAAAATTAAATTGAAGAAACAAATGAAAAATATGAAAAAGGTCCAAGATTCTAAGAAAAGGGAAGGAAATACGGGCAATATTGTCGGACTGCAGCCAATATTGGGTAAATATATTTACTTTGATTTGACTACGGCATTTATTCTTAATTAGGTTAAAAAGGGTGATTTTTGCCAATAACGAATAAAATGAAGAAATTAGCAAAAATCACCCTTTTTAACCTAATTGGGTAAATATATTTTTGTAATATTATACAAATATTGGAAATACAATATTTAGTGAATATAAGAATAATATTTGTAATATTTAGTAAATATTGCTATTTGACGTAAATTCAAATATTGTACACACAATAATGTGTCAATATTGCGTGTACAATATTACTAAATATTGAAAATCGATATTTAAGCAATATAAAATAAATATTTACAATATTTAGTAAATATTACTATACAATATAAAGTTAATATTTATTTATCAATAACATAACAATACTGTATTTTCAATATTACTGGATATTTAAAATGATATATTTAGCAACAAGAAAAAAATATTCACAAATAACGTTATGATATTTTCTCAAAATCCGCCGAATGTTAGTTTTCGCCGATTTAGAGATATCAAAATAATCAAAATATAATATGCACGTCCTTTTCCATATATTATAGTGTTCCACTCAAAATTATATAACTTTCCGTAGCTCAATGGTATAATGGCTGACCTTTTAACCGGGTGATCGAAGGTTCGAGTCGTACTTGAAGCGCAAGTGCTATTTTCAACATCACCGATCTCCTCCGAGTCTGCACCAAGTGAATGGGGAGTGTCTGGGGAAGGGTCACCGGACCACATGGAGCCCTACATGTAGCCCTGCAGGTGCTACGCAATGGGAAATGGTCCCTCGCAGCAGTTCGGGCTCTGTGGTGGCCCAGGTCGCTACCCCCTCTCATACTATTTTGAGGCACATTACAAAACAATAATGGGGCAATATTGTATAAATATTTTCCCCATATTGAAAGAATATCGTTTGGTAATATTTAGTCAATATGTAAAATTGTTCACATTTCAATGTTGGGATAATATTGTACATTCATATTCTACCAATATATCTACAATGAAATTCGAATATTACACCAATATAAAATGCTACATGGGCCCATGTAACATTTAATATTGGTTTAATTTTTATAAATATATTGGTAGAATATGAATGTACAATATTGCTCCAACATTGAAATGTGAACAATTTTACATATGGGCTAAATATTACTAAGTAACCGGTATTATTTCAATATTGGAGAAAATATTTTATACAATATTGGCCCATTATTCTTTTGTAATGTGTCCCAAAATAGTTAGATATGGGGGTAACCTGATCCACCCGCAGAGCTCCAACTGCTACAAGGGGCTCTTTCCCAGCGCCCAGCGCTTCCAGCGACACATGTGCTCCGGTGGCTCCCTCCCCAGGGCGTTCATTCCCTTCGTATAGACTCGGAGCAGATCGATGATTCTGAAAAATGCTTCAAGGGGGACTCGAACCATCGCCATTAGTCGCACGGTTAAAAGTCAGTCATCCTAAATTATATACCTACCTGAAATTTAATGAAGTCGATGAAGACAAGGCAAAATTAGATAAGGATTCCAACTTGCACAGTGGCATTTTGGCCGAAGCTATCAGAAATAAAAATTGAAAATAATCGGTTATAATTGGTGAAAACCATATTTTTATATCTCTAAATCGGCGAAAATTAACATTAGGCGAATTTTGAGAAAAGTATGATAACGTTATTATTTGTGAATATTCTTTTCATGTTGCCTAAAATCATATTTAATATCCAGTAATAATGAAAACACAGTATTGTTATGTTATTGATAAATAAATATTGAGTTTATATTCTATTGTAATATTTGCTAAATATTGCAAATGTGTTTTAATATCGATTTTCAATATTCAGTATTTAAACTCTATTGATTAAAAGTTATTGACTTTATATTGCATCCCATGTAACATTTACTATTGGTGTAATATTGGCATTTGATTGTAAATATATTGGTAGAATGTGAATGCACAATATTGTCCCGACATTGAAATGTGAACAATTTTACATATTTGCTAAATATTACCAAACGACATTCTTTCAATATTGGGGAAAATATTTATACAATAATTATTGTTTTGTAATGTGTCCCAAAATAGTATGAAAACGCCACTACAGAGCCCTAACCACAGTATACGTCTTAAAGACGTATACTGTGCCCTAACTACTGCGAGGCGCCATTTCCCATTGCACAGCACCCGCACAGGCTCCATGTGGTGGTCCGGTGGCCCTTCCCCCAGAAACACCATTTACTTCGTGCACACTCGGAGGAGAACGGTGATACTGAAAACAGCTTTTGCTTCAAGTAGCACTCGAACTATCGATCACCCGGTTAGAAGGTCAGCTATTATCATTGAGCTACGGAAAGTTATATAATTTTGGAATATAAAGTTGAACACTATAATATATGGAGGTGGGCGTATATATTATATTTTGATTATTTTGATATCTCTAAATCGGCGAAAATTATTTGTGAATATTTTTTTCATGTTTCCTAAATATATCATTTTAAATATCCAATAATATTGAAAACACAGTGTTGTTATATTGTTATTGATAAATAAATATTGACTTTATATTGTGTAGTAATATTTACTAAATATTGTAAATATTTATGTTATATTGCTTAAATATCGATTTTTAGTATTTAGTAATATTGTACACGTACTATTGGTACATTATTGTGTGTACAATATTTGAATTTACATTAAATAGCAATATTTACTAAATATTGTATTTCCAATATTTGTATAATATTACAAAAATATATTCACCCAATATTGGCTACAGTCTGACAATATTGCCCCAATCTCTTTATATTAGGCCAATATTCCACCAAGCTAAGGCCAATAAGCGGTGCTACATGGAATAGTAGGTAACATTTACTGAATATTGTAAATATGTGTGTTATATTGCTTAAATATTGATTTTCAATATGTAATAATATCTATTCTACACATTAATATGTGTGTTGAATATTTTAACTTACAACAATAGCAATATTTACTAAATATTGCAAATATTGTTCTTATATTCATTAAAATATTCTGTTTCCAATATTATATAATATTACAAAAATGTATTCACCAAATATTGCCTGCAGTTAGACAATCTCTCTATATTGGGCCAATATTCCACCAACCTAACACCAATAAACGGTGGTACATGAGAAATGACGAAAATGGCGCAACAAAATCCCTCCACTTCCAAAACAAAGCCCTGATCTGCGTTTCGACACATTTACTAACGAAAGAAAGGGAAATCTTAAGTAATAGGCTGTTAAAGGTCTCACCTATGCGAAATACTTTTAATAATTTCATTATTGTATGTCATATCAAAGAGAGTTTGTTTAAATGATAATAAAATTGAGAAGTTGATCAACAATTAAGCAGAAGTAATTTTCTGCCACACACAAGGGTCGAAATTGTCTCTGTTACCATTTTTAATGTAAGTAAAGAAATAAAGTCTCAGTAAACGGTAAATTTAAAAATTATTAACCTTGTCGGATTAAAATTCTTGAATATCTAAAAAAAATTGTATATAGGTACGTCATTTAGATTAATTTCGAGACTAACTGGAAATTTGGTCCTTCGAGGCGCATCTTTTATTATAAACGACACTTAGCGGTACCGTTTCTTGTGTTAAACAGACTTTTTTCACTCGTAATAACAAGGATACAAGAATTTATAGTAGTGAGTAAAAGGAATGCAGCTAATATGTGTATTCTGCACGATCTATTGATCTTTATAACCAACCGTGCGAGTAAATTGTATTTTCAAATATAATTTCTTTAACCTACAACGAATTTATTAATACAATCATCTAAATGTGCTTCATTCATATCCATTATTAAGTCGACATCTTGTCATTTACAAAAGCGACCACCTTTCCCGATTACGAAATTACCAATTATTTTACATAATGAACAACATTTTGCAACAAATGCTCGTGAGTAATTCTCGAAAGTTAATTAAATCAATCGACAACAAAACGAAAATATTCCATTTATACAATATTACAAAGCAGAATAACTTTTTAATGTATTTTATTTATTAGGTTGCTAACTTTTTAATTAACCTATTTAATAAGACTTTCCGCGTTAAATATTAGCACGCTAAACTTAAAACGGGAATTGAGCGCTAATAAAACAGACCGATTGCAAGATAAATGGCCGTGGAAATTCATACGTTAGGTACTTTTTTAATTGATGCTCAAATTACGTAAGGCAACCGGCTTTAATTAGTTATTAATTTGAAAAAAAAAAAAAAATACGAAAAGTGTTATTAATTATTACGAAAGCGAGTTTGAGATGCGTTAACGAAAAAAAAATTATAAAATATTATTATTGTTATGAGAGGAAAAGTAATCACTAATTTATGCGTCATTAGTAAACTAATGCGCGTAATTAGTGATGGCTAGGGGGCAGCACGAGCGGGCTTAAAGCAGTTGGACCAGCCAGCGGGGTTGTCCGGTCACGAGTACAATCTTTCTATATTCAGCATCTTCACATACCTCTAATGTGCGGTTTGACTATCTTTAATTAAAATCTTCTGTATTCTCTATTTTAACATTCATGTTATGTCATTTATACTTAACGTACATTTGTGTAATGTATCTATTGAGACGTGATGTAATCAATTTACGTGTTCGCGATTATCGAATATGTGGCGCTATACCTATACCTACGGATTAGCACACAATAGAAAAATGTCAGTTGAGCAAATTGGTCTTCATTTACAATTCATTTTTTTCACACAAAAGTAGTCACTTTACTGTTCCCTTTTGTATTGAAACAGTTTCTCCTGATGGAATACTAATTAAACATGTAACAGCTCAGTGCTCAACAGAACCTTGCATCCGAATTGTTTTAGGACACATTTGCAAATTGCGTCCTGCTGTGATAGGAGGTTTCTCAAAACGGAGAACGCGATGTTAGGTAGATAAGAAGATTTTATACATCCAAAGATTCTGTAGGGTTGTGTAACCCCAAAGTAGGAAGATAGAGAACAAATCAAATTAATACCGTGCAGAAAAGGGAAAAATGGCAATTACCTAGGGGCATGATTCTCCAAAAGGTTCCTTTGGCTCAACCCTGAGCATTTGGCTCAGAGAAGTATAGTGTCAACATGGAAGATTTTGGCTAGAAACAGAAGGTTATACGAAATCTGATAATTTATATTTTTGAAATTTGTAACACTTTTCTGGAGAAGTACTCATTTGCATGATTCTCCAAAAGGTTCCTTTGGCTCAACCCTGAGCATTTGGCTCAGAGAAGTATAGTGTCAACATGGAAGATTTTGGCTAGAAACAGAAGGTTATACGAAATCAGATAATTTATATTTTTGAAATTTGTAACACTTTTCTGGAGAAGTACTCATTTTGTCGCAATTCAAATTGAACACCTTTCAAGGACGTGAAAATTGTAAATTTCTCTAAAGAGGGAATTGTCAACTTTTGTCTGAGCTTTCGGCTCAGAGAAGTACAGTGTGAAAGAGTAAAATGGAAGATTTTGGCTAGGAACAGAAGAGTGTACTAAATCAGATAATTTATATTTTTGAAATTTGTAACACTTTTCTGGGGAGTTACTCATTTTGTCGTTGTTGAAATTGAACACCTTTCAAGGACGTGAAAATTGTAAATTTCTCAAAAGAGAGAATTGTCAAATTTTGTCTGAGCTTTTGGCTCAGAGAAGTACCGTGTGAAAGAGTAAGGTGGAAGATTTTGGCAAGGAACAGAATGGTGTACTAAATCAGTTAATTTATATTTTTGAAATTTGTAACACTTTTCTGGGGAGCTACTGATTTTGTCGTTGTGGAGATTGAACAACTTTCAAGGACGTGAAAATTGTAAATTTCTCAAAAGAGAGAATTGTCAAATTTTGTCTGAGCTTTTAGCTCAGAGAAGTACCGTGTGAAAGAGTAAAGTGGACAATTTTGGCTAGGAACAGGAGGGTGTACTCAATCAGTTAATTTATATTTTTGAAATTTTTAACACTTTTCTGGGAAGTTACTCATTTTGTCGTTGTTGAGATTGAACACCTTTCAAGGACATGAAAATTGTAAATTCGTCAAAAGAGAGAATTGTCAACTTTTGTCTGAGCTTTTGGCTCAGAGAAGTACAGTGTCAAAGAGTAAAATGGAAGATTTTGGCTAGGAACAGGAGGGTGTACTAAATCAGTTAATGTATATTTTTGAAATTTGTAACACTTTTCTGGAGAAGTACTCATTTTGTCGCAATTCAAATTGAACACCTTTCAAGGACGTGAAAATTGTAAATTTCTCTAAAGAGGGAATTGTCAACTTTTGTCTGAGATTTCGGCTCAGAGAAGTACAGTGTGAAAGAGTAAAATGGAAGATTTTGGCTAGGAACAGAAGAGTGTACTAAATCAGATAATTTATATTTTTGAAATTTGTAACACTTTTCTGGGGAGTTACTCATTTTGTCGTTGTTGAAATTGAACACCTTTCAAAGACGTGAAAATTGTAAATTTCTCAAAAGAGAGAATTGTCAAATTTTGTCTGAGCTTTTGGCTCAGAGAAGTACCGTGTGAAAAAGTAAGGTGGAAGATTTTGGCAAGGTACTAAATCAGTTAATTTATATTTTTGAAATTTGTAACACTTTTCTGGGGAGCTACTGATTTTGTCGTTGTGGAGATTGAACACCTTTCAAGGACGTGAAAATTGTAAATTTCTCAAAAGAGAGAATTGTAAACTTTTGTCTGAGCTTTTGGCTCAGAGAATTACAGTGTGAAAGGGTAAAATGGAAGATATTGGCTTGGAACAGTAGGGTGTACTAAATCAGATAATTTATATTTTTGAAATTGGTAACACTTTTCAGGGCAGTTACCCATTTTGTGGCTGTTGAGATTGAACGCCTTTCAACGGCGTGAAAATTGTAAATTTCTCAAAAGAGAGAATTGTCAACTCTCGATCACTAGATATAGGTATATCATCTTACTTGAATTTTTAGCTAGCTTTATGTAGCAATTTTGATTTAGTGCTTTTGACCAGCAAACATAAGGACGTTTTAATGACGTCAAATTTTCGTCAGGTTTTACGTCAGAGACTTTAAAACATGATGTGCACAAGACGTCAGAGTTACGGGAAAATGTCACAGCCCAACGACGTCATTTTGGAATGTAATTATAACGTCAATTATTGACGTAGTAGTAGTAAAAATGGGGTGTGTGAGCTGGACCACATCTCACCACTCCGACACCATACCACGTGACAGACGCCTTTTCCTTCCAGTAACCATGTTGTGGTACTCGTGAATATTTTGATAACTTTATGCTCTGGTAACTCCTTCGCCAGAGCCTCCCTTCGCTTTGTGTGGAGTCGGAGGAGATCGTTGATGCTGAAAAAGACTTTTGCCTGAAGTAGGACTCGAACGTCGGTCGCCCGTTTAGAAGTCAGGCAAGCAAATTATCTGAGCTAAGTTTCGCAAGCTCAGCAATTGCAGTGCAAGTGCAGCAATTTAAAGTTGAACAATATCACGTAGTAAGTGAATGCCTATTTTTCCAAATTAATTCATTGTTTGACATAGACGGGTATTTTAAATATTATATACAAAACTTATATATAGGTAATAGCTATTATGTTGCATAAAATAGATATAAATATAATTTTGTGGGAAATGACATTTCTTTAACAAATTTAATTAAGTATTTATTTATTGTTTAAGAAAATGCTTTAGAGTACAGAATTCCTACTTGCACTTTGTTCGAGGTTAAAGAAACAAAAATTGAAGATAATCGGGCAAGGCAACGTCGATTGAGGCAAAACGTATTTTGATATCTCTAAATCGTGCGAAAGTATACGCTTTTTCAAATGAATTAATTAAAAATGCTAAATAACTACGTATATGTATAATGCCGTCATATAACCCACGTATTAAAAACGTCCAGAAATTACGTCTATAACACGTCGTAATTGAGGAGTCTAACGTAACTGACTAATTATGACCGAAAATGTACGTCAAATATACGTCATTTTATAACTAATGTTTACAGGGACTTGGCTTTACGATGGAGTTTGGTGTTTGATGGGAAATATTTGGTGTAGAGGGCGGATAAATCAAACCGGGGGGGGGGGGGAAGGTGGAGTTATCATGGCTATTAAGACTGTACTTAATCCTAAGCTACTCAACACTTATTCGACTGAAAACTTGGATTTTATTATTGGCATGATAAATTCAAATGTGTATCATATAGGATAATACCGGTCACCCCTATGTTGTCTTAAGAAAGTTAGATCCAGCAACAGCGTTTGGTGCAAACAGCTGCTTTTAATACCGTAGCATTGCAAACGTTCGACTGATTCAGTCACCAGGGAGCGCTGATGCGGAACAGTCGTCCATTTGTGTTTCTTCTAATTTCGTTATCATTGAAAATAAGCGCTAAGTACGTTATGCGCCAGTATCGGCTTTCGCGCAGTCCACATGCGCATGTGTAACGAACGTTGTCCTCTGTGGTCTGGTAGACTGGTAACTGTGCCCACAAATGAAAATCATGGATGTATCCTCAATTAGGTGTTGCAGTCACCAAAGAAAAGTCTTCGACAAACATCCCTGAAGTTAAACATCAGCAACATTCGAAGATTGTTTAAAGACTTACGTACCGAAAGATAACGATTGACGGAGCAAAATAGGCATCTCAGGATTGAATATTGTGCACGATTTTGGGCAATTGTGTACAAGAATCCAGATTTCTTACTCAACGCGTGGTTCTCCGGCGGAAGTCACTTTTACTTGAACAGTTGTATCAATCGCCAAACAACTCGCTCTCTTGGTTTCGAGAGGCCAGGCGTTATTGTCCAGAAACCGCTAGAGAGTGTGAGTGTGACGTTGAGGTGGGTAGTATCAGGAAATGGTGTGTTAGGTCCGTATTTCATTGAGGATGATGATGGTATGTACTGTACACCCAGGCCCGGACTTAGAGACCCAGGGCCCCTAAGACTTGACATTTGGCCCTACCCCACCATCCAGTGGCGTACCCAAGGGTGGGGATAAGGGGGATCTGTCCCCTTCCAAGCGTCCAACCCTTTCATTCTATTTTACGCTAATTCTTATTAATCCTTAAAAAAGACCTATCTTAGAAACGCAAGCTCGCAGAACAGACTAAATGGACTGGCAATGATGTCAAATCATAGGGAACTACCCATTTCAGAAGACGAAATAATAGCGAAACTTGCACAACAGCCAAGGGGATTGGATTTTGTATTATAATATTTATTTTATAACTTATTGTAAAACAAATGTTTTTTTAAAATTGGTAGATCACACCCCACTTTTTATATCCCCTCCCAAGGGTGTAGTCCGCGTACGCCACTGCCACCATCTCGAAGCTATTTTGAAAATTTAGCAAATTAAATGCA
Source organism: Pyrocoelia pectoralis (assembly GCA_036250285.1). Lineage (NCBI taxonomy): Eukaryota > Metazoa > Arthropoda > Insecta > Coleoptera > Lampyridae > Pyrocoelia > Pyrocoelia pectoralis. The sequence continues at coordinate 17,021,405 of CM070081.1, forward strand.
TGTATGCTTCAATTTGTTGTTTATTTTTTAATTTGTTCAAGACCATTTCGGTTTTCTTCAAATTTTCTTAATTCAAGAATTTTTCTCTTGGTTCATCTCTCTTGTTAAATCTTTTTTCTGTGGATACTGACTATTAACATACAATCATACAACCATACGATTAATTTAATAAATGACAAAAAAGTTGTAACCCGGCCTGATGTTTCACAGGCAGTAGCGGGGATTACTACAAAGTTAATATTAATATTACTAGGTAACTTACCTACTCCACTGATATCGCACCGCTCTCGCTCGCTCGTTTTCGTGTTGTATGCGAGCTGCGAGCGCGACGAACGACCGTATCTCAACCATCGGCACAAGAAGACAAGAGACAGGATAGTAATCTCGTGTGGAAGGGGTAGTCTAAAAAATTACAGTCCTAAAAGTAGACGGATCTTGCGTACGCGTACACTGCGCAGTGGAACGAAATTTGCTTATGTAAAGATACCACCAACGGAGCCCCTAGGCTAGCTGGACCCTAGGCCTAAGCAGAAATCCGGCACTGGGTATACCTCGTACCCTGGAACGTTATGGCGGTCAAACCATTTAATCAGGATCTAAGAAGAATTGGTCGTGCCATAAACATTCAGTGGTTTCAACAAGAGGGGGCGACCGGCCAGACAGTTCTACAGCCTGTGGCTATGCTGCAAGAAACCTTTCCAGGACGACTCATTACCCATGGGACTGAGTTCCCCTACCTACCACATTCCTCCGATCTGACACCACCTGATGCTTACGTGTGGATAATGTTAAAGGAGAACATTTTCAGCTGTCCAGATCCACCCACAACTGTGCCTGCATTACGTCAGAAAATCGTCTCGTTATTCAGGACTCTGAATATGTTTTAAAACCTACGTGATCGTTATGAACACTGTCTACAGCGCAATGGAGCACATTTGAACATTTACAGTATCATCCGGATAGCTAAGTAATAAGAATAACAGTAACATAGTTTTCCAGTACTATATATTTTGGCGCATACTGTACTTATATTTATTATTTTTTAAGAATGATACATCATAGATTAGGAAATGCATTCTTCGCCTTCAACTTCGCCACGTAAGAACAACGTCAACTTTTCCAAATGACTTTCCTCGGCTCCTTGCCTAGGCAGCAGTTACATGCCTCTACTTCTTTCGCCAGGTGTGTAAAATCTCCTCCGGTATTCAATAAGATTTCACCAACGGATAGAGTATCGCCGCACACTTACCTGTAGTGACAGACAGAGCGTCAAGAACTCTCAACTGCGACATCAGCTTGTCATCTAATGATGAAAATTTGAACTTTTCTTTCGCTTGCAGTGCATTGTCTAGTATCCACTTTAATAACTCTTGGGCGTAGCATTTCATCTCACCCAAAACGATCTTCAATTGTTCAACTTTCGGATAATTTTCTGACGTTGCAGGAAAACTTTCAACTAATTCTCTTGCTCTTGAACCAGAAACTGCTACTTGCACTAGATACTGAAACTTGTCTTCTGTGTCGATTCCTTCATCTTCGTGTACTTTCTTGAATTGACTCCCAGAAGCTCAAGTAATTTTTTAGGTTAGAGTGCCAATCCACATTACTGCTACGATAAACTGTCACCGATCCTTCAAAACTAGCTTCATCGACTTTCCAAAACTTGGCAAGGAATTTTTCAGCCTTTTTTTCTAAATAAAATCATCTGTTCGTTGTGAATTTCCACTGCTACGATCTCAGCATAGTACTGTTCGTCGGTACATCCACTCTACAGGAGCATGTGTTCATACTGTGTTTGTCGGTCAACTGCTCCAAAAGTGTAGATATAGCTAATTCTCTGGGAGCCTCTTCTTCCAACAGATTTGCAATTCTTAGGAAACCAGTTCTGAGTGTTTTCCGTTTGTGTCTTAGCTGATCCATAGTGAAAATAGGGACTTCCGAGGCTTTTCTTCAATTTTTTACAAAAATAATCCAATGCTCACGGTCTCTAATATTTTAGGAATATGCTCTTATTGACGTGACATTTTTTTTTCGTTTCCAGGTTACGTCTTACAAATAGAGCCACGATATTAGATATCACACTGGCTCTGATCATCTTCATCTCTTCGTGACTGTGCATCATGTATTGTAGGCACATAATAAATGCGTACTAAAATAACGTAAACTGTAAAAATTAAAATCACGTTTTATCAGGTACTTATGAATTTTGCATGAAATGCAGTTACATAGGCGTGGCCCTATTAAGGATCCTTGTGGCGCATCGTAATGGATTTCGCTTAAAATAGGAATTTAAAAAAAACAGAAGGCGGTAAACGATATAATATACAATTGGAAATGTAACAAAAAAAACTTGAAGAATTGAAACGGTTAAGGAAGTTAAAGATGTATTCGTAACACGCGCCAAGTGAGTATAAAATATTTGCTGTCGTGTCGCGTGCTGCTTATTACTTGGCGTAACTAACTAGCGCAAGTTTGATTATAAATGGCGTACTTTCATTCTATTGTGTACGCTATTGTATATACATGTAACTCGTACGCGATCTACTATCATTTTTTTCTAAGTTGGCGAAAGCTCGAAACGAACGTTCCAGACCAGTTTTAATGTATTATTTATTGGAAAAAATCGTTCCAAATTCAGTTACGGTGCCCAACGCCCACAGAACACTTTCTAGACTTCCACATCTTATAATTTCATCCATATACGTCCCATAGATAGAAATTACAATAAGAACAGCACCTTGATTCGCAATTCAATTCATTTCATTAATTATTGAAACCTGTAAACGCTAAGAATTACATGATGCATTAAACCGAATTCAACATTGCAACTGTCACGCTAGAGTTGCTAATTGCAAAATTGTCAATTTTTATATGCATGATCGCTGAACCTCAAACGTGTTACTAAACAATAACGGTGTGACAAAAATTCTGTTGTAACCAGCCATCTTTGATCAACGAATTTCCCTTTAGATTACTAACATTTACATAATTATTCCGATCTTTAGGTGTAATCTTCTGCCAGTATCTTGTACAAAAAGCCACGCCATACCGTCTAATTATCTGAATTAAATTGGCATCCTATCATAATTAATTATAATTTTAGGTCATTAAATAACATTATCGTGTTCTTTGAAAATTTTTTTATACATTTTAAAGCGTGTTAAGTAGATATAAAGGTGAGAATGGGATTGGAAAGGGTATTCACGTGCATTGAGAGAGTTACACATGGGGTGTTAAGACTATAACGCAGCATCATTAGATCGAAAACTTGGGTTAATCCTCCAGACAGTCCGTGGGTTGGTGCAAAACCACATTTAGATCTATGTAATTTATCATTTACATGATACAAGATCATGACTGCAACTATTTGTTGTTGTAAAATTCAATCTTTAAAGATAAGCTATTTTCACCGTGTGATCATTTGTCACCACACTTTGGATGTAGGTACCGAGCAGGCTACGAAAACAAATTCGGGGATGGCGTTCTATTTAAATAATTTTTTCATACTTACCCATGTAGCACCGTTTATTGGTGTTAGCTTGGCGGAATATAGCGCAATATAGAGAGATTGGAGCAATATTGTCGAACTGGCGCCAATATTGGGTGAATATATTTTTGTTCTATTATTGTTCTAATATTGGAAATACAATATTTAGTGAATATAAGAACAATATTTGCAATATTCAGTAAATATTGCTATTTAATGTATATTCAAATATTGAACACACAATAATGTAGTACATTATATTCACTAAATATTGTATTTCCAATATTACTACATATTGAAAATCTATATTTAAGCAATATAACATACATATTTGTAATATTAAATAAATATTGATATGCTATGTACATTCAAATATTGTACATACAACAATGTACAAATATTGCGTGTACAATGTTACTAAATATTGGAAATCGATATTCAAGCAATATAGCATACATATTTACGATATTTAGTAAATATTGCTATACGATATAGTCAATATTTATTTATCAATAACATAACAATACTGCGTTCTCAGTATTACTGTATATTAAAAATGATATATTTAGCCTACATGGGAAAAATATTCATAAATGATAAAAGTTATGATACGTTCTTAAAATCCGCCGAATGTTAATTTTCACCCATTTAGAGATATCAAAATAATCAAAATATAATATGCACGCCCTCCTCAATATTTTGTAGTGTTCAACTTTAAATTTCAGAATTATATGTTTCCGTAGCTTAGTTGTTTCAGGGCTGACTTCTTAACTGGATGATCGATGGTTCGAGTCGTACTTGACGCAGAAGCCTTTTCCAGCATCACCGATCGCCTCCGAGTCTACACGTCCTGGGGAAGGAACGACCGGAGCACATGGAGCCCTGCAGGCGCTGCGTACTGGGAAATAGTCCCTCGGAACAGTTAGGGCTCTGGGGTGACGCAGGTTACCCCCTTTTCTACTATTTTGGGACACATTACAAAACAATAATGGGCCAATATTGTATAAATGAGAGAGATTCATAAGAATCAAAATATAATATATGCATGTCCTCCTCCATATTTTATAGTGTTCAACTTTAAATTCATGTTACCTATTTAAATTTTCGCAACTCAGTAGTTTCATGACTGGCTTCTAACAGGACGATCCATGGTTGCGGTTCTACTTGAAGCATAAGGTTTTTTCAGCATCACCGATGTCCTCCTAGTCTACACTAAGTGAATGGGGTCCCTGGGGAAGGCAGCCACTGGAGCACATGGAGCTCTGTAGGCGCTGTGCATTTTATGAGAGTCCCTCGGAGCAGTTACGGCTCTGGGGATGGCCTAAGCCAATCTGCTTACTATTTTGGGACACATTACAAAATATTAATGTGCCAATATTGCATAAATATTTTCCCCAATATTGAAATATCAGTTAGTAATATTTAGCCAATATGTAAAATTGTTCACGTTTCAATATTGTACATAAATATTCTACCAATATATTTACAATGAAATGCCAATATTTTACACCAATATTAAATGCTACTATGGTCGAAATGTAGATGAGCGGTCTTTGTGGATTGAAACAGTAACTGGTTGCACTGGAATGCACAATCGATCACTAGCTATCTCACCAGATTACAGTTTGCATGGACACGGACTCAATTTGTTCAGTAACCATGCCGAGTCTACGACGGAAATTGAAATTTTGGACAATGACCCTAAAACGCCCACAATTCAAGACCTTGCTGAAGAAATAGAACACCTTACGGAAAGTAGTATGGCGACAGTCGGTCGCTGCTTTACTCAGGGAGACTGTCTTCCAAACTATGCATATTGCTCAGGATTGGGATATGTTCCCCTAACCTGTAGTGAAGTCAAATTGGTGGTCACATCAATGTCAGGACATGAGTAATACCGCTAAGGTACATTTTTCAGGCTGACTGACTGGAACTACCCTAAAATGGTTTCTGATAAACGAAGCCATGATTAAACAAGTATCAAAAGGCGCCAATTCTCATAGAATTCTAATTTCAACCAACTTCAAATCTGTAACTAATTATGGCATGTACTATATACAATATGTATGTATATAACTACCCCCCACCCTCCTCCTCAAACACAAGCACACCGGATTCTGCACAAATGATCCATTGGTTTTCTTTCCACCCTGGAGATGGGAGCGGAGAGGGTGACGGAAAATTTGTAAATCACGCAAAAATGTTGGAGGAAACAAAAGTTAAAAAAGATCGTTTTTCTGCGGACATGTGCAATTTTCCCTTTTTCCACCCCCAAAAAAGTGGTTGCAGTTGGGGGTGAAATGTGCAATTTGAGAATAGTTTTTTATGGAGAATCCAAAAGTGCAATAAAAAATAGGTGTTCCCGTTTAAGTTTTCAAAACTTACCCCCGCTCCACTCCACGGGGGGGTGTGGGTGATGTTTACGTTTAGGTTTCAAAAAATAAAGGAAACGTGTTTTTCCTGTTTGTAATTAATTGGATGTGTCGTTCTCGAGATATTCAAGGATGTATATTTTGAATTTACTAATGGCGTCCCGACGGCGATCAGGTGATCGGATCAAAAAATATACCAGAGATTTGGAATCAGTAAAGAATTTCCTATAAGATGACACCACTTGCAACTTTCTAAACCCTGTAACATCAACCAACGCACAGACACCGGACACACATCCGGATGAATTTAGTAACCAACTTTTTGAAGTTGGTTGAAAACAAAGAGAAAACCACCTTAACAGCGGAAGAAATGCTCGAATTAAAAAAATTGCACTGGGTGTCTTTCTGAAGATAGAGATTGTATTTGACAACGCATTTCTAAAGTCAAACAAAAATAATGTGAAAAATAGAGAAATCCACACGGGAGATGTCAAATGGGTACCTTGTATAAGCCTCTGTCAATGAATATCCTGTGGAGATGTGCGCCATGAGAGTACGTAAGGTGCCTCTGTGCTGTAGTCCTCCGTTTTGCATGACCTGCTACAGAAGTTTGACAGAACAGGCCACAAAACGATATGGTGCAGCATTAAAACTAATACAAAAATTAGTATGAGTTTTGAGTATGGCAAACCCCATAAATTCCTCCCTAATTCTATTTACAAGAAGGATCTCATGGGAAAAGAGGTCACTATGGAACGCATAACCCTATGATGCATGAAATTAAGTACCTAGATATAATCCTGGACAAGCGTTTATAATACAAACACACTTAGAAATGGCGAATAAAGCTTTAGTTGTCCTATGGACTTGTAGACGCGAAAGTTCGGGATGAAGATGATCTCTTGGATATACACAGCGATGATCGAATTCAACGTAAAAACCACTGCCAAATTAACAGCCATAAAGCTTTCTCATATACAGGGTGTACCACTCTTACGACAAAGTTCGGTATATGCCTTATTTCAAGAGATATCAAAAAATGTTGTTAAGAAAAATAATAGATGTGTTTAAGGACCATATTTTGAAATTATCATGAACTATACAGGGTGTTACATAACTCCGCTACAAACCAAACATATGATTTTTTACATGACATATTATGCCAAATTCGGATTGCCGAGATTTTTTCGAATCCTTTGATATACGTTTTTGCTACGTTATACAGAGCCCTTTAAAAGTTATGTACACGTTTATGTTAAAATCGTTGCTAAATCAACGCCTTCTAGCTTACTGTACGTTACAGAAAAAAAAACAATTTTTTGCCTAATCGAGTTTCGTAATATGATGTAATATCCCCTCACTCGATTAAATATCAATTATTTTCTCTTTTGTGTACGGGGTGGATTGAAACTCAAACCTTACATTTTCTTCTTTTTCTTCAAAATTAAAGCTATATAATCAAAGATTATAATATTATATTAATAATATTATGCTATTAAATACAGGGTGTTCCACTAGGCTGTTGACGTGTCTTATATCCATGTATTGTGATCTATTAGACAAATATATATCATTTTATCATTTTATCATTTTATCATTAAAAGAAGAAAGAAAATGAAAGGTCTGAGTTTCGATCTACCCTGTACACAAAAGAGAAAATAATTGAAATTTAATCGAGTAAAGGGATATATTGCATCATATTACGTAACTCGATTAGGCAAAAAATGATTTTTTTCTATAACGTACAGTAAGCTAGAGGGCGTTGATTTAGCTGTATAGTTCAAGATAATATCGAAATATGGTCCTTAAAGACATCTATTATTCTTCTTAACAACATTTTTTGATATCTCTTGAAATAAGCCATATACCGAACTTTGTCGTAAAGCCTGTATACGTAAACAAATATAATACAAACTTTGGCGGTTGAATCGTATCAACAGCTATTGGGTTGGTGGTCGTGCCAAGTAAACAATAAAGTTGTGGAAGTTGTCAAAACAACTAACATTTCCATTTACAAATTATGTACAAGTTTTAACAGCGCGAAAAGCGGTTAATAATGGAGTTACAGGTAGTAGGTAGGTTGGTGGGTCGCCGGAGGGTAGACTGGTTCTGGAATGCAGACTGACGGGTCGATGTAGACGGACTGGTGGGTGTTGGCTGCTTTCGTCGGCGGCTATGACTTCTGACTGACTTCTGTGGGTAACAGCGTTCGCTTATAAAGGATTCTGGCCGGTGTCAACGCGTTGTCATTGGTCGGCCAATGGGAATCAATCGTTGCTCTTCAGTACGTCAGCGACTGTGTGCTGTGATCACATGTGGTCACCATATTACTCCTCTTCTAGCGTAGCGGTATTGAAGTCAGCGAACCTTACGGGCATATTTATGGGTTGCTCGCGTCTCGTTTGTCGATGTGGAGTAGGTGGATCTTCCTCGAGGGGAGCTGGAGGTTACGGTGCTGCTGGAGTGGGATGTGGGGTTGCGTGACTTGCAGTAAATGCAGGTTTCAGGCGGTCGATCGATACTTTAGAGGAGCGCCCGTTGAGCTCTGGGTCAAAGTGTTTATCGTGTCTGTCTATTATTTGGAATGGGCCTTCGTACGGGTGTTGGAACGACTTCTTCAGGCCTTCTACTTGTACAAAAACGTGTGAGCAGTTGTGTAGCTCGGGGTGGACAACAACTTTGGCTGTTTCATACGTCCTTGGGGGGTGCTGGCTGCTTAAAGTTGGCAGCTTCTGACTTCTGTGGGTAACAGCGTTCGCTTATAAAGATTCTGGCCGGTGTCGACACGTTGTGATTAGTCGTCCAATGGCAATCAATCGTTGCTCTTCAGTACGTAAGCGACTATGTACCGGGATCACATGTGGTCGCCACACAAACGTTTCATAAATAAAAAAATCCACCATTTTGAATTTTTATTTTAACAAATGATTTGTACTTAGCGATCTTAAAAACCCCAACACGTACCTGACTTAAAAAAAAATCAGTTAATAAATTGAACAAATGCAAAATTTTGCACCCTAAAAACAGTGGACCACTGGTTATTATTTTTTAAAAATTTTGAAAATTTGAACCCGGTACATAGCTTTCTCTTTGTACGTAAGTATAATATGAGAAAGCCATAAACTTATAAAGTATATGAGACGAGAAGGCTGGGTAGAACTAAGTGTATACAAGGTACTGATATAGGCTTTTGTAACACAAGAGATTAACCTTTGTGTACCGCTGAAGGGCCAACAAACCCTTAGCCAGGTGGTAAAACTCAATAAAGTAAAGATAACATGTGTACCCAGGCATTTGGCTATCATGGGCAAAAAAGTAGCCAACCAACTAACTAAAGAAACCAAAAAATGCTTACCATAGTACCTCAACCGGCATATGGAATTGCGGAGGGCAAGCAAAGGAAACAAGGAACAGAAAATCTGTTGAAATTCGGCAAGGACGACGGGTCTACTAACGAAACACTGTGGAATGACAAGGCACTTTCACAGAACAGGCCTTGACGTAGATCCAAGGTGCTGAGGTTGTGAAGAAGAGAGGAAGAAATACCACTCCACCCAGCATGATTTTTGAGCAGGATGATGATGCGAGGTGGCATCGATGTGAGTTCGTTTACGATAAATGAGGAGTAGTGACCAATACTTCCATGAGGGTGACGGGTGACTAAAACATCGTGATCGTGATCCGTTAGTCTCAACTTTCATGTCAAACTTGATGTCGGGGAATTGGGTGTTGAGATGATTTTGGAATTCCAACAAAGCGTCATAACTGTATGGCCAAATTATAAAGGTATCATCGACGTACCAGACTTATTCAGACTGAAGGTGAAAAGATTCCAGAGTGAGCAATTCGAAAGACTCCATGAAGATGTGAGAGCGGAGAACCCATGGGAGCGCCAGAACCTTGTTCGTAAAACTTGCCACAGAACTGAAAATAAGTAGACGACAAGCAATTAGATGAAGGTAACTGATCCGATATCCTTCAGAATTTGCTCAACGATGATAGGAAAACGGGACCTTTGACAAAGAGAAAAGTAACATCGAAGCTGACCAGAAGATCTTGGGGATCCAAGCGAAGATCGGAGATGCGTTGAATGAAACGGTCGTAGTGATGATGTGCGACCTGTGAAATCCTTCAAATAATTGTAGGTGAGCGAGTTCATGGTGCGAATTTTAGGAGACAGTACAATCTCGATGGTGTGGAGTTGCTAGGGACCTGATAGCAGCCTTCGATTTTGGACGTGGGATTGCGACGAAAGAAGATCTTGGATCTTATCAACGTATTGGACTCATCCAGTATGACTATAGCGTTGCGTTTATCTGTGGAGACGATGACCAAATTGCAAGTAATGCGAAGATTTCCGAGGGCAACACCCTCCGATTTGCTGATGTTGAACTTGGGGCCTGTAGAAGAATTCAATACCTTGACCGTTTCTAGACGAATGGGATTGGAAATTTCTCTGGGAGGAATGTTGATCGATAATTCAACAGCAGTAACGATGTTTACCTTGAAAACGTTAGTGGAAGCTACAGCGAAATGTCGAGGTTGAGATGATTTAAAGTTTTGGGGCTTCTTGAGGTGGGTTAGTGTGGTTAATTCCAAAGTGACCTGAGATTGCTCAAAAAAGGTTGACCTGTTGATCTCGTTTGGGAGTAAGCTCAGTTTTCATTCTTTTTTTTTTGGACTTGTTTGAGAGAAATTCACTGTGTTGCATCATTTTGATACCAAGCTCTTGTCAAAAAGGACCTACTGGACCAAAAAAATCCATTTCTAACAGTGTCTCAATATGATAGCTCAGCTACCGCTCTGGTTTAGACGGATCATCTTCCTTGGTTAATGTTCGCTTGTAAAATAACGACATAGACGCAAGTTCCGTAATTTATAAAATCGATTAAAAACATTCGTGCATCTTTAGATTAATAGTGAGAATGTAGGAAAATCTTCAATAGGTAATCTTTCGCAATGCACTTTGTAGACACACCCCCGCTTCTAGCATCCAGTTAGCAGATATTAATGGAATCAGATTAACTCCTTGATACTTGATTATAGATTGCTTTGTTCATGCTTATACGATCGATATTTTATTGTAAAGAAAAAAAAAAGGATGCGGTTACGTTACTCATACCTGTAATTTTCATTTATTGTGGCGTTTATAATTTTCAGTTGAAAGTTTTGGATTTCCTAACAAGGTATAGTCGAGTTAATAAATTATTAATAGAACGGTGGCAAGCGCGTGGATTGGCTTTTTTTTTTCGTGAGGCGGCGGCGTGCGTTTGTTTGTTAAAAATTGTCATTCTACCACCTTCTAGAGTTGTAAATAATTTTTGTTCTCCATTGCGTTATTAATATTAGTTACGGATATTGTCTTTCTCGGTTTACTGTGTAGATCAAGGCTGGGTAAGTTATTACTTCTATCAATGTGGAATGTAGACTATAACTTGGAGAATTTCAATCTTGTTTGCGATAAGATTTATGCAACTTACAATGACGAATGACACTTTAAATAATTGCATTATTTATGTAAACAGATTATTAATTTTTTGCATTCATTGTGTCATAATCAATTTTACAACAACAGTTTATTGTACAGAATCGCTCAACAGCAATACAAATTTGAAAGCTGCCATCCACATCTGAAGATTATTAGGTGTGCACCCTCACCCTCCAATCATTTCAGAGATTGGAACATTTGTGAAGGGTGACATTATCCGCCCATCACCTCAATCAACTTTTACATTTTTTAAATTTTAAATTTAAACTTTCCGTCCAAAGCAAACCTAGGTATGGTCTTTCTCAAAGTATATCGTCTTGAAATTTACCTCATAAAAGGATTTATTTTCAAATCTGCATTGTTAGTAGATAAACACGTTGTAAATGCCTACCTGCCCACTCAGAGTTGGGTTACGTATGCGTTACCCAGTGCTATAATAACAATTGAAATTAATAATTACTAATTAGGTAGTATCAGTCGTTAAGAATCCTCGTTGTAAGTATAATGCGAGCAATTTGTATATCGTATAATTTAGTTTAAAACTCGTAATTAATTTAAAATAAAATGGATGCCTTGAAAAGAAATTGCTATATTAATATGTTTACCTTAATCCGCCTCTGATGCCCTGTCATAAAATACCTAGAGGTCCCCTATGTTATGTCAATCAGGTAGGCATTTACAACGTGTTTATCTACTAACAATGCAGATTTGAAAATAAATCCTTTTACGAGATAAGTTTCAAGACGATATAAATTGAGACAGACCATACCTCGAGGTAAAATTTAAACTATCTACCTCACTCTTACCTGGCACGTGATCGCAATCGTCTAGTAGGTCCCCCTATTGTGTAAAAGAGACATGAATACACTGGCAGAGAAATATAATCGGGAGGATGGATCAAAAGCATCATTACACACAAAAAATGTATTTATTTAACTTTCCCTAAAATTTGGTTGCTTCGCAATACAAAGCCGAAGAGGAGAGTATCCAATACAAATATTTACAGGTTTCGGCCACAGACATATCACGTGAGCGTTAGCAATCAGCGCCCTCTATTGACAGACGCCACATTTGCTAGCCGTCATGTTGCTGTATACAGTAAAATGTAAAAATGACAATTTATATGAATTTTTAATCTCCGATTATCACCTAAAGCAACGACAAATAAGAACATGAATAATTTCTAAGCAGTTAACAAATGCAAAACAATAAATCAAAATCGATACGACCTTGAAATAAAACATAATTTATAATCCAGGAACACACACACCAACGATGTTTTCACTTCAACGGTGCAGAAGTAAAAATGCCATCTTGCCGCTAAAAGAAGAAAACGATGTTGCCAAGCGTTGCAAATTTTCATACATGTTGTCATATCGTATAATCTTCGGTAAAGTCTCAGGTGTGGTCATCTCAGTATTAATAGAGTTAACGGCCACTAAAGCCTAAACCACCAAATAAATGCAGGAAAAATAGCGCGATCCAGACTATACAAAGATGGGGAATTTTTAAAAATGTAAACCCATGTTGTCATACAGATCCCCGGTAAACAATAGAAGAACTGTCAATTATACTTGGGTGCAGTTGGTGGACAGTTTAAGAACATCTGGAAAAGTGTCCAGAGCCGGGATTTGGGTGCCACATGATTTTACAGAAGCGTAGAAGGAAGAGAGGGTTAGAATTTGCAATTGTTTACTCATTCGAAAACCCGAAGGTCAGAAACCAGTGGTTAACACCTGACCAGAAACCACTGCCGGCGGCAGAACCTGGTCTCCATCACCGAAAAGCTATTCTTTCAGTGGGATTTAATTGGAATAATTCACTTCGAGGTGCTGGAAATGTTACCGCAGACATCTATTGTCAAGATTGCTTCGAGCTCTGTTAACTAAGCGCCCAGCACTCGTCAACCGTAAAACAGTGATACTCCAACAGGACAACGCAAGACCACACACAGCAAGAGTCACACAGCAGGTTTGGCTTGGGACCTTCTCCCCCATCCACCATACTCTCCCAATATCGCTCCCTTATTTATCATTTGTTTCAACCACTTCAGCACTTCCTCAGCGGTGAAACCTATGAAAACATGGAGGCCATCAAACCTGGGCTGTTTGAGTTTTTTGCATCAAATAGCGTCACCTTTTATGAGAACGGGATTAAAGATTTGGTTTCAAATATGGAAGACGGTAGCCGATAATCATGGCCAATACATAATTGATTAATCATTGATTATTTTGTTTTAAAATAAAATTCATTTATTGTGTCAAAACGTCCCATGTAGCACCGTTTATTGGCGTTAGTTTGGCGGAATATTGGCGCAATACAGAGAGATTGGGCCATATTGTCGAAATGCAGCCAGTATTGGTTGAACATATTTTTCCAATATTATACAAATATTGCAAATACAATATTTAGTGAATATAAGAACAATATTTGCAATATTTAGTAAATATTGCTATTTAATGTACATACATTCAAATATTGTACACACAATAATGTGCCAATATTGTGTGTACAATATTACTAAATATTGAAAATCTATATTTAAGTAATATAACATACATATTTGTAATATTAAGTAAATATTGATAAGTATTCAATGTAAATTCAAATATTGTACATACAATAATATACCAATATCGCATGAAAATCGATATTTCACCAATATAGCATACATATTTACAATATTTAGTAAATATTACTATACAATATAAGGTCAATATTAATAACATAACAATACTGTGTTTTCAATATTACTGTATATTGCAAATACAATATTTAGTGAATATAAGAACAATATTTGCAATATTTAGTAAATATTGCTATTTAATGTACATTCAAATATTGTACACACAATAATGTACCAATATTTCGTGTACAATATTACTAAATATTGAACAATTATATTTAAGCAATATAACATACATACATATTTGTAATATTTAGCAAATATTGCTATTTAATGTAAATTCAAATATTGTAAACACAACAATGCATCAATATTGCGTGTACAATATTAGTAAATATTGAAAATCGATATTTAAGCAATATAACATAAATATTTACAATATTTAGTCAATATTGCTATACAATATAAAGTCAATATTTATTTATCGATAACATAACAATGCTGTGTTTTCAATATTACTGGATATTTAAAATGATATATTTAGGCTACATTAAAAAAATATTCATAAATAATAACGTTGATATTTTTTTAAAATCCGCCGAATGTTACTTTTCGCCGATTTAAAGATATCAAAAGAATCAAAATATTATATGCACGCCCTCCTCAATATTTTATAGTGTTCAACTTTAATTCCCAAATTATATAAGTTTCCATTGCTCAGTGGTTTTATGGCTGACTTATTAACCGAGTGATCAATGGTTCGAGTCCTACTTGAAGCAGAAGGTTTTTTCAGCATCACAGATCTCCTCCGATTCTACACGAAGTGAATGGGGTTCGTGGGGAAGGAGCCACCCGAGCACATGGAGGCCTGCAGGCGCCGCGCACTGGGAAATAATCCCTCGGAGCAATTAGGGCGCAGGTCACCCCTTTCCTACTATTTTGGGTCACATTAAAAACAATAATGGGCCAATATTGTATAAATATCTTCCTAAATATTGAAATAATATCGATTAGTAATATTTAGCCAATATGTAAAATTGTTCACATTTCAATGTTGGGACAAGATTGTACATTAATATTCTACCAATATATTTTCAATCAAATGTCAATATTACAGCAATATTAAATGCTACATGGGGTGGTTTCTTTTCGGTCCCTCTTATACAGGGTGTCTCACTCCTCCGTAATCGGTGGATAACTCAATGTGGGTTGAAGATACAGAAAAAAGTTTCAAATAAAGGTTGCTTTGATTTGATTTGAATTGCGCATCTTGAAATTTTACCGGGAAATAATACACCGTTGAATAGGGTTTTTTGTTGAGAATCTGATGGTAAATAAAAATACAGGGTGTTCCATTTAAAATATTCGTGTAAATTCTATTTAAAGTTCACAAATTTTCAATTCTTATTTTAAGCACTCAGTATAAAATTAATCACTTAGTTTTTTTTTTGTAAAGTAATACGACATTAGAGTAATATTATTCGTCAAATAAATGTTTCCTTTTTTGAAGAATAACTTAGTTATGAATATGTATTATAGTCCGACCTTGAATTGTCCTGTTGTCCTTGTAATTAATAACTTGGCAACCGCACATGCAATATCAAAAAAAATTTCAGGCGTGATATAAATATGGTTGATCGCTACATGAAGGGAAAAAAATACAGGGTGTGCCATTAAAAAAAAAGAAGTTACATTTTCCTGCCAGGTGAAAATGCAACGTAGTAGTAATGTAAGGGCGATCCTAACTCATTTCAAGGTCACGGCGCCCCGTGGTAGTGACTTTCAAAACTAAATAAAGATATTTGGTAACGTAAGCCGATTCTAACTCAGACGAACGACCTCAATGTAGTTTTGAAAGTTAGGATCGGCCTTACATTACTGGTAGTAGTAATGTAAGGCCTATCCTAACTCAGTTCAAGGTCACGGCGCCCCCTGGTGGTGACTTTCAAAACTAATAGAGGTCGTTCGCCTGCGTTAGAATCGGCTTACATTACCAAATATCTTTATTTAGTTTTTTCTCTGTATCATCATCAAAATAGGTTTATTGTATTTTCTTACATAACAATCAAATAAATACAAGATTCTATTCCCCCTCTTACAACTACTCCCGCCTGTCCTTCCCCCTACTTTCCACCTTTTCCCTCCTTTCCAACACTTCCCTCATCCATCCCAACCCTTCCCCCTTCGCTCCTAGTATCTCCTTTCTTACCCTTCTCTCTTCTCTCATCTCCTCGCATTCCCTTAACATATGTGCCATGTTCTCCCTCCCCTCCCTACACATTCTGCACACTCTCTCCTCCTCCTCCCGCCAATATCTATTCTCTCTCTCCTCGTTTCCACACCTAAACCTCGCTACAATTCTCTTTTCCTTCAGACCCATCTCCCCTGTCAGGTACTTGGCCTTGCCCTCTACCATGATCTCTCCATATCCCTCATTATATCTCCCTTCGGCTATCTTCTCTCTCCTTTCCTGCCCTTGCACATCC
The DNA here is from genome assembly GCA_036250285.1 of Pyrocoelia pectoralis. NCBI lineage: Eukaryota > Metazoa > Arthropoda > Insecta > Coleoptera > Lampyridae > Pyrocoelia > Pyrocoelia pectoralis. The sequence continues at coordinate 17,037,864 of CM070081.1, forward strand.
CTATCCCTCATGGCCACCTCCTCCACCATCTCTCTTCCTTCCTCCCTCCTTCTTTCTACCTCCTCCCTCGCATACCCCACCCTCTCGTAATATAGTCTCCTGTCCTCTTGCCCATACTTTATCCGCTTCCCCCTCATCTCCTTCATACATTCATTCACCATTTTTATTTCTACCTTCTTCCTGACTTCCTCCTCGTACTTCACTGCCCTCCTTCCCGCCTGCACTCTCAATTTTCCACTTTCGCCTCTTCCCCCACAATGTACCCCGGTGTCTCCCTGTCCAAACCCAGCGTCCATCTCCAATACTTCTCTTGCACCTTTTCCAAACTCTCCCACTCCTTCCACCCCCATATCTCCGCACCGTATCCCATCACGCTCCTCACCAACTTCTCAAATAACCATCTCCTCTTTTCCATGTCTTTCCCGAACACTCTTTCCCCTATCCCCCACACACTCCCCACTGCCCTATTTCCTCTCTTGGCCAGTTCCCTTATGTGTCCCTCATCCTTATTATCATATCTGACTACATATCCCAAATACTTCCACTCCTTTACACTTTCTATCTCGTCCCCCCCCCCACCACCACTTTGACTTCCCTCCCCTCCCTCTTCTCTTCTGGAATACCATTATCTTCGTCTTGGCCACGTTTACCCCTAAGTCTTTTTTCCCCAAGTACCCCTTCATCACACCCATTGCCCCCCTCATTTCGTTCTCACTGTCTGCTACCACCACTACATCATCCGCGTACGCGAGCGCCCACACTTTCACCCTCCCTATCACTACCCCTCCTCTTTGGTGTCTCCTCAACTCCTCCTCCAAATCCCCTATGTATCTTGAATCCACATTGAGTTATCGACCGATTACGGATCAGTGGGACACCCTGTATAACGCGTAGGTATAATTTATAATTGTAATTACATTTTATCAAGTTGTACGCATTGACGTCATGGTTTCTAGGGTTATGGGGCGCAATAAAGAAATGTGAGTTGGGGGAAATTACGAAAATACCATACACGTAATCGAACAATTTACAAGGATATAGGATATACCGGAAAATAAAAGCTGAATATAAACAACGATTGCCTTTTTCGTATAATTGTAACACTGTCAGAAATGGTAAAATAATTGTATTGCAGTACTTGCCTCATTACTGTTGGAAACAATGACTGTTTGACATATATATCAGCAAAGTCTTTACTGTGTCAAGAACGCTTGTACGTATACGTTTTCTTTATATAATGCGTGTTATCCACGTCGATCAAACCCCATCAAAAAATCGAAAGTGACAACCTTTCAAACGAAATGATTGGTATCTACATATTTATAGAGCTTATTATCTGCTCAATGAAGGCATTCCGCGTTTTAATCTACATAAATCACAATAAACTTACGTACTTATAGCGTACAGCTCGCTGGCACTAACCTAAACAAATATATCCGAGTAAAAGTAGAATAATTAAATATTTGAAATATTCGAAAATTCACTTTACGTACTTAGTTGCAAAAGGTGGCGCATTTTGAGTAATGTAAGCATACATTTACTTGTCAGAAACACGGCCATTTACATTATAAATTCCTTTATGGTATTATTAATAGATATTAATAAGAATTTATTAAAGCTGAAAGCTATTTTATTCATAGTGCTCGTACGTAAAATATAATAAAGATTAAGTAACGAGAATCGCTGGGAAATAAAAATATTTATAAAGTAGGGTAACTTAAGTTTACGTATGAAATGACAAACAAGGAGGTTCTTTGTTTTAAAGGACAATTAAGAGAGATTTCAGTTTCACGTAAATCCGATACTTGTTGCATGATCTTTTGTTTGTGACTGTTACCGATACATTAGATGGAATTTGCAACGGTCAGTTACTCGGGTAACAAATTCCCCGGTGAGAAATTTACTTTTAGTTTTTTTTTTGTGTTAAAATATCGATAAGAAGAAGTAAAATCCAATCACATATCGGTCGTGCAGACCGGAGTAACACCTAACGCTATAATTATACGTTGCCGAGGTAGTTAGCGATCATATTTATGGTTCCCCAACCCATATTAGTGCGTTAATTCCTCGCTAGATATTAATAGATTACTTTTTTAAATACCGACAAGTTGTGAATTACGGTTTGCCCTCGTGGCACTTGCCACTCAGGTCATCTTGAAGAAAAAAAAAAACTGTTATTGCTATTGATTGGTGCCCGTAACATGGGCGAGAGAAGGATTAGTATTAAAATCGCCTATACAAATAATAGTGTGTACGTATCTAGAAATGTACGTAATAAGCGGTAGGTGGCGTTGAATTGGATGGGCGGTTGCGGCGTGCTAAGGGTCGATTTTATAACGCTCGAAGCGAACACGACATTTCACACTTACCGCAAACTTTATATACGGAATCTTTTACTCGTGCTATTTCTGCTATTTAAATTTTTCATCTTGTAATACAGATTATATAGGTACATTAGCCGTATGTAAATTGCGTCGAGCGCTTCCTTGATGTTTGAATACCACTTTATAAGAGTGGCACGGACTTTTTCAGAGATTAAAACCTGATAATTCGTCACCTAGAATTACCTACATTACAACCACAATTTCACTAAATTCTATTGTTCAAAATGAATCTAGAAAAAACCCCGAAAAAAACCCTGAAAAAAACCCGGAAAAAAAACCTAGGAAAAAAGACCCCCGGAAAAAAAAACCTACAAATAATAAGATTGATGTGAATAGATTTTGTTGTTGATGAAGATTGTCATATGCGCCGAATGAAACATAAACGTTGAATAAATGATATAATAACATATACCTACTTTAGATTTATACTGCATTATATTTCACATCAATATTACAAAACCATACATAATATAAAGGTATCAAGGAATGGAAAAATATAAATTGAAAAAAAATATACTAAACCTGCAAATAACCTAGGCGCTTTAGTGGCAATCTACGTTTAAGTTTAGCATTTTATTTCAAAATTTTGTATATTTATATATTTATTCACAGCCATCTATAATTATTTTTCGGAGGTTTTTCTTCCGGGTTTTTTTCCTGGTTTTTTTTCCGAGGTTTTTTCCGGTTTTTTTGTGGGTTTGTTTTCCAGGGGTTTTTTTCCGACACCCGTTCAACATATACTAATCAGGTACAAATCTCGACATGCCTAGGGTTTTAGCAGTGGTTTCAACTCAAGTCAATAGTACATGGAAATCGTACCAAAGAAGGGGTGTGCCTTGTATCAGATGTGGTAGTTCTCTTTTTTTATATGCTATACCTGAGTATACCGGGTGTTAACGAATCTATTGGACAAGCCATAACTTCTAGAATAATAGGTGTATTAAAATGTGATTTGGTATAGGTGAATGGCATGTAAAGAGGAAAATTTTCGCATATTTTTCACCGTCTGGTCACTTCCGGTTTCGCCGGAAATAGCTCGGGTTTTGAATTTTTAAATGGAACACCCTGTATATTGCTACATTTTTGAATTTCTGAGACAATTCTGAATCATAATATGAATTTAAAAAAATTTTTTACCCCTACTTCATTTTTTTAGTCATTTTTAATATTGCATCTAGGTGGCCATGATTGGACGTAAACTAATCTCAGGATCTCAGGTGATATCAGAAAACTACAATTCGGTTTCGGTAGATCAAACTTTTGCAAAATTTTCAAAAAAAGAATATTTTGGAGTTGAAGGTTTTTCTGCTGCAGGTGTGTTTTGTTTTTACTTTTATGTGTGAAGACGTATCTAATATTAATTAATAATTACAGAAAAAGCAAACAATAAAAACCTTCGTCGCCGGTTTTATAATACAGTGCAAGCATAAAGATCGTTTTTGTAACCAGCGATCCTCTCCTGTTATGACCAGATGTTTCGTGCGCGTCGCTTGCGCCCTTCATGGTCGTTCTAACGCTTAGCCATATGCAATAAGAGTTTCACTGAAGGTGAAGTGAGTTTGGTGAAACAAAGAGGTGAGGAAACCTTGCTTACGTGTACTATTACATTAAAAACCCAGAAACATGAACGTTTACTGAAGAAAGTGCGCGAAAACTGGATTCTGGATTACGATAGGAGGGTAGTCACAAGTGCATGCGCATATAGGTCACCTATTCGGGCCCTTTGTGCTACCGCCCTGATTAGAGTCGTCCGACTCCGCAGCGTCACTCAAGGCATCTCACACGTGAGATAAACCTGAGGACGCTGGAAGGGGAAGCTCTAATCGTAGCCATGTCTGGCCAGGATTCCCCCAACACGGATCGTCTTAATTCGATAAATACGGGACACTCACAAAATATGTGATGCACCGTCTCGTCATCTGTGTAGTATCCTCTACACTACGGGATGGTGATTCCACTAAGCCCATGTGGTGCATGTCAAATGGATCAAATGGGATCTGGATTCTGGATTTCGATGGGAGGGTGGGAAATCCCACACGCACCTAGGCCACTTATTCGGCCCCTTTGTGCTGCCTCCCTGATTAGAGTCGTTCGACTCCGCAGCGTCACTCAAGCCATCCCACACGTGTGGATCAAATGGGTCAAGTGGATCAAATGGATCAAGTGGATCAAATAGATCAAAGGATCAAATCATTCAAATTGGACAAATGGTTAAAATGGATGAAATGGGTCAAATCGGTCAAATGGATCAAGTCAGTCAAATCGGTCAAATGGGTCGAATGGATCAAATGGGTCAAATGGATCAAATCGGTCAAATGGGTCAAATGTGTCCAAACGGGTCAAGTGAATCAAATGGGTCAAAGGGATCAAATGGGTGAAATTTTTCAAATGAATCAAGTGGGTCAAATGGATCAAGTGGATCAAATGTATCAAATCGGTCAAATAGGTCAAATCGGTCAAATCTGTCAAATAGGCCAAAGGGATCAAATGTGTCACATTGATCCAGTAAATCAAATCGGCCAAACGAGTCAAATCAGTGAAATTGATCAAATCGGTTAAATCATTCAAATACGTCTAATCGGTCAAATCATTAAAATCGGTCAAATAGATATAATGGGTCAAATCGCTCAAATGGATCAAATCACGGTCAAAGGGATCAAACACGGTCAAATGGGTCAAATGGATTAAACGGGTCAAATGGATCAAATGGGGGAAGTGTCCTTGTGTGAACATTACGGGTAACCCATGAAAAATAATGCGGTTTAGGAGTGGAGGTTAGTACGATGGGTTTGGATAGATGCGTGAGGCGGACGTAAGGGTTGCCGAAAAAGTATTGAAGGGATCACTGGGGATCAACGGGGACGGGTTCAAAAGTTTTCAGGAGGGCGGTATTTCAGATTGGTTAGTGGGATGTCGAAATTTAACGAGGGGATGCAGTAGCGGTAATTCGTGCGTGAGGAAACGATCAAAGGGACCAGGACAGAGTGAGACGGAATAAGAGGTTGTGTGTTGGGATTTATTTTTATCAAAGCGCACTCTGCCGTGCTTTCTCGAGTCCATGAAATAAACATTTTTCCATGTGCAATATCACTAATATTTGCACCTTTATTCTTATTAATTTGTTTCAACCTTATTCTCCGATTGAGGGCCTAGACTGGACGTGGACGGGTTCTCTTTTCCAGTTTTGGTGGGCAAATGATAAATACATTAATTGCTTATTCCAGGTTTATGTCAACTATTCCTGCATTAGTGAATGGCATTGCCACTGGTGAGGTTATGGCAGTCTCAGTTGAACTAATATCTGAAACTGGACTTACACTCGTCATACCAACTGTCACTAAATTCTTTTTCAACTTTTTCCCCTTCTCTTGATAGTCTAACAAGAAAAGCGCTACGCTACGTCTGCTACGTAGTGGTGAGAAGGTGATCAACGATTAGGAGATATGGACCACCCCCATCCACTGACAATATAAGCCCTTTATTTCAGAGATGCAGGTAGGGTTTTGGTGGAAAGTGTTAACTTAAGATCTCAGTAAAGTTGGCACCACGACCTCTTCCAGTCATTTCCAAATTTGCCTTATAATTAGTGCTACATTAGTGCTGATTAGTGCTCGAGTTTGGTAATTAGTGCTGGTAATCTCAGGAACTTATGCTAATTTATTTTTCGGGGTGGCAACTTTACCTGACACGCCGACCTCTCCTGATCACTTCCAAATTTGCTTTATAATTAGTGCTACATTAGTGCTGATTAGTGCCCGAGTTTGGTAATTAGTGCTGGTAATACGAGAGACTTCTGCTAATTTTTTACTGGATACATCTTACCGTTCGCAAAAAATTTATTTTGTACAATATCAAAATATTGTCGTAACTACTCAGTATTTCTCGGTGAATTATTGCAGCAGATGAGTCAGTTGCACTATGAATTTGCAGACCAAAAATTATTTTAATCGTTGCAGAAATAACAGTAACACGTCACATGTCACTTTTTAACATTTTTTTAATTTAAAAGTGACGTTAAACACATCTATCTAAATAGTGCGGAATTATAAACGATGTGGGTAGTTTTGGAATCGGCTTTTCGACCAGGTCATCAAAGCAGGCGAAAGTGCCGTCCGGTCGTCTGCATACAACCACATAATGACCAGGAAAACTTTCAATAAGTGTGGGAGATAGAATGATAATACGCCTCCGAACCACAATTTAGGACAGCTGTGGAGCTGAATTATAGAAGAGATGTCTCGAAGTTGAATTTTGGTGGGGTTTTCTAATAATGATCAAGCAACGATTTTGAACGCACTGCTCCAGTTCCGGAGTATTTGAAGGTGCCGTAATCGATGAGTAAGTGCTGTGTTACCTTCGACCTTCGTAACCGTGGGCCAGGGCATTCCTCACCATTTCCTCTTACTGCTCTTTGTAAGCAGAAGGTCTGCTCTTGTTCTAAAACGCTGTTAATTGCGTCTGGGAGGGAACTAACGCCGTTCTCCTGTACTAGCGTTTCTTTTATGGTTAGTACAGGTGTTTCAATATGCGTTTCCTTGTCATGGACACCGATTACCAGCACTAATTACCAAACTCGGGCACTAATGTAGCACTAATTATAGGGCAAATTTGGAAGTGATCGGGAGAGGTCGGGATGCCAGGTAAAGTTGGCACCCTCAAAAAGAAATTAGCATAAGTTCCTGAGATTACCAGCACTAATAACCAAACTCGAGTACTAATCAACACTAACGTAGCACTAATTTTATAGGGCAAATATGGATGTGATCGGGAGAGGTCGTGGTGCCAACTTTACTCAGGTTGAATTGGGAGATAGCGGAAACGTCCCTTCGTCAGTAGAAGTTCAAAGATTCGCTTCCTCCACGGGGAAAAGAACGTAATCTCCTCAGGCTTCAATAATTCGAACTGCGTCGTGCTATTGCTGTCTCAGGGAACAGAAAAACGCGCGGAGGAGATTTCGCGAGTTGCGAAATGGAATGGAAGCTGGGAAAAAGTTGCAGGGGGAAGATAGGGGTACGTAAAGGCGTTTTCTTGCGAATGAAAAGTGCAGGTCATTCTTTTGTGGTCTTTTATGACCAAAATTCCTCACGTAATGGTCCTTTAATACATAATATCAGCACACACAATTGAAGTGAAAAGTTCAAATGTCGAAATGATCATTTTTGCATGATGTTATATTAGTTGATCCGCATTAGAAAGGTTCTTATGAATATATACGAGTCAAAGCGATCGTGGACACAATCTCACTTGTCAATCGCGTATAGTCCTCTCGGCCTTTTTGAACTTTGAAATACGGGCACGTGAATCTCACAATATCCTCGTGACTGATCGAAAACACCGCATAATGTACGAGGTATGTGAGATATTAAACATCATCTTCATGGGTGGTTTCTTCCTTTTGTCAATTTGAAAGAATGCAGTACCTAAAACACAGAAAAAGAGATGTGGAGGGGAAAAAAAGTGTCGCAAATTATGTGACGGGAAATGAAAATTTGTTACGCCTTCGATATTTTCGAATTGTAGTTAAAGAACGCATGTCTACCGATATCTCTACCGCTAGTTTTCCGCTTGGTCGCACGCGGCACTCACTTCAATGGTATTGAAAAACAAATAATCATTTCATACTAATTGTGGGAATGTCACATAAACGGGTTTTTATAGTTTTAATAAATTTTTTCTTTAACGGACGATGATGCGCAACTTTTCACTTTATATTTTCGAGTGGTGGGAGAGTTTCGATAATAAATCCAGAAACTCGAATTTTCTTTACGATCGACACAAAAATATAGCGAGCGCGCCTTAAACAAGTGAGATTACTCGGTACATTCTCGTTTCATGACTACAAGATAGTGCATGATCCAGTCAGATCAACTACAGTCGCTTACAAGCGGCTATCAAAGAGTTTATGGCTTCACGACATTCATTCACCTTGTGAATTGTCATCGTAAAGTTCGATAACACTAAGATTATTTTTTAGATCTAAAAATCATGTTTCCTTTATCTTCCAACAGTGAATCGATTACCCCAAAATCCTTAACTCACTACAGCGAGTTAATGATAAGTACTTAGTTAACTGAAACCCCTCGAGTAATTGGCAATTTATCTTCAACACAGAATAGTTTTTCCATACAATTTATGGGCTTAAAAGGTACCTAACCTAGAATCTTTAGGGAACTCATCTTCAGAGCAGAGCAATGATTCCACGATATAAGACAAAAAAGTGCGAGGTTAAGGGAATTCAGCTAGAGAAGCAAGAATCCGTACTGGGCCCAACCCTATACGACGAAGAGAGAGGCGAGTAAGTAACCGAAAGACACGGCATGGTTTTCTCTGAAAGATATAGTGCCGGGAAAAGAAGATAGAAGACGCCGAAGATGATGTTTAGCGGGTAGAGGGGTACAGCAGACCATCAGCGGCCCTGAGTTCCACAGTACTTGAGGAAATTAACTCCGAGGTCTGCATAACTGCATTTTACACCCTCTAGAAAAAGGTGGAGAAGCAAGGAAAAAATGAGCACAACCGAAATGATGGACATACAGTAGATAGAATTAAGTTTTGACGAAATACTCGATCGCATTATAAGCTCCGGTGTTGAATTTGTCTAAATGATAGATAGGGCGTCACTTGGGCTCTCAAGATCGCGGCCAACTTTTTATATTTTGTGGATTCGATAACGACTTCGTTCGCATGGTTACTCATCCATGTTGTACAACGTACACGGTGGAATCGATTCCATTTTCACCTACTCTGAAGAATTTTGGTATTTATTTGTCAAAAACAATAGGTAACGTGAATAAATGGTGCAACAAAGTGAAGATCAATTTCATGATGAGGTCCACAAAAATTATAGGAGTAAGCGAAACGGTAACTTTTATTGCTTGTGTTTCGCACTGAAGCCCAGGGAAAGCTGGAATTCGATGTAAAATTGTATTACAAAGGAAGTCATCAACAAATGGCAAACCAGAAAACTGAATCGATACCTTGAGTGATGGGAGGATGAATTGGTGCTTGGAAAAAGTCACTCCACTTTTACAGCTTATCCCTCGGCTTGTTGCATAAAATTCCAAAAAACTAGAAAAGCGAGTTTCCGGTTGATTGACCATATTGATGAGGAGGAATCAGCTTAAATCGTATCTTGCTCACTATTGCGCTTACTGTCAGGTCACCATTATGTCCACAATTTAGTGTAGGAAAAAATGCAACTGCATGGGGAGTGTAAATATACCTATATATTTCCTTGGTCGTTAGACAATCTGCCTATTCCAGTGTAATCTACGTGCAGAAGATCGCCTCCTTGGAAGAAATTGTGAACTGCACAATAGGGCGGTATCGTAAGAGGAAGCTGGTAATCCTTTTGGGATCACCTTAACCTTTGTTGCTGTTTCCTCTAAATTTGTGAATCTTTGTGAAAGGGGACTGATTGGTGGAAACCGTAACGTCATGGCCGTTCATGATCACTAGTGATAGTGCAAAGTACAAAAAAGCTCATTCCACGATTTTAAGCGTTAAGGACAGGAACACAAGGGTGTTCGTAGGGAGTTTCCTCCAACGCTTAATTTTTGAGGACACCTCATTATGGATTAAACTCGGGGTTTTAAAGCTTTGAGGATGGAAGATAGGCGAAAGAAATGAGCTTGCTGTGGGATTTTATGAACTGCCTTGGTCCTGAGGAGGCAAAGAGTCATTTTCATGCACTTTTAATAAATTTTCATACCTGAATCAGTGTGCCACTTTTCCACACATTGTGGATGGCGGATGCAAGAAGAAGAATTGTTTTCTCCATGTTAGTGACGGCCTCTTCTTCCTCATTTGATTTATGCAAATGGAGCGATTTTCATCTTGAACACGGACGACAAGAACTTCTTTCCATCGACATGCAAAGTTGAAATGAGTAACTGACGTACGAGGGGGTACCCAATATTAACCACAATAGCATTGTCGTGGGCAGAGCTTGTGCGGTACACATATCTCCATTAGGCGTGTATAGCGCAACTCATTACCAGTTCAGTGCCGCCTGTGTTGTCGACTTGGATTGTTCTGTTCAACTGTAGTTATTGTTTTTGCTAGCGATTTTTTGCTCTTGTTTCGTTTTTCATAATGGCAGCTGTGAAATTTTATTTTTCATTCGGTTAAAATGCTGCTGAAACTGTTTCAATGTTGAAAACAGCTTAGAAAGGTGACACTATGGGGAAAAACTCAAGTGTACTGGTGGTTTGCTATGTTTAAAAAGCTCTGGACTGCCCAAATCGACGAAAATGTTGAAAAAATTCAATAACTTGTGCTCACAGATCGTCGACAGACAATAGATCAACAGTCACAGATTAGTGAAGCTCGATTCAGCGAATTTTTACTGAAGATTTCGGCATGAAAAAATTTGTTGACAAGTTTGTTCCTCGGGTTTTGATTGACAATCAAAAAGAACGTCGTGCTTTGAAACAAGTCATGGTGCTATGGTGACGACCCAGAAACAAATCGAATCCAATGGAAGAGGCAATTGTCACTCCGTCCAAAAAAATGTCGTCATGTCAAACCAAACATCAAGACAATGGTGATTTGCTTTTTTGGTGCCAAGGGCGTTGTTCATTCAGAGTTTGTTCCCCCAGGTCAGAACATCGATCAAACCTTTTATTTGGAAGTTTGCGCAACAGTGTTCGTCAAAAAAGACCCAATTTGTGGCAGACACCATGACAATGCACCTGCACACATACAGCCCTCTCTGTTAGCTAGTTTTTGGCTAAAAATGGCATGGTTTCACTGCCACACCCACCCTTACTTGCCTGACCTGGCTCCTTGCGACTTTTTATTATTTCTGCCCACGAAAAGGGGCATGAAAGGGAACCGATTTGATAACATTGAAGAGGTCAGGAAAAAAACGAGGGAGGTGCGGCTGTCAGCCATTTCTAAATGTGAATTTACAAAATGTTTCGAACAGTGGAATCACCGGTGGGACAAACGTATTAGTTGTAATGGAGAGTATTTTGAAGGGATAACGTTGTTTTGTAAAAAATTTGAAAATATCAATCAATCAATCACTCTGAACCGTGCCACTATTATCCTCTTGCTTCTTAGACTGGCCACTTAGATACCTCGATATATCGTTTGTCACAAACTCCCTGTATTTCTTGTTGTATCTCCTTGGATTAATTTTTATCCTTCTCTCCTGCATTTGCACATCCACATCTCCTCTTATTATATCCCCTCCTATCCCCACCCCCTCATCTCTCCTCCTCTCTACCTCCTCTCTCGCGTATCTGCCTCTCTAGTAAAACACCTTCTTCCTCCCTGTCCATATGATATCTTCATATTCTTCACAACAGCTTCTCAAGATCCCCCCTTCCTCCCGCCTTCCCATCCTTTCCTCCAAGTCCATCGTTGCCTTCCCCGCCACAGAACTCATTTTTTCCAGCTTCATCTCCTCCTCCACTACATACCCCGGAGTTTCCCTAGCACCCATCCCCAGTATTTAACTTGTATTCTTTCTATCTGTTCCCGTTACACCCATCCCCACACTTCCGCCCCGTACAACACTACACTTTTTACCAGCCTATCGAAGAGCCACTTCCTTTTCCGCACATCTCCTCCCATACACCTTTCCCCCAATCCCTATACCTGCCCCACAAAAATAAAATTTGAAAATATACAACTTTAAAAAAAAGTTCCGGTTATTTTGGAGTATCCCCTTGTATACGGCATAAGGGATGTCTCCATATTAAGCATAGAAATCCGTCTAGATTTGGTCGAGTAAGAAATTAGCTCCAGTAACGCCAAACTATAATGAAAGAATGTGTTTTCCTCGTTATTGCTTATTGTTTATATTTGTTATGTTCTTTATCGCTATTTATTTTTATATGATTTACTCTGTAATAAGGCTTTGCCTGTTGAGTAATAAATGTATTATTATTTATTATTATTATGATGTGTTCTATAGCATCTTCTTAAAATTCTTCCAACATTTTCAGTAAAGGTCTCTACTTTTGCGTGGCGTTCTCCAACCTTTTTAAAATTCATTTGTTTCAGAGATGAAAGTTGGAAGTACAATATTTATGCTAATTTTATGCTACTTCAATTGGATGTAAACTCAATGCGCTCCATGTTATAGTTTTAATTTGCATATTATTTTGTTGGAAACATGTAAAATGGAATCCACAGTAAGCAAGATCCAAAGTTGTTAGCAAAATATTGTAGCACAAAAATTTGTAATACAATAGCACAAAATTGTCTCGTTAGAAATTTGTTGATTATGTGTTGTTTTGAGTAGAGTATATCGAAAAAGCGGTAAGTATTAAAAGCTCAAGATCTAAAATAACACATAAAATAGCAATAAAACCGATTTTATTTTATAAATACGTTTTTCCACTTACAGTAATCGTATTTACCAATGATAGATATAGTTTCCGGTCGCCGGTGGTCACAACCAGACTTTTACTCATCTTGCGGTAGTAAATCACGCGATGCATGCCATCAGACGAGTCAATATGTCAGCTATCATCGTTGATGTATTTATTACATCAACTTTTGCTCATCATCCAACACAAGAAAAGAACCTTATATGATTAGATGTTTAAATAAGAAACCAATACATCCCGTAATCTAGTTATCGATTCACACGGTCAAAAACCTATCCGAAGAACCAATTTATCTGATCGAACACCACGCGGAGTTACATACCATAAATATATTTCAGTTTATAAATAGCGGATGAACACCAATAGCAACAAACGTCTTTTACTGTAATTATAACTTGATAGTTTTTTTTTGCTAGAATCGATATCTTTGTATGTTAGCTGTCATTTTATGTTTTATCGGACAATTACAAGTGTGATGGCTAGTTAGAGTTGTTAAATAGTTATTAAGATATACGATAAAAAGGTAAGTAAGAAGATTTGTAAAGGACTTTTAATCCTAACGGTAATGCCGATTTTTTTCTATTGTTGTTAATATGACTATTCGCCATATTTTTTAAGTGATTCGTGTGCCAAACCCTTTTCCTTTCTGCTTAACAGACCGAGAATTTAATAATAACACCCTGAATACATTGTAAATCTCACGCGAGGGACTGTACTATATCCGGTACTTACTGTCCCTGTATCACTTACACTGGTTTAATTAAAAACATGATTATCCAGAAATGTAATACGACAAAATCAAGACTACAGGAATGTTTGTGGAAATAATACACTACTAGAACACTAGACCGCAGTATCTTATGAAAAAGTACCTACTGAGAACTGGCGAAAGCTCTCATAACTACACGAAGTCTCTAATCCTCATTTACTTGCTCCTTTAAAGAAGGACCAGGGATGTTTCTTAACCCCCAACAAACCGCCAAGTGCGAGTTGTGTAGTGTTTGCCTTCGTCGAGCAATGTGGAAAGTGCACCAGAAATTCAATAAAGAATGAGGCAAATGTGCGCTGGCGATGTGGTGATCATGGCAAAGGACTTAGAGAGATGATTAAAACAACGGAAACGTATGCCAAAATGAAGAACCTTTAAATAAACGTGGTCAAGACAAAAGTGGTAGTATTTAGGAAGAAGAAGAAGGTGGGGAGAGAAAGATAGAGGTGGCAAAAGAATGCACATATTTAGGATTTAAATTCGCAGAAGGAAATAGGGAGAAGCAGATATTAGATATTGGGCAGAAAAGCGGAACAGGAGAAAGGGTCTTTGGAATGTTGCTGGACGGGAGAAAAATGATGTTCGAGAAATTAGTTAGGAGTCGGATGATGAATGGATTGAAGATATGGGGGTGGAAAGGGCTGGAGAGAATGGACAGGATACAGGAAAGGTACTAGGTACTGGAACTGAGCCTATAGTAGCAGAGCAGGTAAAGGTACAAAACATAAGAGTGGACGCGGGGAAGTACGAAGACGGAATAGAGGAAGGACGGATTGCACTATATTGTAAGAGTGCTAGAGGCAGTAAAAGAGGGAAGAAAGACAGAAGGATAGAGAAGAATATTACAAAAGAAACAGAAGAAGGATAAGAGAAACGTGGAGAAATATATGAAACGAAGTGACACAGATAAACAGGAAGGAAGGGCGAAGATAAGGAAGTACAAATATAACAATGAATATGGTTAGATAATATAGTAGAGGAATTACCGTATTTTACCTGAAAGGCAGGAAAAGTAAAGTGAAAAAGAGAATGATAGCGCAATTTACGTGTGGTAATGAGGAGAGAGGAACCATGTATTGGAGAAAGGACGACGATAGAAAATGGAGGCTGTGTGGGTAAGTAAAAGAGAACATGGAACACGTGCTAAAAGAATATGAAGAACTGAGGAATGAAGAAAAGAAAAGTTTCTTGAAATCGATTTGTTACTGGAGATGACACCGGGATTCAGGAACGAAGTACCAGTAACTTCACTAACAGGTGGATTTATAAAAAAAAAGTGTTTATGGAACTCGGGACTACAATAATTAAAACTATTTATGGTCAGACTTTACTTCCGCCGGTCTTATTCGACTTTTCCCGGGTTTATTGTAAAAAATTGGTTGAGTATGCGTTTATGTCCATCGCTGACCACAACTTTCTTCAATCTTTCGAGCAGCGTACGAATCCCCCGTCGTGGTCTTCTTTTGAGGCGATCCACGATTCGGTCCAATTTTTTGCTTTTTCATAAGACCGGAGATGCTGGTCAGCCAGGCCATTGATCGTGCTAGCCGGAGGGAGCAACGTTTGGACAATACGGTGAGTGGGACAGGATTTCACATTTCCAAGTATGTTTTTCGTTGTATTTCGGCTTTCCTCGGCTTTTCGCTCAATTAAATGCTCATAACACATTACGCCCACCATATATAGAGCATGACCTTGGCGTGGAGGCATGGTTTTTTGCGCTTGAGGTTATCGTAGTGAACCCATTTTTTGTCTCCATATGCAGATATCCCTTCCTCCTCTTCTTTTCAAGCAGCTGTTCGCAAGCAAACAAACGTCGCGTCGTTCAACAGCTCTCGGCTGCAACACATACGGCCACCAATTTCTTTGCTTCTGAATCATTCTCATAACTCTGAGGTGTGTTGAAATGACTTGTTGAGTCACTCTCTACGATCGTGTCAATTCTTCTTAGTTTTATCCCGAGTCTTCAAAACCTCATCTTTTCACAGCTATGACTGTCTTCGACTGCAGAATAACCGTTCTTAAAGCGTTCAAACCACTCACCACAGTCGCAGATTTCTTCATATCAAAGCAAAAAATTAAAATCTCCCTAAAATGACGAACATTTGGCTCGTAAATTCACAATTTCAATGAAGCATGACTGTATGATGCAGCCACAAATTGACTAATGTTTCTAAGGAGACAGATGCTCGAGTTTCTTGTAGGATGACCACCACTTACCGCTAAAGCAAAGTAACACAATGAATGCGAAGAGCCAAAGGAAATGAAAATCCCATTTATGGAGTTCTCTCCATTCGTGATTAACGTATTCAGCTACCAGGTAACAGCGTCTGTAGCAACCTGGTGCATTGCCCTGCAGAGTGATCTTCGGCTCTTCCGTAAATTGAAGAATTGACTAGGAAGTAAACCCTCCCAGATCAATTAGCAATTCCAAACCAAGGTCCAAGACCATAAAAGACATATGGAGAGAGCCCTATTCAAAGAGGGTGCCATAAAGCTCGTCTACTTATATGCCTTTTCACGGCGATGATATGGAACGGTAATCATTCTTTTGATTATCTGCACTGTCTTAGTATTGGGACGGCGATAGAAAGGGATTTTGATCTGACTAAGAAGACTCAATCTCGAAAGGAATGTAATTTTGTAAAAAAGAAGCATAACAGAGACCATCAGTCATGGATAAAAACAGCGAAATCTTCAAACGCGTTAAGGAAAATTTTAAAATTCAAAAAGAATGAAAGGACCTTACGCTTATGCTAGCCATGATGGAGACCATTCTGTCTCTGTTTTTATTAGTGAATAGCCCATGCTGGCTACCTTGTGTCTAAAAATGAAGGGGCTGTTACTCTAGAATTCGAACGATTACCTATCCTGGAGGAGGGATCGGACTCCTACTTTCCCCAATTTATATTAAGGAGACACTACCATATCTTTCTTGAAGCGGAAATGGCATCCCAACCTGACATATCCATCTTCAAGGAAGGATTTCCGACCGAGGTGCAAGAAATATGTACTTAGGTATCTATATCATAAAGAACAAATCTATCAAAATTTCCAGTGATAGTTGGACTGCCCTTCAGTCACTAGATCTCTGCTAGGGTGGTTTCAGAATGTCACCACCAAGTAATAAAGCAATACCGTCGCTTTATGATACAGAGTCGACTCTATTACTTACAGTATCAACCGTAAGCGCCTTTTTTGGGCGGGAAATAGGGAATGCCTATCGCACACCCTCGCCTCCTATCTATGACGAGGGTAGTGTGGGGTTCGCACCCACTAAACCCTTTCTCCCTAATCCCTCCAATGTGTATATGGCTATGGGAACCAGGCATCACCCATGGTATTCTTCTGGCCCCATGCCTATTTCTATTTCTACTATTCTTCTACATAACAGACGTACAGCAAGCTTGAAGCTCGTACCACACACTTAGGCTCGTACAGCGTACTTAAGGGCTTAGAGAACTTGCCATATTGATTGTGGCTATGTACACCCATCACACTTAACACTCGTACAACACACTTTAACTCGTACCGGACACTTAGAGGGCTTAAACGAAACATGTTAAAAAATTGGCTGTGAATGGTATACACAGCTATTGGCGGCCTATTGCTCAGTTATCTGTACTGTTGGATTTCCCTTTCTCGGGATAGTATTAGCAATCGACAGAATTGTGCTATATTCCTCCAGTTGTTTTCTTTCTCGCACCAGGATGTCCGATGTTATTGATCTTCCCACTTTCGTACACAGCAGCTCTCTCTCACCATGCCACCTCGGGCACTCGAACACTGCATGGCCTTACTCATCGTACAGTCCGCAATCAACACATTCCTCAATCTCTTGTTTCCCTATCCTATGTAGATATGCCCCATTTTCTCAGTGATAAATAATCCACTTCGCCGTGGCCACGCCCCATCCACATTCTTATGTCCTTTACGAGGGTTTTCGTTCATGACTCCCTCTCGTCCCATTGCAGTTGCCACTGCATACATACTTCCTCTTTCCCCCACCTTTCAGCTCTAGCGCGAACTGCAATTTCGGCGGGTGGGATCCCCGCAACCACCAGTACATCACGCAGTAGTTTATCATGGCTCGTGCGCACTGATATTCCATGCTCTCACCCATACCTCACTCGCATACAGCATAATTGATGTTACCGCACTACTTAAGACCCTTCAGTGCGACGCCCGCGCGCCCCCGTTATTCGGCATTATCTTGCTTAGGGCAGAATATACCTTCAGGGCCTTTTTGGTAACCTCTCTCACGTGTTCGATGCCTAGTACCGTCAGAGCTTTTTTGGCCGTAATTTCGTTTTCCAGTATTTCCATGGTAACTTCTCCCAGCCGTCTCCTTCCCGTCAGGAGGGCCACCTTAGTTTTTTCGGGGACGATTTGTAAGCCCCTTGTTTACAATCCACTCGTTAATTTTATCTATCGCTCTTTTCAATTTGTAGGTGGAGCTCTCAACTGTTTTATCAACCGCTACAATAGTGAGGTCATCTGCAAAACCCACTATTTTAACCCCCGGTAGGACCTCTACTCTCAATACCCCGTCGTAGGCTATCTTCCACAAGGTCGGCCCGAGAACGCTTCCCTGTGGGACTCCGGTTTCAGGGGCAAATCTGTTCTTCTCGTGAGGAAACACGAAACATCCGAGTCCTGCACTAGGTTCAGGTTGATCTTAGACTGTTGTTTCACAGCCTGATGCGTTTTGTACAGAGTTGCTGCTACTTTCTCGGGACTGTAAACTAAACAAGCACACGCACCGTATGGGTTTGGTCGAATCACCATTTTGTAGAGAATTTTAGACAGGTGTACCACATACTCTGTGGCAGTCTTGCACTTGTTAGGATCCATGTTGGCGTATCCTGACCGAAGATGGCTACCACGATTAGAATCGCTTCTGCCTTCCAACATCCTTAGGTTTATCTCACCAGTAATTGAAGAGACGCATTTTATGTTCTACTTTTCGTT
Organism: Pyrocoelia pectoralis; assembly: GCA_036250285.1. Classification (NCBI taxonomy): domain Eukaryota; kingdom Metazoa; phylum Arthropoda; class Insecta; order Coleoptera; family Lampyridae; genus Pyrocoelia; species Pyrocoelia pectoralis. The sequence continues at coordinate 17,056,331 of CM070081.1, forward strand.
ATGAAAATGGTGACGATTGCAAGAAATCAAGAATGAATAGTTTTTATAATGAAACCTCCATGTTGTAATTAACTTTTCATTGGGAGTTAATATGATAAGACGCCGAATGATTGTACAATTTATTTGTACTTAATTGCATTGTACTTTCATTATTTCGTAATTCGGTACTGTTATAGTCGATTAATGATAACATATTTTTAATTGGGTATCTACCTATGCTGTAATACGTGCTGTTTGTCTACTCGAAAGTGTAAAAGAATCGTTTTATTTTTATATGGATACCCTTTATTTCAATAGTTCGTTGGATATAAACGAACGATTTCTATGAAGTAAATTACAAAGTGAAATGCCTATACCTACATTTAATTGTTTTTCAATTAATTGATGTTTATCAAAGTTGTTTGACATTAAGTGTCAGTACTAAAAATTTGAGAGTTATGGTACTCGATACATGAAGTCCAGAAACGCTGAAATACCTATATTTTTCTGGACCATAGCTCATAATAAAACTAGAATTGAGCGGCACTGAATATTAAAAGCTTAATTAAAGGTTTCAAAATTCAAGTTTCGTTTTTCACATAAATTTATAATCCGAAGCTACAAACACGCACTAAAAGGTAGTCCAGAGTAATCCAATAAACAATTGTACCTAATATTGTAAAATTACCCACATGAGAAAATCTTGGCCAGTTGATTCGCATGGTAAGCGTGGGATGGACAGGAAGAGGACGTCGCTGGACACGAGAGTAAACACGACTTAGATTAATAACATTAAACCAGAGCTGGTTTGTTTCTTCGTTTGTAAATTTGTTCTCTATTTGTTCGACATTATTAAATGCGTGTGTTCACAATAAATAATTATATTACCGAGAGTGCTTTCGTTGTAGGTACACATTTTCAACGTATTGTTTTGAAGATGACCGGAAAGAAACGTGTATAATCCGGTCTGAACAGACTGGAGCACCGGAAACTGTCTGTTGACCTCGCGGAAACGCACCGCTGCTTTTCTAAAATATAACTTCTACATATTCATTCATATATATCAACTTGATTCATGTTTGTCTTGTACTATTTCGATGTGTACAGCGTGTTACCTAAAAAGTTTATTCTAATAACCGACGTTGTAAATGTTAATGGAATGAGTTTCCCAAAATACTTTATTCTTAAAAATGGTACTTACAACTTTTTTATGATGTGGAAATTTGATTACTTATATGTTTTTAAATCGTATACATGTTGTAACCAGGTGGAGTTGATGTAAGTACTCAGGCGGTGTGAGTTGAGAGAAATCTCTAGAAGAACGTGGAAGTATTTTCATTACAAAGTTCAAAAACCAAAAGCGTAACGAAGAAATGTTACACTGTGATTTTGAGATGTAATAATGGCCGAACACTAATTTACCTCAATATTATCGTCATAGTGGAATAGTAAATCATCCGGATAACGGATAACGGACATCGGATAACGGATAACGGAATAGGAAACAGATAATGGAACTTTCGATGATTTTTCTTCAAACGCGAATAAATATGTTGAAACCCCTCGATCCAATGAGGCTATGCTTCGTCTTGACAGGGTGACCCTGGATCAGCGAAAACACCGTAAAGCTAGAATCAGAGAAGAGCGATCTTTCCAAAGCCATACCCACGAACGTTTAGAAAAAAAAACGACCTTAGCGCAAAAACCTGTGTCTTCTGAGATCCCTCCTCGGAGCAAGTAAGGAGGCCATACTTTTCCATAACTAAGATCCTGCTCTTGAGACCCCCCCACCCCCTCGCACGAACCTGCTTGAGGGTAATGCCCTCCTCCTTCTCCAAAGGTCCGTTTGGAAAAACAACCATCACATTCGTTGTATGGAACTCCAATTTGTAAGCTTTTTGTACATGTACCACCTAGGTTCAAAAATGGCTGGTCTCTATATTCATAATGTCATACAATATGCTGCTCGGTTATGAAGGAGACGCTAGGTAATCAAGCAAACAGACCAAAAGAAGAATGAAGTTATGGCTTCCACATAATATTTGATTTGTACATTGTCGCAAAGGATCTTCGGTATAAAAAAAACGAGCTTGAAGAATGGGTATTAAAATCGTATGCATCTAAATTTAAAGAAGAAATGTCCTCTATATTGATTGACATTTCGCGGGTTCCATTTATTACAAACATTAGATTTTTCCGCTTTCATTACTTTCTTCTGTGCCAACGATGAAGCAAAAAGCTACAAAGGGGTCACTGTACATTTCAATGTATTAGCAGTGGAATATGTCCTAGTCACATAAGAAGGCGGGCAACCGAAACGCGATTCATGATTCCGAAAGCCGCGTACTGTAAAAATACAAGTCAGTGGCGCATCATAACTCAATAACTTAATTCGAATTTGATTATGCAGGGTGGGCCATTGAAAAGGTAACACGCCTGTTTTGGGACACTTAGACAAGTTTCTTAAAAAAACGCTCGGACACGTCGATTCTTTATTTTTGGGGGACAACTTTTGATGTCAAATTTGACTTTGTCAGGTCAACCCCCTAGCCCCAGCAACCCTTAATTCAAGAATTTATATAGGGAAAGGGGGTCGAGCGACCCCTCATTTGAAGCGTCTTTTAATTCTCTATTCGACAGTATGAATCAAAATTAGTTTTATTCAATTTTTTTCGCCCCCATGAAAAGCACCCTCTAGATTAACTAAGCTGGGGGTGTTGTTTAGGAAAAATCCTGAAACACGCCACCTTTGACCTTTTGAACGGCATATTCCAGGATTTTTCCTAAACAACACCCCCACCTTAGTTAATCTGGAGGGTGCTTTTCATCGGGGCGAAAAAAAAATTGAATAAAACTAATTTTCATTTGTACTGTCGAATAGAGAATTAAAAGACGCTTCAAATGAGGGGTCGCTCGACTCCCTTTCCCTATTTAAATTCTCGAGTTAGGGGTTGCTGGGGCTAGGGGGTTGACCTGACAAAGTCAAATTTGACATCAAAAGTTGTCCCCCAAAAATAAAAAATCGACGTGTTCGATGGTATTTTTAAGAAACTTGTCTAAGTGTCCCAAAACAGGCGTTACCTTTTCAATGGCCCACCCTGTATATCATTAAAATATGTAATTATCCAGTAATTATAATTCAATAAATAACATTAATGTTCATATTTAGTGATGAATAAACAATAAACATATATACCAAAACAACATGAAACGACACTGACTTATAGATACGCGCCAATTTGACAAGCAGAGTAAATTCGTTGTTTGCGCATTGCCGCGGTCGCCTTCTTAGGTGACTAGGACTGTACAAGATATTATCAAAACGCAAATCAGGTTATATAATGTGTAATTGCCATAAGACTACAGACTAAAAAAACAAAAACAAAATTATATCGAATGAATCAAAGCTCCAACAAAAAAAAAAGAAAAATTCTCTTGCATCTTCGTGTGGAAAAGCAGAGAAGAGAAACGGCATAAAGGAACAAGGATTCTCTTCACTTATACCACATGAAGTAATTAATAATTAGTTGGCTGTGCTAGTCAAAAAGGGTCGAAAATTAAATTTGCATAATATTGCAGAACAAATATACCACGTATGGTCAAAGAGGAAAACAACTGCATTAACCTAGGCATTCCGTAGCATCAAAAACCTGTCCTTAGTGACTTGTAACGTACCAGACAATCTTTGAGGATCCTAGCCGTTACATTGCCAACATTCACTGACACCTTACGATTTAAATCTATTATGGTTGAGGTTGGTAATTCCTGAATTTTTTCACGGATGGTTCCAAAACTGAACTGGGAGCTGGGTGCGAATATTACAGCCCTTCAGACAACATTGGAGGAAAGGCTTTTAAATTAAACAATTTAACTTCAAGTTTTTTTCCCAAAACATAGCTATTTTGGAATTGTTAAAATTGGTTGAAAGATTGGCTCCTAAGTCAAGTTTGACCATGTCCGATTCTAAGGGCGTCCTGTGCCTGTGCCTGCGACAGCAACTCCAGCAGTTTACCGCTGATCCAATAATAAGGCATAGTATACTCACGTTGCACGCCTGTTTAAGTTCTCTAAGTTTTAATTTTAAATATATCTGGGTTAAAGCGCTTATTAACATAAAACCAAATGAATTTGTGGGCAAGTTAGCGAAAAAAGCGAGAGTTATCTCTCCCAGAGACCTAGCCGAAAAAACGTTATGTTAGGCGTTCACTGGCAAACATATTATTAAAGTCTTCATCGGGACTATAGCAAGGATGAAATTTGCACACGGTCAATTCCCTGCTTACCTGTTCAGGATAAATATTATGGATTCTCCAAATTGTACATGTGGTGATGTGGTGGCGGATCTGAATCATATCTTCCTGGTTTGCAATAATCATTTATCGCAGAGGAATACCCTGTTAAATAAAGTAATAGAGCTGAGCATACCATTGCCTACAAATGTGAGAGTGTTACTGAGTGTACAAACTTTTGATGATGTATTTGGCAGCCAATATTAAGAGGTTGATATAGTGGTAAATTGGCTAAGACATCGGACAAGTTTCCGATAGGGACAAAAACTATACCACGTAAAGATTCTTTTTCCCTGGGGTGGAGGGGGGGGGCGTATAAGTGTAAAATATTATCCACCAAAACTCCCCCCTCTATATTCCACCTCGTGGTCACCGGTATCGCCTTCAGTCGTTCTTCAGCGACCCCTAGCTTATTTCGCCCTTATTTTCCCTTTTTAGTTTTTCTTCTTTCATTATGATAAAATATTGGGTAGCATGTGATTGTATTATGTTCCTGCTTTGTTCTCCTTCTAGCATTTTATCCACAATGATTTGAACGGTGAATAATAGGCAAACTTTAAACCATCAGTTCGTTACGAATCTACGACAATGTATGAGAATGGTACAACAATATTGGGAAGAAGAGTTCAGGACTAGATCATTATTGAGATACTGAAGCCATTGGGTATGTGAAGGAGGCCACGTTTCGAAGTATGTAAAACTCATCACACTGTAAATACCAAAAACCACAATAAAAATTTATGAAATCGGACGCGTTTCCATAGCAAAACTGTCATCATCAGCGAACGACTAAGCTTAAATACAAAAGTCAACACTTTATACTATTTAAAGTGGAAAAGCACTCCTCCAGGGTCAACACAAAATGGTTGCTATTGTGAGAAAAATACCTGGGAGCTAGTAGCGAAAAGAGAAAACGAGACAGGTACTAAGGCATCGATTTAGACAGTCTAATTAATATTGCGTAAAAATAGTAAAAGTGCAGGTATTCTGCAGCACAATACAGCAAAAACTCGGTAGTGTCTCAAAACGGAGCGGGTTATACCAGAAAACGTGATTCAAGATCCAGATGCCCCCCTCGAAACATTTGACACCGAATCTTCTACTGTTTAGCATTGATAACTACCGCTTCATTGCACATTGACCTTATTTTAGTATCAAATCAAAACGCAAGATTCTTTCAGAGTAAAGAGAAGTTTATATTGTGTGAAGACAGGTAATATTGAGCGGAATTGGATATTCACCACCACATGAACGGCCGACATTATAACCTTTAATAGTTATTTTCCTAGCGTAGCTTCTTTTCGACAATCAAAGTGTCTCCAGAGGCATTAGTCAAAAACGAATAGTCTTTTGGAAGGACTGTAATGGGGGGCTGTGTAGAGGTTGAACATCCAAGCATGGTGAAAGGTGTTAATGACATCCATCAAGAGCGATTTGGAAAGCATATCGCCAAAAAGCAAAATCTCTGTGGTGGCCCTTTACCCATCTCGAAAATTGCTATTACATAGTATAATAGGACCCATCCAACATCGTTTATTGGCGTTGGCTTGATGGAATATTGACCCAATATAGAGCGATTGGGGCAATATTGTCAAACTGCAGCCAATATTGGGTGAATATATTTTTCTAATATTGTACAAATATTGGAAATACAATATTTAGGGAATATAAGAACGATATTTAGTAGATATTGCTATTTAATGTAAATTCAAATATTGTACACACTATAATGTGTCAATATTGCGTGTACAATATTAATAAATATTGAAAATCGATATTTAAGCAATATAACATACATGTTTGAAATATTTATTCAATATTGCCATACAATATAAAGTCAATATTTATTTATCAATATCATAATAACACTGTATTTTCAATATTACTGGATATTTAAAATGACAAGGATACATGAAAAAATATTCACAAATAATAACACTATGATACTTTCTCAAAATACGCCCAAATTAATTTTCGCCGATTTAGAGGTATCAAAAGAATGAAAATATAGTATGCACATCCTCCTCTACATTGTATAGTATTCAACTTTAAATTCATTAGTTATTTAAATTTTCGTAGCCCATTTGTTTCATGGCTGATTTCTAACAGGGCGATCGATGGTTACTGGTTAGGATTCCACTTGAAGCACAAGGTTCTTTCAGCATCACCGATTTCCTCCGAGTCTACACCAAGTGAATGGGGTCCCTGGGGAAGGCAGCCACGGGAGCACATGGAGATTTGTAGGCGCTGCGCATTGGATGAGTCACTCGGAGCAGTTACTAACAAAACATTAATGGGCCAATATTGCAAAAATATTTTCGGTTAGTAATATTTACCCAATATTTAAAATTGTTCACATTTCAATATTGGGACAATATTGTACATTCATATCCTACCGGTATATTGACAATGAAATGCCAATATTGAACCAATATTAAATGCTACCTGGGGGAAAGTATTCCTCAACACAGGAGAATTTCAAGTTTAATTGCCTAAGAGGAGATAATGTGTGGGGACATTGCAAATCCCACTAATTGGGCTTGCCATATCGTATACCGGAAGCCAATATGGTATTATCGGTCACTAATCTGGGATTTAATGGTTCCTTTAGTGCATAGAAATATGCCAAGCTAAAAACTGGCACTTTTTTGTTTTGCTTGACTTTGCTTTACTAAATGCAGGAAGGTAGTAAATTTTCACTCCATTTAATGTATAACAAGGAAGAAGCTGCCATAATCTACTTAACTTAAATAAGTGACGTTAATCCGCGAAAAATTCCAGCTATACACATACTCTACGGAAGGAAGAAACCCGTTGATCCTAAAAATGATCAAAATTAATACATAAATTTGCAATAAAATCGGGCAATTAAATAAGACCTCAACGTTTTTCCAACGAAAGTAAGTTGGTAGAATAATAAAAAAGATCGTTAATTGAGGTTTCAATTACAACAAAAATAATTACCTATATCCTTAATTTAGTGTGTTAATAATGGCAACGAACGATTGCAACATCCCGCATCTACGCCAAAGAATATAAAAACATCCAGGACAGCTTTTGCAACATCTTAATTAATAAAGACAACTTATTGTTTGTTATAGGCACATATCAATAAAAATGAGCCATAAACCGGTCAATAAAGTTAAACAAAGTACGATCGAATCACAAAACGCGTAATTAATGTTTAAAAAAAAAAAAACCTTCCGGCCCAATTACGTACAAAGGCGGTAATTAATCTTAATTACCGCGTTTAATGGTTAGATGAGATTTTAGCTAATTGTGCGTTATTGGCGTACTTCGGCCTTTCTCACAGAGTAATATGAGGATGACTGTAATTTCACACAATTTAAGTATCATTCCATCAAGATACGCTTAAAAAAACCAATCAATCGAAGTGTTGAAGTCGTAGCAGTATGTGCTACCTGTGTGAGAAATTTGTTTTGGGTAGAGCGCGAGGAATGTGACTCTTATTCATTGGTCCCGTAAGTTGATGGCCGGATGTGGAATCAGGTAGCTGGATCAACCGCGATAAGACGTGACCAAGAACACTCTTGTAGCTAATATCATTTATTGTTCAAAGTGATTCTCTTAACGTTTCTTGCTTTATTTGTATTTGAGCATAATAACCCACATCCTCTTTTCGATCTAACGTTTTTGGAAAAATCTCCCCGCATTACAAATAGAGTTATCTAAATAATAAGTACGTGACAGTTATAAACCTGTCATTATAATTTTTAATACCAATCAAAGTACTTTATAGTAATCTTAAGTTAATGTCCGTTGTGGTTTCCGGTAGAAAAAGCAACTTCCAGGAACGAAAAAGTACGTTTAAATCAGGGTAACTGTAAAAAAAGCAGTGCATTGTCAAAACAACAGCATTATTACTATAAGGAACAAGTAAAGTCCAATCATAATTATTTTAATAGCAGATGGTAACGCTCGGCATTATCTTCGCTCTGTCAGCCATTTGTTTCGAACCATGACGCCACGAGCCACGGTTACTTCTACTAGTATAGTTCACCTGCTATCTTAGAATACCTATCTCAGATGATCCACTTCTATCTAGTTTAATTTGCATCTAAGAGATCTTGCGTTAATGAGAACGTCAGTATACTTTACCTACAGAATTTGCACATTAAATTTACGGCGATGGTATATTTTAAATAGACTTACCATAAATGACCAGCTTGTTTGCTTACAAAATGTAATTAACGAGGTTCCATGATGCACTTTTATCAAACAGAGTAGCTCGGCTGTCCCACGAAAAAACACAGCAACTGACATTTCCTGAAAAAATGTGTTTTTGCAATTTTTGGAGTTACTAGGTAACGTATCGTATAATTCCCGTTTAAAACTGGCAAAAGTGACAATATTTTTCAAGATTTTGTAGTGTCAAAACACAGTAACTGTTTCGACCGAACTGAATGTTCTACTATAAAACACAGTAAATGCTAATGCCCATTATAAAACCCAGTAACTACTTTACAGTTACTGTGTTTCTTTGTGGTAAATGTAATTACTTCATTTCATTTAAAGATAATTTTTACCTTTCCCACAGAAATACACAGTAACTACATTTGGTTGCAGTTACTGTGTTTTATATGGGTATTTGAAAGAAATTGCTTTGACAGTGCAACAAAGTAATTGATTTTTACTGTGTTTTTATTTGGGTAAGTAGTAATGAGTTGGCGTTGTTTCTCATAAGACTGATTAATATATTCGTTTCAAGTTTCCATTTGGTTTTATTTTTTTTATTTGTGCCCTACTTTACCTGGTTAAAACACGCATCAGTTTGCAGTTTATGATATTTTCCCAAGATAAAACACAGTAACGGCACTTAACGTGTTTTGACGTAGAGACCTTTTTGACCCATTTTTTAAGCAAGGTAAGTTACTGTGTTGTATACAGGTAGTTTGTTTCAATACTGTAAAAAATCCTATAGTAAAACAAAGTTTATTGCGCCTTACTCACATTTCCTAAAATAAATGGTTATAGGCAAGAAAGGAAGCTTTACAAATTAATTTTAATGATTCAGTGCAAATTTGAAATGTGTAGTAGCATTAGTTTGGGTAGGCTGAAAAATTTCATAAAATTGTAATTTTCTACGAAAGACGTTTTATGCAGTTACTGCGTTTTTTCATGGGGCAGCCGAGCTTACTCGCCGATGGTACCGTTTTTCCATTTCAAATTTAATTAAATTCATCATTGTGTAAGAATCTGATCATATTGACGCTTAATTAAGATTGTTACATAACGAAATACGTGCGGTAATTAGATTAGATTGAATTGAACTTGGGGGATGGTTCCTTTCCCTTTAACAAGGTCCAGGAGCTTTCCCCGGGATGTCGAGTCCTTGGTAGCGTCGTGTACCTAATGAAAGGTCTACATTATTATTATGGAATTGTGATCAGGTTAGATGTAATTGAATCATTTTTGGGATCCTGACTGTACCCATCTCCTCAAACTGTTCGAGATTTACCTTTCACAAGGTTTAGACAATTATCCATCTGATAAGGTCAGGATCCTAGATATCAATTCCCTGTGAAGCAGCGAGTGGGCATTAGGTTTATCAATACACTTATTATTATTATTACTTGTACTAGGAGTGGTCCCAATTGGTTCCCGTATTGCGACGATTTAGATTGTGCTCCCCGCTATTGTCTACCCTTCCAGAATAACTGTATCTAACAAAATCCAGGATTTTAGTAGAGCGAAATGACAGTGATCGAATTGGGGGGGGGGGCACACCCTCACCTTCTTTAAATTACACAAACGTACCCCTACTATTTAGTGACGCGGGACGCGGCGGGGAACGATGTTCGAATTGGGGAGGTATTGCATACCGCCACTTTTTTAATGAGATATTGTTTTGTGCATCTTAGGAATTGTCGTTCTCACCCCAAGAATTATTTTTTCTACCTTAACTTTTTAATTATTTTGGTCCCAAGATTTTTGTTCCAAAGAATTATTATATTAGCCCCCAAAATTATTAATTTAGCCCACATAATTATTCTTTTGGGCCCAAGATTTTATTCATTTTACCTCATGATTTTATTCATTTTACCCCAAGGGATTATTTATTTTACCCTAAGATTTTTTTAATGTTATCCCAATATTTTATTTATTTACTTATTTTATAGAATTATTTGAAACTAAAAAAATGCCACCCTAAACGTATATTGCCACTCAAGCGCTTAGGTTCTCAGCAAACACATTTATATATTAAATACACATAAATTACGTAAGACCTTTTTAGATTTATATAAAACTGGAAGAAAAATAAGAGGTATTTAATGTCAGGAATTTTCAAAATAATATATATGTCTATTAGATGTAAATTCTTCTATATCTGTAGTACATGAATTTATATACGTTTTATGTATATTTTACGTAATATTTACATAAAAAATATTAGTTGTAAAAGCGTTGCGATGACCAAATGGCAGCTACTCGAGCATAATGTAATTATTATCAATGTAAAAAATTATTTAAACAGTTCCATACAAACAAATGGAAAAACTACATTTTTACGTGCAACTGTACTTTTAATTAACTTAATTCTTGCACGAACCCGTTTTTACCTGAACCGGAAGCCGACAGTTTATTATGATATATCATACTTGCTTGAAAAGTTTTCCTTAACCGGATTCGAACCTTTGCGAGTGGGCGTTGGAAATTCCGAAATCCAACATGTGTTTTCTTTGTATCCGACATTGTACCACTGCGCTAATCCGAAACATTCCTTTTTTTTATTTCGTACTTCCTAACTTTGCGCTGTTTCGCGTTATTAGTTTAAATGTTGTTTGATTATATCGTTCAGTGAAGTCTTATTCAATGATTATACCTACCTTTATGTTAAAAATGACCAGGATTTAATTTATTTTATATTATTTATTATCTATGTAAATTAGACGCATTTTAGTCGATACGGATCTAATATTAAAGGTACGTGAAGTACAATTTTTGGCGTTATAAGAAATACGCGAGTGCGATTACTTATGCGGCGTAAATAGAAACGGACTTTATTTTCGACCATACAATATATGTATGTAATGATAATTTCTAATTATATTTACAGAAGGCATACATAAAAAATATGTAATACTTCTTACATATAAGATTTTACATATAACGTACATAAATCTAATAATATAAATATGACAGCACATGAGTTTCATGAGTAATATCTGTAATTATCTGTATGTATATGTTATATGAATTTCTGTATACAGAATATCCGTAAGTTTCTATACTATTATGTAAAATGTACGTTGTGTGTGACATACGGTTTATATAACTTTATTAAAGAATACTTACATACTTGATATATAAAAAGCATATGTAGGGGTATTTACTTCAATTTTATATTATATGATGTATGTATATTTTATATGTGTGTTTGCTGGGTTAGAGGTAGGTTTAGTATATTTCTTTCAATTGAATAAAATTAATAAAATCATGGGGTAAAACGAATAAAATCTTGGGGCCAAAAGAATGATTCTGTTTGTTAAAATAATAATTTTGGAGGCTAATATAATCATTCTTGGGATCAGAAATCTTGGGACCAAAATAATAAAAAGCTGGGGTCGAAAAAATAATTCTTGGTGTAAAAATAATAATTATTGGGACCGCGAAAATTACCTCCCTTTTTTAATTTACAAACGTGTACCTAGTATTTTTCCCCCTTGGGAAAATTTTTTATTGATTGGCACGTCTACAGAAACGAAAATTCAAATGGAATGTTTATTTTTCAATTTAGTTAAAGGCATTAAACTGATTGGCAACGCCAAAATAATCTTTAGCCCTTCGGAACAAACAACGCACCATCGCACACGGTATTGGCAGAATGCCAGATGGTGTAAATGAATTTATAGCCGTATCTAAAATCATGTATTGCTTACTAATTTTAATTGGAAAAAAACTTGGCAACCCTGGTTGAGGATTGATCAAAATTAGGAAAAAAATACAATCGAACAGAATCCTAGCGCTTAACCTGGGAAAAATATCTAGAAGTGACAAATTTGGAATGTTGGATTCTCCTTTTTGGGAAAACTGTGTTGGGGACGGGGGGCATCGCCCTATACCGCAAGTCTGGAACAGAACTGACCCCCATTATTTATTTCCCAATTCGACTAGTAAATGCCTCACATTAGCCAATAGCAGTAGTGTTGCGTTTCTTTTTCCTCATCACAACCCCTGGCGCATAACGAGTTGTTGGCCAGTTCCATGTTGAGTAGGTGTTTGTTCAGACTACATTGACCTGTCGCAAGTTTTATCTTCCTCGTACTTAACTTTAAGATGGACACTGCTAAGCCTCCCCTTCGGGGTTTCCAGAAAGATCTTGGAATTGTTGTGTCCTGGAATTTTCGATCAGTCTGCAGGGCTCTTTTGTGAGTATTGCCTGAATCTCCATTTTGGCTGTGTTATATGTAATCCCAAAGGGCGGTTCGGGTCCTGAATTCTGGATTACGATGGGAGGGTAGCCAGAAGTCCACCCGCATATAGGTCACGTATTCAGGCCCTTTGTGCTACCTACCTGATTAGAGTCGTCCGACCCGGCAACGTTACTCAAGTCATCCCACACGTGAGATAAACCTGAGGGTGCTGGAAGAGGAAGGGGCTCTAATCGTAGCCATGTCCGGCCAGGATGGATGGATCGTCTCATTTCGACAAGTACGGAACACTCACTGTTCGGGTCCTATGTGTGGTTATCATTTAGTTGGTCGTTGATGATGACAGCTTTGCTGTCGAAACGCTTTCGATGTAATAAATTTGTATTGTGGTTGTTTGCGTTTACAGGATAGAGTCGTTATCTTCAACTCCTGTGTCGCCAGTGTACAGTAGGGTAAATGTACTTAGACGGCTGAGATATAAGGGCCAATTATATTTTTATTGACATACCAAAAACATATAATGAAATAAATGACGGCGAGGATAAAAAGAAGGGCCCTCGATCATTAACCATAATTATATAATCTAGGGGCAGAGGCTTAATATTAAGTCGCGAATTCTCCGTAAGATGCTAAGGTTTACACCCTACAATACATAATATTTATTTGTTTTTTTACAAATTTATAACAAAGAATTCGATTTTACATATTGTAGGTACATATTCATTCCTTCTCTCCAACACCTCCTTCATCCACATCACCTAATATCTCCAGTCTACCTCCTTCCTCCTCTCTCAAACACCTCACATTCCCTCATCATATGTTCCAAGCTCTCCCACTCTACCCCACACATTCTACTTTCGTCCTCCCTCCAGTACCTATTTACTCTCTTTTCATTTCCGCACCTAAACCTTGCTACTATTTTTTTTCTTTCATTGCCATTCCACCCATCAGATATCTTGGTATCCCATTTACCATTATTTCTTCATATTGTTCATTATCCTTTCCCTTACATTTGTTCTCCTCTCCTGTCCCTGTCCCTCATTACCAACTCCACCTCAACGCTCCTTCCCTCCACACTTCTCCTTTCCACCTCCTCCCTTGCCATACCACCTCTCTCGTAGTTGTACTCCACTTTACTAACTTCCCCTCATTATCCACCATCTCCTTTCCTCCTCCTCCGCCCACACTTTCTAGAACCCTATCCTCACTTGCTTTCTCTCTCTTTCCAGTTTTCTTGCTTCTCCCCTTAATTTCTCATTTTTTTTTCAAGTCATCATCTATGTAGATCCCGGTCCCCCTCAGCTTGTATTTTCTTCCATATTCCTTACCATCCCTCTCCTTATCTCTATCGCTTCTTCTACCTTTTCTTCCACCTCCAGTTTAGATTTCAACATCTCCTCTACCTGTCTCTTCACTTCCCCTCTTCGTCCATTAACTTCCATCCCCTATATCACTAAATTTATTTTCCTTTTGTTTTTGCTATTATCTTCACTCTTTTTTTCATGCTACATACTCTTTCTTCTAATCCCTTACATTTTTCTTCCCACTTCCCTCTCAGTCTACCTATATCTGCTTTCATTTCCCTCATTTCCTCATTCACCTTTTCCTGGCCCAATTTAATTTCTTTTATTTCCCGTAACACCTGTCTGCATAATTCCCTTATATCATGCTGCTCCCTGACCACTCCTCCGCTGTCTTCTCTACCTTCCCCTCTTTTCGGTGTTCTAACCACTTTTTTGCTCGTCCTAAACACCTCGTATAACCCTTCCTCCGTCCCTCTTTTCTTCGTGCCTGAACTCGTTCCATCCGATTCTGACATTCTCTTCACTTTTAACGCCTTTAGCTCCCCTTTAACTACCTTCCCATTAGAGCCCCTTTCCCCTTAAGCTCCCAGTCAAATTCCGAATCTATAGTATCGTATTCCGCGCCTTCCGCTCTTGCCAATGTCTTTCAATTACAAGCAATACTTCTCTATCGGGATGCAAGCTGTCAGTGATGCCAACTGTAAATTTATTTTCATCGAAGTGGGTACATTTGGGAAACATAGCGACGCTACGGGGGGAATCTACCAAAGGTACAAATTGATAAATAGTGGCAAGTTGAATATACTCGCCGATGAGTTTTTACCCAAGAAAGGGTAGGAGGAGGATTTTTAGTTAAACCGTTAAATTCTGCACCTGTTCATGGAAAATTAGGGTTTCGGAAAGGAATTGATCGATCACATATTTAAGATACTTACTTAGCAAATTGCTGGCCATTTAAGATTTTCAGTTCTTTGCGGATAAAAAGAGAACGATCGGAAGACCCGTATGAAATTCAACAAATATTGGAAATTTCTGCTAGGAGAGGTTTCTCGTTATACCTGTCAACCACGCATGATTCCCATAATTACTGCCACCTATCAACCTCAAGAGGGGGTTTTCCCTGAAAGGTTCCTTCCGAGATTCTTACATACCTGACGAATCATCTTGATAATCTTACAGATATCATTACCGCGGGTAGGCAACCCATTACACACATAATAAGTAATTCAAGATAATATCAGTCTGCAAAAGGTAAGCAATCAGGTTACAGTACAGTCATATACTCTTTGGTCACATGTTTAAATACGAACGCAAGGGTTGCAGTACAAACGCAAAGTATAATTACAGGGAAAAGAAAGCATTACAACATAGTCACCTTTGTCCGATAAGTGATCTCATTGCTTTTCCCTAAATTCCCTAAACTGATGAACTACTTGTAGCATCGAGCAGTAACCGGATAGATTACGTGTCAAGTCAACGGAAGACACTACTAGAAGGTCAATTTTCGCTCAGCTGGATTGAAAACCTGGTCCTTCACTGCGCGTCCATTTCTTTGATTCGGTTCTCACCCTGGGATATAGAATTTTTATTGGGGTCTTCTCTCGCCCAACTACAATCCTCTCATTCCACCGATTCCACATCTTTGAAGTGAACAGTCTGTCAAGATCTCCACTTCTTCCTTGCAATGTTTTTAGCCGAACATATACGTATGGTGTTAGACAGATCCAAAGATAATGTTTTCCCTTGGTGTTTGACTGATCCCTGATTCATTTTAGTAGGGTGAGCACGAATGGGAGCTCACCTAATTTTAGTTAGAATCAAGTCCAGGTTCCTTTGCTTACACTTACACAACTATTTGAGGTAACCGACTTAAGTACAGTAAAGCGGCAGAAATCCAGGGATTGCAATTAGCCGCTAAGGCAATCCCTTCGTAATATCTCTCCTCTAGTACCTACCCCCTTACTACAAAAGCTATATGTATGTAAGTTTATTTGTCCTAAAAATAATTAAATGTTTAATAAGGATTCCTAATCCTAACAAATCAAAACTTAACCACAAAGTTATACCAATACATATTTACAAATCTACATTTCTCATTTTCTCCTTTAACAGCCTTCTTCTTCTTTCCCCTACCTCTTCCATCCACCCTAGTCCCTCCCCACGATCCCCCAGTACATCCTTCCAACTCCATCATTCCTCTCTGAGCTCCTCACTCTCCCCTAACATGTGTCCTATATACATCTTATTGACTCCCTTCCCCTGTCCTCCACCTGCGATACATATACCCCTCCTATTTCACCATCAGTCATACCTCCTATCCTCTATCCATATTTTCTTATACCCAACCCCCGTCCTCATCTCCTACTCCCTTTCGTCCTTCGCTATCTTCCTGTATCTGTCTTTCCTCCAAGGTCAGATCGTCGTCAATATAAATGTTAGTATTTCTCAATCTACTCTTATTCTCCATGACCTCCCTCTTTCTCCTCCAAGTCCCCAGCTCCTCCACCACTATCTCCCTTCCCGTCACTCTTTCCCAACACCTACGCCTCCCTAATCGCCGCACTTACCCCCACTTTCTCCGTTAGTAAATCTCTTAAGCCTCTCATCGGTTCGTCCGTCTTTAAACCCCTCACCACTATGTTCCTTTTCCTCCTATTCTTCTCTTGCTGTTCCACCTGTACCCCAATAGCACGAAACTTATCATTCAAATCTTTTCTTTCCTCTTCCCATCTAATTTCCTTCCTACCATGCTCTTCCTTCATAGATCTAATCTCCTCCCTTAGGGCCTTTATTTCATCACTATTCTCCTTTACTCCTTTCTCCAGATTTTCCACCCCCCAACCTTAATCTTCTCATCTCTCCCACAATAAATTTCAAACTCTTTGTATATCTAATTCTCCACTATTACTCCCGCCTCCACTCTTTTCTGGAGATCTCCCTGTCACCTTACTTTTCTTGAAAATTGCTTCCCTTTCTTCCTTTTCTCCTTCAGCTTTTTCCTTCTCCACGCTCTCTCTCTTCCTTTTAAGAAGATCTTATGCTACTTACCCTTCCTCTAAATCTACGCATCACCCTCTAATGCCTTTACACAAACACCATGCCATAACCAGAGCCCGTGGTGGAAATACAATAAACCATAATCGCGCGTCAATATAAAGGTGAGTTCGATAACCCTCAACCCGGCCTATCACACACCAGTATAACAGCCTACACTCACGCTAAAAATACCCACAACCAGATCATTAACCCGTCCACCTGTAAACGCCACACGTGCACCCGTCGTTACCCGGATATTCCCTACCAATCGTACCCTTAATTTTATACCGCGTAAACTTTACTAGGACCAAATAAAAGCAAAGGAAACTTCGTCGCAAACTCAGAATACGTGTGTACCGCACGACCACTTGAATAGGAATCAAAAGCTATAAAAGAGTGAATATCAACATTCAGCATTGGCAAGGAATTAGTGTTACGTTCCCACCCTCTATGAGGCCGGTAACTCTTTCAACTCTTTAAGAGTTATTGTGACAACTGTAATTACTCCACCAATCCTCTAATAAGTTAGTATCCTGGATATAAAGAAGAGAACTAAGAAAATTGACATCCTTCGATGCCCGAATCAAAATTTATATCAATAAATATGATCATGGTTCAACTTAATGGATAACATTAGATTGGAACTGTAACGAGTTAAATTAAATTGGGCCTTTGTACTAATTAGGTGTGTGATAGCGGCACCTAATTTTTACCTTCATACCTACCTAAGATATATGAGAACAAAACGTGGAATTGAAATATCATTTATCTTCTGAAGTTCCGATCTTATCACTTAAAAAATTTATTGTTGGTACCTCTTTGCGTGTACACTGGAAAATACACAATTCTAATTAATGCAAGAAACACAATTCTTGGGGGTACATTATATAACTTTAAAAAGCCATTTTTGATCGATTTCTTATTTCTAGAGGTCAATGTTAACATCTCCTATGCAAATATAAAATTTGAACTAAACGGAGATAGAAATAAATAAAAATGGCGGTGCTTTTTATGATTCGTGGTTTAAAAAAAAACTACTACTAATTGAATTTAGACCACCGCTTATAAAGTCACATACTTTATATGACATCTTTCTCCACGAACAATATCTCGATCTCTATTTAAATAGAGTTGCCATTTTTGAATATAACCGCACATTGTCTTGTATATAATTTTAATAAAATATTCTACTTGGTAATAACTTTCGCGAAAGAATTTCACGTGGAAGATCTTCAGCGGTTAGCTGATATATTTAAAACAAGTGGAACAATGAATATATTAAATGCCACACAAACTGAATAAAAGAGCGCGAACAATGGCGATATAAACAATGTGTCGATGGAATTAAAAAATACGGAACGGAGGCAGAAAATAATATGTACCCGTCGTGACTTAGAAATATTCTTCAGGTGCACATTCGGTATGAAGAACTTAACACACCAAAAAAAAATTATAGCAGCTAACATTACGTTAAAACCGATTTGTACACCCACAAATTAATAAATAATAAATAAAATCAGTAATTTTTTCTCATGTTTGATGTTGTCGGTAGGTATAAACATGCGAGTGTGGCCCACCTACAATCTCTCACGCCTCACAACTGGTTATTAAAGGATCTTTTAACACAATTAGTATAAAATGATGTAAAATAGAGTTATTAAGGGGGCATTCATCATTGGGACGTGCCTTATTGACATGTTAAGGTTATAAATTTTACTCACGTTTTTATGAATGTCAACTTAATTCGTGTTTGAAACGTGAGATTTACGTTACCACGTTGTAAGTAATGCATAGAAAGTATGTCTCTAGCAGACGCCTAATTGGCACCTAATTCTAATTAGTACTCTTATAATTACGATTTTTAAAAAAATCACAAAAAACAATAATGTAATATTTAAGTAGAATATTATATTGTCATTTATGCTTCCAAGCGCTTAATTCGAACATTACACAATTGAGTTACATATTACAAAATGACATTGAAACTAACCTATTCAAACGGCTTAACTTATATCTGTTACGAAAAGATAATGAGAGGAACAATTAGTAGTAATGCCTCTTTGTAATTTTGACAAATTACTCGTGCTGTAAATTTGTGTACCACGCGAAACATAAATTAATCAGTACTACCTTATATAAGTGAAAATCTGTTAATTATATTATGTTAGTTCTGTGAGCAAGAAATGTGTAGATTGTTTTAGTAACTGAAAACTGGCGTACCTATGCTACGATTGTAATTAGGCGCAAAGTACATGTATTAAAACTTACGCGCGTTTCTAAATAAATGTATAAGTACAGGATAGTAATTAGGGATGTAATTGATCGTGAATTAGGCGCCAATCAGGTGTGATTTGTCATTACTCACTGCGTATAATTGTTACAAGCATGTTCGCAGATTTCTTTTTCACTGCATAGGTACAATCCTCTGATAATTCCAAATCTATAACAAAAAACAAAATTCCACTAAAATGTAATTTTTAGTTCAATTTTCAATTAAAACAAAAGATTCGGTCTTGTTTGCTCTTTACTGTATACACATACCAAATTTGAGAAAAAATCGCTCAGAAGGCCACACAAATATTTGCATTATTGAAACTTATCCTCTATATACTTAATTATTTAATTAATTATTATAATTTAATCCTTAATTAGACGTAAATGCTCATCGGCAATTGATTAAGATATTTTCATATGGTATACTAGAGTTCTTGTACTTTTTGTAATTCCACGCTCCTAATTAGCAACACGTTAACTAATTAATTTAAGGTGCACCTCAGTACGTCTCGGCACATTAGCTTGCAATTGGAATACGTGAAAGATCTACCTCATTCTGTTAGTTTAAACAATAATGGTAGCTATTTGAAAGCTTGAATCTAATACGTCAATGATGTACCTACTTACCTTCCACATTTTAGTTACACGTTAATTACACATTAATTAATTAATTAATTACTTATTAGATTCGTCTGGTTACACACGCTTGTAATACCGGTAATGAAGGTAGGTAATACAAACTTAGCTACATAACTACTATAAGGGATAAATCTTAGTCTAAAATTTAGACTAAGATTTATCCCTTAAATTATGTGCAAATTAGTTTTAATTCCAAAAATAATTGTGTTACTATGCTGTCTTTCTAATTTAAGACAAATCTACAAAAATTTAATTCAAGTAATTAACAGATTATTTTACGATTAGATGCGGTCAAACTTAGTTCTTGGGGTTCATGCAGAATAAAGTTGCATTTCATTTTCTTTTTAATCATATCGTATATCATTCAAACAAGCTTTCCATATAGAATAACAGTTTAATTAATTAATTAGGTGCCGATTTAGTAGGTAGGTACATAAAATGATTCCCGGTCTTTAATGTGTCCTTTTTGTTTCATTTTAGATTTATGAAGTCCCGCTTATGTTTACCAATATATTAGAACATCTTCTACAAAGGTTTAATCGTGGTCAGTATCGGCGATTAGTTCCCTCTAGTGGCCATCGGAGAAAACCTAACCTATCTGCACAGTTAGTAGGAGTGCATCAACCGTAAACATTTGTGATTAAATATCGTTACCGAATCAATAAAACTACAAGTTAGAAGGCGGGACGGTAATACTCATTTCTTGCCAATGCCGATGTTCACTCTTCAGTGTATTGCTGACTCCTGGCGCCGTATGCGCCTATTGTCGGTAGTTTCATTTCAAATTCTTATAAAAAAAATATTAAAATTTACTTATTTTTCAGGTCTCTTACAACGGTTAACCAACGTGCCAGAGAGATAATATTAAACATTATTAAAATTTACTTATTTTTCAGGTCTCTTACAACGGTTAACCAACGTGCCAGAGAGATAATATTAAACATGATTAAAATTTACTTATTTTTCAGGTCTCTTACAACGGTTAACCAACGTGCCAGAGAGATAATATTAAACATTATTAAAATTTACTTATTTTCAGGTCTCTTACAACGGTTAACCAACGTGCCAGAGAGATAATATTAAACATTATTAAAATTTACTTATTTTTCAGGTCTCTTACAACGGTTAACCAACGTGCCAGAGAGATAATATTAAACATTGACACTCTTTCAATATAGTTCCACTCTTATCTCTTGTATTTTTGGCGCCTCCGGTACTATACAGGGTGTTACAAAAGGTGTAGCGGACTATGCATATCGGGATTCTACATATGAAGATAAACCTAAATTTTCGGTAACATTTTTATGATTTCGGCTTAGTGTAGCCATTTTGTATTTTCTTGAAAATAATTATTTCAAAAACATATTTTTTATGAAATTTGGCATAATTCTTTATTTCTCAGAAGTCTACAATTTCGAAAATTATTTTTTTTTCAAAATTATCAAATTCCAAAATGGCGGACATTCAAACATTTTACCTAAAGTAAAATTCCATGAAAACTACTAAATAAAATTAAATTGTGCAAGAAACAACATATTTTAGTACTTTTACTGTTAATACTTAATTTTATTTAGGTAGTAGTTTTCATGGAATTTGGCTGCAAAATGGTAAAATGTCCGCCATTTTGAAAAAAAAATATTTTTGGAAATTTTAGACTTCTAAGAAAGGAAGACATATGCCAAATTTCATAAAAGTATCTTGAAGGGTTTTTGGAATAATAATTATTTTCAAGAAAATACAAAATGGCTGATTACGGCAAAAGTAAGGCGAAATCATAAAAAGATTACTGAACATTTCAGACTTATTTTCATATGTAGAATCCGGATGTTGTACATAGCCCTCTACACCTTTTTGTAACCACAGTATATCCTCAGTACCCACCCCCAGTATCCTTTTCATCCTCTTCTGCCCTTTCCTTCTGCCTTCTCGATTCTCTGCCTTTGCTGTCTTGTCCTCCCTTTGTTTAGGTATTGCCATTCGTCTTGCTCTGTTTTTATTTCCTGTAATATCCTTTTGTCTTTGCCTTTTCTTCCTCTCTCGTATCCTTCTATATTCTTTCCTCCCTTCCCTGTATCTTTCACTACTTGTTTTCCCCTTTCTCCAATCTTTTAGTAGTCTCCTTACCTCCTTCTTCTCTTCATTGCATTCGGCATCCGACCATGCCCCCGTTTTTAATCTATACGTACTCGTTTCTGGCCCCTCTCTCATCTACCTTGTGTTTCACTCTCCACTCATTCCACTTCTTCCTCCTTCCCTATTAATCTCTCCATATATTTCTGTATGTTTTCTTCCGTCCATATGTTTCTTGCCTTGTATTCTGTTATCCCTTCTTCGCAGTCTGTATTTATTTACCATAGAATCCATTGGTTAATGGTGAGACTTGGCCATTTCGCCGATCTTAAACCTCTCGTTTTCTCCCCATTCCTCTCAACTAGCTCTTGTGTAGTCGATCACCGACTCCCCTCTTACCGAGTTGTTAACTCCCACGTTTAATGGACTTTTGAGGGTTACGCTCATACGCTTCTCTCACGCGATCCATTGTTTTTTGGCTTGATGCAAAGGCAGCCTTCATCCCTAAATCTCTCATACCATTATCTTATGATGTATAAGAAGGCGCCTCTTTGTCGAATTATGCTCTAAATCGTCGTTGTACAGTCATAATGTAGGATGTTCTTGCGTATTCAAAAAATTTTTGACGTATACTTAACGCCATATTGACTGTTTTTACACACGTGTATTATACACATAGGGAAAGTAATGTAATCGAAAGAAAAAAGTGATCTCGAAGCTTTGATGAATCTCGACGTTTTGGGGCCCCCTGAGTTCAAAACCACCATTTTTGAAAAATGTTTGTGGGTGAGTGGGTGCGTATGTAATGGCTGTGGAGCCTAAACTACCAGCCCGATTTTGATGAAATTTAAAACTAAGGTGTATAAAAAAATTTTCATCGGTAAAACAAGCTTCTCGTCAACATCGGCTCAAAGGGGCACAAACTAGGGGGGTTATTTTGGGGGCAAACATTAAAATTTTAACCCAAACTAATTTCCCTTGGAGAAAATTTAGTAGCCATGGCTACAAGTAAAACGACGTTTTTCGTTTATTTTTAAATTCAAAATGGCGGCCAATACCTACAGCAATTCTCCAACTTTTTATTTTTTAGCGCAAAAATTAAACGTAGTCAGTTTATTGGTGCCCAAAATTTGTGCAAAATTAAAAATCGATTTTCTCAAAATCTGCTGCAAGCTTTTTTTTCATTTTTTGAATTATTTCTCATAGGGGAGGGGGGATGAATGTTTGAAATTGAAAAATGTATATCTTGATAACTTTTTTAAATCCATGGTGAAAGTCAGAGGCTCACAAAGGGGTAGAAATTGAATTAGTAAAACAACTTAAAACCTCCCTTTAGACAATGAATATTTAATGAAATCAAAATTTAATGAAGCGAGGGATGAAATGTTTTGTTTTTTGTTTTTTTTTTATAAAAGTACCTACCAAAGTACTGAAAGACCAGCCCCATTAATTGGCAATACTGGCCGACAATGAATAACCGGAATCAGCCTCGTTTTTCATTAACGTAGGAGAAACCTGAGTTAATCAGTAGGAGGCATTAACACCTAGTTATTTTAACCTTAAACTTAGGTGTGCACAAACCGACAATTAAAATTTGACTTAATTAAACAATGCAAAATATTAGCGACATGTTTCGAGGCCCACTGGTTTCATTCTCAAGCTTATTAAAAGAATATCGATGATTATACAAGATCCAAATGAATGCAAGTCTACAAAACGCATAATTAAAAATAAGCAACATGTGGTTCAAAAACACTCACCTGAAGGGGCAAAAATTTTTCTTAATTAAGAGTGACGCATGATTACAGATGAGAACTAATTAACTTAAACTTACCGAATACTAAAAGGCCTGAAAGGGCCGTAAGTAGATATAAAATCTTTAACATTGTTAAACAAATTTAACGACATTTAGCCATATTGGAACAGGTAAGACAGCTTATATGTATGAACTAGAGATGGCGCAAACCAATGACGAGCCAATAGCAAACAGAAAATGAAGTTAAAATATACGAGGAGGGATCAAAAATTAAAAGGTCAAACGTTGATGAACTTATAGCTAATCAAATCTGTACCAAGGTCAGTGATCACATTCAACAAATTTCTATTATGTTTCTGTTTAGCAATTTCTAATGATTCTAAAACATTCAAAAGAAAGTCTTTGTTGCAATGGTGAAGGATTGGATAATCAAGGAGAGGATCAAAATTATGCTCGGTGGACAGGATATGATCAGCGAATGTAGATTTGTGGGAAAGCTTGTTGGTTTTAATGGCTTTCGAGTGTTCCTTAAATCTAGTGGAGAAGGATCTACCGGTACGACCAATGTAAAAAGCATCACAAGATTGACAAGATAATTGGTAAATCCCAAATTTCTGTAAGATGTTAATCGTCTCTTTGTTGTGAACTAAAATAGAATTAAGAGTATGAGTGGTGGAGAAAGAAATCCAAATATTATGGGTTTTAAAAATATTCTTAAGTTGGTAAGAAAGATTAGGGAAAAACGGAAGTGAGTCATAAATAACTAATGGCAAAAGAATTATAATGATCCGTTGTTTATGAAATGTCTTCCGATTTTGGAAATTACCTACTGATTTTCATCCACTAAACCGATTATTGCCATATTTGTTTTATTTCACCATAAAAACTGCTGAAACAAGAAATATTAATGACTAAATAACGCCTCTTTACATGACAACCGGATTTTAGATAGCAACGGGCGTTATTTTTTATAACGCCCGCTTATAACGCTCGCAAACGTAAAATTATGTTAAATGTGAGTCTATACTGATTTTCTGGTTATCATCTGTTTTAATCATCTTAATCAACTTCTTGCAAGTATGACATAAAGTTATGAAGGCATCACGGGCGTTATTTAGTTCATAACGCCCTAGATACCTTAATTACTATAATGAGACAGGGCTGCTCTCCTGCCTTGCCTAACTCTGAAAATTGTATAATTTCGTGTATCATGCTGTAAGATCATTAGATAACGTTACAAACGGTCGAAAAAAAAATTACGTGTTAATGGTGATCGGCAGCTCAACTGTTAACCCGTAATAATAAAGATATTACCTATACTAGAAATAAAAGTTTGTTGGTCTATCGAAAAATCATTGACCTATAATAAGGTGTACTTATAGAAAATTAAACAATAAATTCGATACAAATGGTTCGGCAGGTAGTCGTTTAATCATGGGATCAATTTTTAAATAGCCACCTGCGATAAACGTGACGATTCCATAGTTCACTGAATATTAAGATTCACTCATTATTTTAAATTTGTTTGAAATCAATCCGACGAGGAGGCACCTGTCTGGCTGGACGTAGCCACAAAACTCCGATCGATCGGTAATTATATCGATGGATGAAATCGATTAGACTTGAGAATTTTTTCGAGCGGTTAAGCGTTAAAGGGGGTTGCTGACGGCTACTGTTAGTTGTACTATGTGTGACAAAAAAAGGTTATTGTGCAACACGGAGAAATTTCTGTGGTCTGTGTAAAAATTGTTAGTAACCGCAGATTATTGCAAAATCGTTTTTAATTATCATTCTATGAAAGGCCAAAACTCACGTAATCGAATCGAAATTAAAGTGTAATGCGGTGGTTGGTAAAACGAGATTGTTATAAATTCAAATATTCCCGAAACAGGTAGCATTCATCTTCGTGGCTGAAATAGAATTTTTTTTTTAATCACTGTACACCACTTATTTCATTGTACAATGTGTGGATTTTTTCCTCCTCCTCCACCTTGAATGCTTGAATGAAATAGCGATCTCTGTGCAACTTTTTTCGATCAACAATTTTAATCATATAGTTTGAAGGCAGTTTATTTATAATCCGTACTTGTCTGACGTTCGGAATAGAAATTACTTGATTTTTAAAACCACGCGTGTGTTCTTATACTTAATAACTATTATTTTAAAGCTTTTTAGGCAAATACGTCTTGATGATCAAATGATGAAATCTCCCCGATTCCTATTTGCATAAACAATTACTTACCTACCATTCTCTAATATACAACGGTGAAATAATCGTTATAATATGTCATGAAGGTTACGGAGGCGAGATTTTGCAAGAAATGCAATTAACATCACTCAAATGCACACCGTGCCTGATCTTCTTGTACATTCGTTACATATGCGAACATTACGCGATTTTCTCAACGTCCATTAGATATGAGCGCTGCTGGAGGTTATGAATAAATAGATCTTGAATTGAATTTTTCTTCGTTATAAAAATAACTAAACGAAATTAATTTCGCAAAAATTCGTTTCTTATGAAGATGGCGAGACAACTTCCTGACAGTTCGAGAATTCGAGCGTTTTTATTTAGAGTCGAAATGTCCTAATTGTTATCATCTCATAATCTCGCATGGTGAAGCATTTAAAGTAGTCATTCAACATTATTTCAAGTACAGTAGCACTGTCAAGTATTGTCATAGGTATTTCTAAATGAACACAACTAAGCGTTTATTTTAAAATTCAGAAAATTGGAATATACAAGCACTAAATCACCTACATCAGTGTTTGGTGTTTTAAATTTACGATGCTTAGTAGGCTTGTTCTCATCTCAGTATCTCCAACCAAAACTGACTTTTACTAGCGTTACAAGCGGTTCTGATGTAACCCACCTGGCAGATTTGAATTTAAATGTGCTTCCCACTATTAGGTTTGTCCGACTGGTAAACGGTATAGAAACGACAGTTGCGCCACTGGAAATTTAATGCAATAATATAATAGAATCTGCTGAAAACGTCAAATTATGTAAGGGAGGAAAGCGTTTGATAGGTGCACGGGAACAGAACGAAGAAGAATGTAGAAGGTAGATGTGTGTAAGTGGGTGATATTTGATAATTACGTTGTTAAATAGGCCGGGTAATTAGCAATGTATGATTTCCTGTTTCATTCTTACATTTGTAGGTTTTAGTTTAATTTTTTACTTAGCTTTATTATGTGAATGTGGAGGGTTAATACGGGGTGTTTACTAGAATTAGTAGAATTTAGGATATGCAGCAGACTTTTGCATGGGTAGTTAGTTAGGATGGAACTTTTCTGCACGCGTAGCAGTAGATATTTATGACGTCTGTAATTCATACATTGTAATTACATTCTAGCAACTTGCACGCCAGGTTTTTTTTTATGGAGGCGTAATGTTTTCTTTATGCGAGTTGGTGGAATTCTGTCACCATTTTATTTTTTAAAGCATCGGATGTGTTTAGATTTTACATCCCTTAATATTTTAATGATATTTAAATACTGCATAATTATGTGGTGGGTCCTAAAAAAACTCTCTTGTTCCTCAAAACTATAAATACCGTGAGGCCGGATATGACCAAGCCAAAGATTGGCACCCGAAGCCAAAATACAAATACACGGTAACAGTTTACATGATCGAAATAGCGTAAAACAATTTGGTGCTCTTAGATAAAAGGGGGATAATTAGAGGTCCGTGAAGTTGGAGGTACACCATCACCAAAATCAAAATGCGGTAATACCATAATTTTGTGCTCATTTTGTGCTAATTTGTGCCGTATAATACAAATTTTGTGCTCAAGCCCTAACGGAGTTATTCAACATTTAAATCTGTACCTCCAACTTCACGCTGGAGGTACACCATCACCAAAAATGAAAATGCAGCCATACCATAATTTTGTGCTCACTTTGTGCCGTATAATACAAATTTTGTGCTCAAGCCCTAACGGAGTTATTCAACATTTTACATCTGTACCTCCAACTTCACCCTGGAGGTACACCATCACCAAAATCAAAATGCAGCGATACCATAATTTTGTGCTCATTTTGTGCTAATTTGTGCCGTATAATACAAATTTTGTGCTCAAGATAATTAGAAATCACACACCCAATAGCTTGCCAAATATCAGCAAAAGTAAGAGACAAATCTATCAAAAACAGTTAATTCTATGTAACACAACCAATGCCGATTAGAAAATCTTGCGGAGCTTCGTAGACTCGCAAACATGACCAGAAAAGAGAAGTCGATTCTCGTAATTTTGCAACCAACATCCACTAAACAATCTCTAACCATAGCAGAGGGAGCGGGTGTAATATGTATGCTATATTGCTTAACTATCGATTTTCAATATTTAGTAATATTATACACACAATATTGGTACAATGTTGTATGTACAGTATTTGAATTTACATTGAACATCAATATTTACTTAATATTACAAATATCTATTTAATGATGTGTAATTTACGGCAATTTCTCTTTATATTAGGTGATTAGCGAAGGTTATTTTTGCCAAATAATTTTCCATTGTTAGATATTTATTTATTAAACATATAGAAAATTGTAGTATTGAAAGACGATGACGACGTTTCACCATTTGAAATGGCTTTGTCAAGTCACTAAAAATATAAATGTAGGGGATTAGGTTATGTTTCTAATAGATTTCTATTAGAAACATAACCTAATCCCCTACATTTATATTTTTAGTGACTTTAGCGACGTTTCACCATTTGAAATGGCTTTGTCAAGTCGTCATCGTCTTTCAATACTACAATTTTCTATATGTTTAATAAATAAATATCTAACAATGGAAAATTATTTGGCAAAAATAACCTTCGCTAATCATCTAATACAAATATGTATGTTATATTGCTTAAATATAGATTTTCAAAGTAATATTGTACATGCAATATTGGTACATTATTGTGTGTACAATATTTTAATATACATTAAATAGCAATATTTACTAAATATTGCAAATATTGTTCTTATATTCACTAAATATTGTTTTCCAATATTTTTATAATATTACAAAAATATATTTACCCAATATTGGAGGCAGTTCCACAATATTGCCCCAATCTTTCTATATTGCGCTAATATTCCGCCAAGCTAACGCCAATAAACGGTGCTACATGGGTCTTGACAGATAATGTTTCAGACATTCATAGGTACTAAGAGGGCCTTTAGGATTCAGAATTTACCACATATGAATTTGCTGATGCAATCACCGCTTTGCTGTCTGTTACTTTAAAGGTTGTTCTCTTGCCATGGCTCGCTTTTAATAGCTGAGCAACCGCTGCCAGGGTTGCATATACTTCGGCTTGGAACACCGTGGTTTTGTGTCACCTCATCCTCACAGAGATTCTGTAGCCCTGTCCATTGGAATTATTCCCCCAGTCATACCGAGTGCGGATTGTTGTCTTAAACAGATCAGTAGGACATACTGTTTTTGTTATCGTCGAAGATGAGCGTATGGCAATCCCTCCCCGCCTTTGATTTTTAACCAGTCTGCTCCTTTGAGCGTCTCTACCCTAATTACTGGCTACGTGGGACTTGATGTTAGACTGTTGTCATGCGAGAGAGGCCCTCAGGGTAACCTCTGGCGCGTGTCTGTGCAGGTCTATCAAGGAAGAACCGGCGACCGCTTGTGTAAATTAAACAAGCACATGTATTGCATGGACTTAGTCGAATCACCACCCCGTGTAGACTTGTGGAGGATGCTACACAGACGACGAGACGGCGCACCACATACTTTTTAAGTGTCCCGTACTTGTCGAATTGAGACTATCCATGTTGGTAGAATCCTGGGCGACCATGGCAACGATTAGAGCCGCTTCCCCTTCCATCATCCTCACATTCATCTCACGTGTGGGATGGTTTGAGTGGCGTTGCGGGGTCGGACGACCCTAATCAGGGAGGTAGCAAAAAGGGCCCGAATAGATGGCCTATGTGCGCGTGGACTTCTCACTACCCTCCCATCCTAAACCAGAATCCAGGTTTAGTGGCCGTAGGTACAAAAGGGTTTCCATTTGTCCCGTAGGGGTCGTT
This sequence comes from Pyrocoelia pectoralis, assembly GCA_036250285.1. Classification (NCBI taxonomy): domain Eukaryota; kingdom Metazoa; phylum Arthropoda; class Insecta; order Coleoptera; family Lampyridae; genus Pyrocoelia; species Pyrocoelia pectoralis. Next base: position 17,086,117 of record CM070081.1, read on the forward strand.
ATCATTGCCTTTGTAATTCCAAGGCAAGTCCTGCGCTGCACATTGCTAGGTATCAATATGTTCTTCTGGGTGAAGGTCTTACGTTACCACACTAATAACGGGTACGGATGGATCATAATCGTAATCGTAATCGTAATCATAATATTAATCATAATCATAATCATAATCATAATCATAATCATAATCATAATCATAATCATAATCATAATCATAATCATAATCATAATCATAATCATAATCATAATCATAATCATAATCACAATCACAATCATAATGATACTCATACTCATAATCATAATCATAATCATAATCATAATCATAATCATAATCATAATCATAATCATAATCATAAACATAAACACAATCAAAATCACAATCACACTCATACTCATACTTATACTCATAATCATAATCATAATCATAATCATAATCACAATCAATCTAGTGAGTCATTTTAGGAGAATGCTCGCCTACATGCTCACAAGGACTTTGTAGCTTTGTTGCCTATCTTCTCTACGTGTGGTTTGAAGGTGAATGCTATCTGTATCTTGGTCCATACATATTGCGTCGTCCTTTAGTTTTGTCGGCCATTTTTCCGTAAGAGGAGAATAAGGTTCGCAACATGTTTCAATAATTTATCCCTTTTTCGACATTTACATATTTTTGCGAATCACGAAAGCATGTCGCGACTATTGAAGTGATGCAATAATCTAAAGAACAATTAAAAGCCACCCAAACACTAAAAATATATAGGTATTTTACATTTTTTTTGGTGTCTTTTGTAACATTTTTAGGTTTCTGACCCATCATTTTAGAATTTACAAGTTGATACTTTCAATATTTCGCCTGATTGCAATACTTTTTTTTGATGTGTTCGACTTTCAAACTTTACCATACTTCCGATAACCTTTGAAATTTGAGAAAATGTTCTTGTGCTCTTGTTGTTCTATATTCTCAATATAATTTTTGTGGTCTAATGCTTGGATATTTTTGATATTTCTCATATTTTTAGGTACTAACGTAAAATTCCTCGAAAACGTTTTTAGAACAGTGAGGGGGGAACCACTATGAGTCAGAGGGAAATTTCTGCAACCCACCCACCCCTATTTTTTAAATTTCACTACCCCATTGGAAAGCTCTTTAAAAATACTATTCATCCGTACCGAACAAAATGTTAAATGTCACACATGGAGTAGTGCAATTTAATAATAGGGGTGAAACAGCTGGAACCTAAGGGGTGGGTTGCAGAAGATTGGCACCTGACAGGTATGTATTTTTGAAATTTCCAATCTTTTCTGCATTTGTATATTCATCTATACTCTCTACACTTTCAATATTTACTACAGGGCCTTCAACATTTTCAATAACTTTCACACGTCTCTGAGATTTTCAATAACATCTACATACAGTGCGGTCCAAAGGTATGGAATAAATTCATTTTTAGCGTTATTATGCAATTTTGGGGAAAAACCTGAAACACGTCGATTTCTATTTATAATTTACCATTTTCTCGTATGAAAGTCTTACCACCCTCTTGCACCCCCTCGGAGATATGAGCCACCCTTAAAAAATTTTAAATACGAACGGGTGGCTTGTGGCACCTTGTTTGAAAGGGATTTTAAATCTCTATTCGGCAATATAAACATTTTTAAATTTGGTACACTCGTAACTCAGAAATTGAATTTTGAAAAAGAAATAGTGTATTTTTCAACATGTTTTACAAGTAGAATTAAATTAAATGTTCAAAGTGACCACCAGTCACTTCTTGAAAGGCGATCCCAAAATTATCTGTTTAATTTGAAATAATAATCAGGTATTTTCTTATTTGTTCTGATTCTGTTGAGGAAAAAAGCGTTTAACAAAAAATGACAAAAAATTTAACTATTATAGTATAGACTACTTCATATTTGTAGTTATTTTTGACAGACGCTTGTATATTGCCAAACTTTGTTTGTGTGTGCATTTCAGTAAATAAATAATGGCTCAGTTAACAGAAACATAGAGAATAGACATTTTAACTATGATTGGATGTGGTAATAGAACAAGAACTCAAACGGAGGTTTGTGAACTTGTATTTCTTTTTCAAAATTCAATTTCTGAGTTATGAGTGCACCAAATTAAAAAATGTTTATATTGCTGAATATAGAGTTAAAATCCCTTTCAAGCAAGGTGCCACAAGCCACCCGTTCGTATTTAAAAATTTTTAAGGGTGGCTCATATCTCCGAGGGGGTGCAAGAGGGTGGTAAGACTTTCATACGAGAAAATGGTAAATTATAAATAGAAATCGACGTGTTTCAGGTTTTTTCCCAAAATTGCATAATAACGCTAAAAATTAATTTATTCCATACCTTTGGACCGCACTGTATATTAATTTTTCCAGATTTCTCCAATTTTGGATTTTTCGGCAATTTTTTATAATGTACCTACTGAATGTTTTTAATATTTCTGCTATTTTACAGTTTATTATGATATTATATACTTGCTTGAAAAGTTTACCTTAACCGGATTCGAACCGTTGCGAGTGGGCGTTGCAAATTCCGAAATCCGACAAGTGTTTTCTTTGTATCCGACATTGTACCACTGCGCTAATCAGAAACATTCCTTTTTTTTTATTTCGTTCTTCCTAACTTTGCGCTGTTTCGCGAGTTTAAATTATGTTTGATTATATCGTTGAGTGAAGTCTTATTCAATGATTATGCCTACCTTTATGTTAAAAATGACCAGGATTTAATTTATTTTATATTATTTATTTTCTATATAAATTAGATACATTTTAGTCGATACGGATCTAATATTAAAGGTACGTGAACTACAATTTTTGGCGTTATAGAAAACCCGCGCGTGCGATTAATTATGCGGCGCAAATAGAAACGGACTTTTATTTTCGACAATATAATATATGTAATGATAATTTATAATTATATTTACAGAAGGCATACATAAAAAATATGTAGGTAATACTTCTTACATATAAGATTTCACATATAACGTACATAAATCTAATCATATAAGTATGACAGCACATAAATATCTTGGGTAATATGCAATTATCTATCTATCTAGAATCTATCTAGAACATCCGTAAGTTTCTATACTATTATGTAAAATATACGTAATCTGTGACGGTTTATATAACTTTATTAAAGAACACTTACATACTTGATATATAAAAAAGTATATGTAGGGGTATTTACTTCAATCTTATATATGTTGTATGTATATTTTATATGTGTGTTTGCTGGGTAGTTACCTATAGACGAATTTTGAACCTCTAAATTCGATGAATTTTTCAACACCTTGTATATGTTGTTTCTCTTTATGATATTTGCAGGATTCTGTGATCATTTACAAAAAACAAAGTTTTCTCACTCTTGACACAGTTTCAATGTCTTCTATTGTACTTTTCACACTGAAAATTCAGCATGGCTAGCATAGGCAATGCATTTTAAATGGGAGAAACCTACATAAGGCAACGGCGCGCTCCGTAAAGGTCGATGCTGAATTCTCGGTGTGAAAAGTGCAATAGAACTGTTGCTATTGTACACATTTGTGATATTTATGACACGGCCCTGTTTCTGGAAGATATAAGTAGGTATAGGTAATTCTTTGTTAGATGGTGTTAATTTCTTAATTATAAAGGACGTAATTTGATTACAAAATGATCTAAAAATAAACAAAATTACATTGTAATTTAATTTTAAACTGGGTACGTTACGATTGGATCAAACTTTATGACGTGGGTGTTCCGTTCCGTAATTTAAAGAGCGAAGGACGCCATAAAAAGTTGACGAGAAAAAAAATTAATCAAGACTAAACCAAATAAGATTATTTAAATCTGAGATAATAAACAAACTATTAAGCGTATCCCTTATAATATTATATTAGTTCTACATGAGTGCTCGGTATTTATACGACCAACCAAGCAATGTAATACCTTCTCACCTGTCGGTGACCACTACTCGGACACGGTTAATTTGTACTTTACATTACATGATTGTTTTTATTTACATCGAAAATGGCGCCGCACTTGTTGTCTAACACTTCATTGGTTATCAATGAAGCAGCAAAAGATTATTAAACAAAGGCTTTAATATTCACAGTTTAATATTGTTTTTATTTATGCAGAAGACGAAAGGAGGCGTGTACCTTGAAAACTTCATTTTTATTGGATAAAATTTAATGTTAATAAAAAAAAACTATTACGTGTAATTTACAGTACTTCCTTATTGAGTAATTTTATATCTTGCAAATGATTTCATTTATATGTTAAGTTTGGCTTCTTCCTTAATTTGCACATTCATTTAGTTTTTTTTTCCTCAAATCCTTGAATCATTTTTTAGACCGACAACTTTTTAATCTAAAATGTGCCTAATTTATACGTGACTCGACCTTTTTAGTCAACAACTTAAGGTGAGCTTGTAATCGGCTTAAGATCAAATAAAAAAGTGGCGCATCATGAATGGGGTCCAAGAAGCTGGGAGTAAGGTTGAAGATTCTGAAAGAAAAATTTTGGAGTTCCAACACAAATCGAGGCAAATTGTTTCAATTCGGAAATTGGGACACGAAAATTTTTTTTTAAATAACGGCGAAATGTAGCAAAATATTTACAAAACTTTAGTTTTTTCGAGGACGCAGATCTGATTTCATCTCGACATTGAACCTCTAATAAGATCAAGGTCTCTCCAGGATCCTCGTCCATGTCGGGAACGTCATAGTCGCCATCATCGTCATCGATCAGTATCCGTGTGACATTCTGACATGTCTTCTGCCTGAGTAGGGTGCCTGAGTACTTCAGTCCAGCAGGAATGCAAGGGCACCCTTTCTTGAGTTTGCAAGAAATAATCTTCAGGACCGGTTGTTCTTTGGATGTAACTGCGATCAGACCTTCTGATGTGTGGGTTCAACCCCACTGAATCTTTTCCCAACAACTTTTGCACCTGGTGGTAGGTGCGGAATGAGGGGAACAGCGCTGCTTTGATGATTAGGTGTAAACGAGCCGAGTTGACTGTGGCATGGATCGCATGTTCAACCTCACTTCGTTGAGAGTGTTGGTAGTTGAGCCCCCACCATGGAAAGCCGCCAAACAGTTCCTCGTGGGTTGACTTGGGGAGGAGGAAGACAGAACCGTCACCCAGCAAGTCTTGCCTCTTCTGCAACTGAGCCCACAGCTTCGTTCATTGCCAGAAAAGAGCAGAAGTGGTGTCGCACCCAGTAAAGGCGTGAACAAACAGTTCAAAATCAGACGAGCATTGCTAGCAGTCTGACTCTCTTCTGCTACTTTTCTGGAAGTAGACATTGTCACTGTGGGGGAGGAGGATTGGGAGGTTTCGTCCTCCCCGATAACGATAACGTGTTCATAATGTGAGCATTTCTGGATTCTGGATTTCGATGGGAGGGTGGTCAAAAGTCCACACGCACGTAGGCGACCTATTCGGGCCCTTTGTGCTGCCTCCCTGACTAGAGTCACTCAGCCCCGCAACATCACTCAAGCCATCCCACGCGTGAGATGAACCTGAGGATGCTGGACCGGGGAGCGGCTCTAATCATAGCCATGTCCGGCCAGGATTCCCCCAACATGGATCGTCTTGTTTCGACGAGTACGGGACACTCACAGAGTATGTGCTGCGCCGTCTCGTCGTCTGTGTAGCATCCTCTACAGGGTGGCGATTCGACCAAGCCCATGCGCTGCATGTGCTTGTTAAGTTTACAGTGCCCAGAAAGTATGCCCACAAGTAGTCGCAGGTTCCTTCTGGATGGCCCTGTGCAAAAGCGCGCCAGGCTACGGGATGGTCCTCTAAAGGCCTCTCTCGGGTGACGGGTGTCTGACATCAAGTTCCACCTAGCCTTGTGTTGAACTTGGGTATCTTGAGTTATCAAGTTGTTTACAGTTGATACTGTAAGTGGGAGAGCCGGCTCTGGACCATAAAACAGTTGTTTTGAGGCCAGTCGGGCTAGGTTATCGCCTTTTTCGTTGCCTATTGTTCCAGCATGCCCTTTGACCCACACGAGCTGAAGGGTATTGCTGTTTGTCACTTGCTCTAGTGCTTGGTGACACTCGGAAACCAGCCTAGAGGTGATTTTATATTGACCTAGTGCCTGCAGAGCGGCTCTACTGTCACTGGAAATTCTTATTATTTTATTCTTTATGCCGCGCATAAGAATTGTTTTCTCACTAAGCGTTATTCCTGCATTTACTGGGAGCTGTTATCACAATATCTCTACCGGCGTCTTCCGTTGCTGTCATAGCTTGAGTGCCCTCTCGAATGAGAGTAGCGCTGAGGTATTCCATGAAACGCTGCTTTGTTTCTTTCGTTAAGAGGATCTTATCCTGAGGAATTGTGATAGTGGGCGAGACTTCGAAAACGATTTCTTGTGAAGTTGCAGCGTACCTTCTCAGCCATTCAGACGATTTCGTGTTCTTCGACGTGTCCGCTTCTTGGTACCTATCAAAGATCACTGCCACATTTTTTCCAAAGTGGTTGAACACGAGACTTATGTAGTTTGCGACGATGCCATGGATGGGATCGTTCCGGTGGCAAATTACTTGGGGGAAGCAATTTTTGGGGGAACTGGAGTGAAAGCATTGTAGAAAGTGGATTTTGTCCCTTTACGCATCCCCTCCCCGTTGAGCAAGGACATTGCGTATGGAGCCAATTCATATTCGAAGTACTCCTTGAGTTCTTCGTTTGATTGTTTCGTTATTCTTTGGAATATGGTGAGTGGTTCAATATCAATACGATTGTTGCGTACTTTCACAGAGCACGTGTAAGCTTCTAAGGGAACTGCAGTTTTGCCCCCCCCTCCCCCTTAGTTACTTCGTGATTGTCATAGAACGTGGATAATTAGAAGTACAGATCTCATTTGGTGCTTTATAGAAAGAAAATAGCAAAAACTTTTCGAAATTGCGACCTTTGCTATACACTACCATAATTGGCCAGTACGACATACCAAAAATTTAGAACTTAGTCGCACTTTTGCGAATTTAGCGTCAAAATTGACTGGCATAAAAATGTTTAAGGTTAACTTTAAGAGTGTCACATTTAATTTTTCTAATTAACCCGTAGGCACACAACATTCATTTTAACGTCGCAGGTGACAGTGCATTCAGTTCAAAGATTCAACTCTGAATATCTAAACTAAAAAAATACCCTTCAGAATTTACGTGTCAAATAAGGCTGTATCAATGTGATAAAAATGACCACCGTGAAGCTCTTTTATAATTTATATGAATCTAGTTTCAAGTATATGCGAGGTAAGTTAGGCGCACGAGGGGTTCGTCCTGTTGATAAGCCTATGCCACCTTTTAATACCGAATTCTTTTGTGGCTCAATATGCTTGAACTAGCACCTTGATGGGAAATAAATATTTTCGTCTATAGTTATAGAAACGTGTCAATTTGGAGTCAAAATGTGTTGCCAACTTACGAACAAGACATAAAATCTTCTGGCCGAACTATGACGATTCATAAAAAGGCTGAAAGATTTCAGAAACTTCCGATTATATTAGAACACATTCGACACAACTCATTTGTTCCAATAGTTTCTTATACAAGATTTGTACCTACGTCCTACAGCTATACAGAGGAATAAACCAAATCCGATCGTTTTGGTATAGAAGTGCCAAAATAGTATATTAAAAAACAAGTTTCACAAGACCAAGCTTGAAGCGCGAATTGAAGTTTAAAAAACTAGTGGCGTAGCCACGAGTATTTTACACAATGAGTGCTTTAAGGTCGTATGAAACGCGTTATACAATTTTTTGTAATTTTCTCTTTTAAACAAAAATCCCTATGGTTGTTAATTTTAAAATTGAAAATTTGATCTAGTCGCCTTTTGTGGTATCCAAAGTCTGTGTCACAAATAAAGATAATGTATGCCCCCTGAAATACGTCAACTTTCCAAAAATACGGTCGCATTGTCTTCCTGATGAATATCCTGCAGAACGTCTCGACACATTTTGTAATTTAAACTGTCACGCATGACAAGATACCTAATTCCGCATCAAAAACATGCCAACATACGTAAATGGTTCCGTGAAGGACATCGCAGATGACGTCGCGTTCGTTAATACGTCTAGTAAAGAATCAAAATAGAGGTAAATTACAAAAAGTTGTTTTCGCCGCCGCCATTACCTTATTTGGTGAAACTCAAGTTAAATCAAAGAGCAATAAGAACAAGGATAATGGCCAACATTGACGAACTAAGGACCCTCTCTGCAAATTCAACAGACATGGTATATTTTACTTCCCGAGTAAGAAGTAAAAGGGAAGTATTGTATTAGTTTTCCAAAAAAAAAAATTTGACCTATGCAAATTTTTACATATCTTTGTGTTTCTGAACACGTAGATTCAAAATATGAAAAAAAAAATTCCGTCTGTCGTCTGTAGTCAGTAGTCTGTAGTATGTAGTCTGTAGTCTGTAGTCTATAGTCTGTAGTCTGTACGTACACATTCCTTGCAACGCTCTAAACTCAGAAACTATTAAAGTTATCGAAATGCGGTTTTCGCCAATCGATTACATTCGGGCCAAGGACGAAAACGCTGATATTACCTTTGATTACGTCACTTCCGGTATAAGCTAAAATGGCGGCACTCATTTTTTTAATAAGATAAAGTTGCAGTTTTTTTTCTGTAGTTTAAAAGAGTGTTTTTTTCTGAATTCAGCAATATTATTTTATACTATACTTATTTTTTGGAAAAAGTGTTAAAAAAATCATTTTTAAAAAATGACTGCAACGCTCTATACTCAGAAACTATTAAAGTTATCGAAATGCGGTTTTCGCCAATCGATTACATTCGGGCCAAGGACGAAAACGCTGATATTACCTTTGATTACGTCACTTCCGGTATAAGCTAAAATGGCGGCACTCATTTTTTTAATAAGATAAAGTTGCAGTTTTTTTTCCGTAGTTTAAAAGAGTGTTTTTTCTGAATTCAGCATGTGCTATACTTATTTTTTGAAAAAAGTGTTAAAAAAATCATTTTAAAAAAATGACTGCAACGCTCTATACTCAAAAACTATTAAAGTTATCGAAATGCGGTTTTCTCCAATCGATTGCTTTCGGGCCAAGAACGAATGCTGATATTACCTTTGATTACGTCACTTCCTGTGTAAGCTGAAATAGCGGCACTCAATTTTTTATAAGATAAAATTGCAGTTTTGTATGTAGTTTAAGAATATTTTTTTCTGAATTCAGTAGTATTTATTTTTTGGGAAAAGTGTTTATACGAGGGAAGTCTCGTGGCAACTTGCCAGAATTTTTTTTACTATAAGTGGATAACTGTGAGTTGAGGTGTGTTGACTCGCAAAGAAATTCTTTGATCATCCAGAAAGTACCCTGTTGGCTATATAGTATCAAGCCAAAGAAAGCTTGGGCATTAATTTTGAAGAACAGAAGTATAAATCCAAGAAAATTATACGCTTTTGGACACTGGTGTTTTGAACTTAGGTATTTGATGGCGAAACCGGTTATTATATCCAAATTTTTCATGGAAGGCTTAATAAACGTCCTCACAGAATCCTCAGCAGCAATATTTGCGAGGAATGGGTTTATGGAAAATGTTCAACAAGAAATTTGAACAGATTCTGAAGAAATTATGCTCGATTTCTTCAACTTCTTCTTTTACCTTTATTTTAGGGGAATCAACTGTTTAATTTTCATCGACTTGCTTGTCATATCATCTCTCTAGAGGGCGACCCAAATCTGTGTGTCCGCTTCTGATGGGATCTTGTTCATTCCATTCTTTTCCCAATACCCATTTTTTAATATCGCCAATGTTAAAAGATTGGGCTATGTGATTGATCTGATGTAGGAAGCGTTGTAGATTATCTTCATTTTCGGCAACTCAGGATGCCTGGAATGTGTATCTCCCTTGGCAAATTTTTCCACCATGTTTTTAGCCCTATATTTCAAAGGTTACCCAACCTATGTGTTTTCTTCCACATTCAAATCTCTTGCTCTTCCTCCGATGACCTTGTATTGAGATTTTTCTATATTGAACTGTAATTTGCAACCATGTAGCTGGCGTCGTCTTCATCTTCTGCTAATATTAACTGATCTTCAACGAACAACAGTGTGTGAATGTGTTCGTCATTTAATTTTTCCCACTTCATCCACTTACGCAAAGCTTGCTCAAGGTATACTTTAAGTAGAGTTGGAGAACTCTGCAGGGCGGGGAGAACACGGACGCAGTCACCACACAGGCCAGCATTCTTGCTCAATGTAATGGGCAAAATGTACGGTACTGTTATTCTGGCCAGCGTCAACCGGGTCCTACACGAGAGGGGGGATCTGTATGTACACCAGTACTCATATCTACGGTGATGAGAATAGCGAGACAAAATGCAGAAAAATCGTGGAGACATAAAGGTTTCTGCGCAATGATTACGGTATATGTCAAGAATGCATTGGACACGACGCCGTGGAATGGCATCGTGCGGGAACTAATGAGGAGGAGGTTCCCGGGATATCTGGTGAACACTATATGTGCGGGGATGCTGTAGGTAGAGGAGAGAGTCGAATTGAGGATTACGGCAGGCGTTCCGCAGGGTTCGATATTAGAGCCGACTCTCTGAAATGTATACTACGGCAGGATATTCAGGGCTGGAATGCCGGAAGGGGCCACGCTTGTGGTACACGCCGACGATTTGGGCGTGGTAGCTGCCGGGAATAGTTGTGCGATGGGGAGGATAATTAAGAAAATGGGAGAAAGCGGGCTGGAAATAGCGCTGTAGAAAACCGAGGCGGTAATGCTAGCCGGACGAAGGGCCATGAAAGAGGCAGATTGCCAAATGGGAGGGACCATATCAATACATCGGGATGTATTAGATATCTGTGGGTTTGGCCCGACAAAGAAAGAAAAAAGGGTGACCCTGCTTGCGAGGCTGATGAGTGATGACCTACGAGAAGTGAAAAGTGCTGTGCATTCCATGGTCCTATATGGGACCCCGCTTTGGGAGCGTGAGGATGGAATACTACAGAGACTCCAAAAAGTGTAAAAACGCGGCGCCGTCCTCAGGGTAATATGCGGTTATCGCACGGTGTCAACGGAGGCGGCAACAGTCCTTGCCGGAATGCCCACCATACATCTGTTGGTGGAAGAAAGCAGCAGGAGCTACAAGAGCGAGCGAGGTCGTAATGCCAAAAGAACGGAAACATAGTATAGGTGACAAAGAGAGTGGGAGACCGCGGATAGGGCTGGAAGGTGGACGAAAAGACTTATACCAGACGCCAGAGAATGGTCAGAGAGATAGACTTTTGGTTGATACAGTCAATGGATGATTGGAGGACGCACGCCCGAATGTAGATATTGTGGGGAGATGGAAGATGTGGCCAAGCATACGCTGCTTCAGTGATCCAGGTGGCAGGATCGGGGTAGAAATAGCGGTGGGTTGCGTGCTGACCCCGGAGAGCAGAGTAAGAGAAATGCTGAACGAAGAGTGGAAATGGCACACTATTGTGGGAATGATACGCGGCATTATGAAAAAGATCGAGGAAGAGGAAAAAGCAGAAGAAGCAAGGAGACAATAACGGGATGGCCTCCTATTCCGAAGTAATGGCAGATGGCGGTTCCAGGACAGGATTAGGTAGAGAAGGAGATCACGGAGCCCCACACTCCTGGACGTCATTGATAATAAGTCCCTGACCTGGAACTTTGGTATTTTTCATCGATATGTGTGCCCGTTTGACCACTTTTGTTGAAACTTCATTTGTTTCATTTCAATTGTTTGTTTCAAGGCGTTAATGAGATTTGTAATAATTAACCCGCCGGAATAGGATAATAAGGAACTTGTTTTTTTCGCTTTCTCCGTCACCTAATTTGCGTATTTTCGTTATTCTAAAATAAATAGTGAGGAAGAGTGAATTATGCGAATAGCCGCGACTAGATTCATAATTCTAGGAAGAATAAATTAAGAGTAAAAAAAAAAGTTAATCTTCATCATTGATCTAACAATTAATGGCTCGAGTCTAATTATCCCCCTTTAATAAATTCCCCCACTTCGCGAAATATATAACAATTGCTAGCACACGCCACGACGAGCACGTCACTAATTAGCGGAGAAATCTACGTTATTTTTAGTGTTTCACGCCTTCTGGGTTTAGATTGATGTGTTGGGGAAAACACAGATCTTAAGATGAAGATGGTACTAACACGCTTCAGTTACCTTAACCCTTACGTAATTATCCTTCCCTTTCGGTCAATAGCGATTTAAGTGCATATGCAACAGGCTAGATTCTCACAGGTTTAAATGGCTATAATCATATGCACCACTACCTCGATGAAGTTAAAGCAGCGTAACGATTAAAAGGGTTTTACGACCTTTTTTTCGGTTAAAAATTGTACAAAAAAAATATATATAGATCACAGTAATTGGTAGACTTCCGTTTTTTTAGCTAAAATGGTGAACGTGTACAGGAAATGGTCGAACAAAGCGTTAAATATTTATGAATAGGCATTCGTAAATCGCTTATTTGCTTTGGATGACAAAATTAATTTAATATTTAATTAACCTAATTGAAAATTGCAAATCTAGTTTAATTTGCGTCTAATTTTTGAAATGTATTAACAAAAGCCTTGAATTTTAATTATTTACAGGATGTGGCTTATTTTATTAGATAGTTTTAAGAGTAGGTACTATATGAATGGATGATGAGTCATTTAAGATTGAAAAGACCTTGTAATTTTTGCAAATTAAAATAATTTTATATTATTATTTATAAAATAATATATAATATGTATGAAAAAACTATAGCCGCTTTCTCTTATTTTAGAGCAAGCGTTGTGTGTTTGGCTTGTATTAATTTAGACATCATTAGATGTTATTTAGGGTAAAATTTCCAAGTAAGTGAAGGGGAACGGTAAAGGAAAATTTTATATAAATCTTACTTCACGCCTGCGATGAAAGTCTGATCTAAAATTTATTTCCTTTATGTGCTGATAAAACTGTATTACAAGCTATTGTTTTAGATTTATACCTTCGAAGTAGCAAAGATTTAAAAAAATCGTAATAGAAGGAAGAAATTTATAAAGACAATCATTTTGCTACCTAATTAAGGTCCTTTTCAACAGCTCATAATTGAATATTTTTAACCTACGTTTAGGTAACACCCCCGCCTGAGAAAGGCGTTAAAAATGGCTGTGTTACATTTAATCAATTATTTTTTGTGATGGAAAGTCAAAGAAAGACTACAAACACGCAAAGCTGTCATCATCAGCGCACAACTGCCGAAACACATACGATTTGGTCAATTTTGATTGTGGTGTTGCGTTTAACGTCTACAAGGGTTCCAGTTCTTCCAACAAAAATAGTATATTAAAGTATAAGTGGATAAACAGGTCTTTAAAACACGTGCGAGTTTTCAAGCACGACGGTGTAGCCGGAGTGCTTGAAATACAGCAAGTGTTTTAAAGACCTGTTTATCCACGAATACTTTACACGCTATTTTTTTTATTGGTTCACTTTGAAATCTGGTATTAAAATGGAAATAAGAACTAATAATGTGAAATCAGTATACCTTTCGTTGTCATGGAAATGAGAAAAACGGAAATTAATTTGGAATCTGTCATCCAAGATTGATTATTATTGAAAGTACTTACTCCTGTCAGATCCATAACCAATACAAACTAACAACAAAAACTTAAAGCTGACTTTTTTCGAAGAAGTCCCTGGACACTTTTCTTGGGCACTTCAAGCGGATTGGTCTCTAACAAGGGACAGTTCCTCTTTTCATTGTAGTCTCAAGTCTCAATTCTATGGTCTTCACCATCAAAGATTTCACACTTGCTCAATTCCAGTTTCATCGGTAGAGATTTACTTTCCAATCATTCTTTGATAATGATAATTTTTTCTCTTCCTTTCCATTGCGTCGCTGTCTCCATCCATTCAATCTTTCCTTTTCTAAACTCTGCTGTAACTTGATCATGCCTTTTATGTAATTCGTCTTCTAAGTCTACTTTTAGTTCTTCAATCTTCTTCAGAATTGATTCCATTTTGCTCTATTTGTCCCCATTCCATGTAGAACAGTTTATTGGCGTTTGCTTGGCGGATTATTGGCCTAATATAGAGATATTGGGGCAATATTGTCGAACTGCAGCCAATATTGGGTGAATATATTTTTGTAATATTATACAAATATTGCAAATACAATATTTAGTGAATATAAGAACAATATTTGCAATATTTAGTAAATATTGCTATTTAATGTAAATTAAAATATTGTACACACAATTATGTACCAATATTGCGTGTACAATATTACTAAATTTTGAACATCTATATTTAAGCAATATAACATACCTACATACAAATATTTGCAGTATTTAGTAAATATTGCTACTTAATGTAAATTCAAATATTGTACACACAATAATGTGCCAATACATAATTGATATAATATAATCGACATAAAATAATGTCTACTAAATGGGATTTTCGTTTGGCACCTTCATTTCTGGATATCCTGTATATTATAATGTTCAACTTTAAATTCTAAAAGTGTATAACATTCCTTAGCTCAATGGTATAATGGCTGACCTTCTAACCGGGCGATAGATGGTTCGAGTCCTATTTGAAGGAAAAGCTTTTTCCAGTATAGCCGATCTTCTCCGAGTCTGCACGAAATGAATGGGGTTTCTGGGGAATGGTTGACCGGACCACATTGAGCCCTTCAGCTGCTGCGCACTGGAAAATGGTGCCTCGCAGCAGTTAGGGCTCTGTAGTGGCCCAGGTCACACCTCCCCTTTCATTGGGTAGTCCCAATTCGTTCCTGAACTGCGTCCTTTTGGTGTATTGTACTCTCCGCTGTTGTTGACCGCTCGAGAATACCTGTACCTTAAAGTCCATGATTTTATTACGACCACAAGTTCCCGTTTGTTGTGTCCAGAAAGATCTTAGAATGACTGTCCTGGGATTTTCGACCAATGCATGCAATGCTCTTTCGTTAGCATTGACTGAACCTCCTTTTGGGCTGTGTTATATGTAATCCCACAAGCCGGTTCGGGTCCTATGAGTGATATTGCGCTTGCCATTCACGCAAGCTCGTCAGAAACCTGGTTTCCTGCGACTAGTGACTGTGTTTAGCATTTGTGTGCATTCAAGGACTAACCCTGAATTTACCACATACATATAACTCTACTGCTGTCATGATTGCATATACCTCGCCTTGGAACACGGTCGCTTTTTGTCCTATGGAGCACCGACCATTGCTCCCGTTCACTCCAAAGTCAGTGCCCTTAGTGGTTTTTAATAGTGGTGGCAATTTTTTTCGAATATTCGAATGTATAATCGGGAATTATTCGAATACTTAATAATACCACTATTCGAATTAGAATAAAAACGAATAAAACGAATAAAACGAATAAAACGAATGAAACGAATAAAGCGAATGAAACGAATAAAACGAATGAAACGAATAAAACGTATAAAATGAATAATGGCCAGAACAAAAAAAATTTTTAAATTAAGAAAAAAGAGAGCGTCGTTGGTTTATTATTGAGAGATGACAGACGGCAGAGGTATGCCTACTACTTTTCATTTCATGGAATTGTTTCTCATTTACAAATTTCTTGCGACCCACAATATTTTATGAATAGGAGATGAAACGTTGTAGGTACGATATTCGTATTGTAAATAGTTATTTCAGCATTTCTTTGCTGTCAGCTTAAAGTCATTCACTATTCAATAACACCCTTTTACAAATCGTAATAACTGTAATTTATTGTTTGTTAGTGTAAAAGGTTAAACATTAGGTACCTACAATAATCCTCAACCACGCAGGGTGATTTTAACTGGAATTATTTTCATGGTATTGTAAAGCTTGGACTTTGTTTGTTTAAGTTTTTACTTTTTACCCGCCTTTGATGATAATTTATTCCTTTAAAGGATTATCTAAGCATTTAAATATAAATTTTTACTTTAGTTCAAATTATTTCTCAGGCTAGACGATTACATTACTGTGATTTATGAGTAAAGTGTGGAAATATTTCGTGAAGAATACGAGTGATGCGGTAGTTACTTGCAAAATTTGCAATAAGTGCCTTAAATTTAATGGAGTAATTTACTAACGCATATTAAGGTTAAGCGTGGTTTCAAATGTTTATGCTTAAATGAAACTTCCATTGGAGAATGCTCTACTACGTTTATAGTATAAAACTAGCCCAACGAATAAAAGGAGTAAAACGATAAAACGGATAAAACGAATAAAACGAATAAAACGAATACAACGAATACAACGAATAAAACGAATAAAACGAATAAAACGAATAAAACGAATACAACGAATAAAACGAATACAACGAATAAAACGAATACAACGAATAAACGATTAAAACGAATACAACGAATTTTTTTCTGACTGTTATTCGAATTCGAATAATTCTATATTCGAATATTTTTTTAACGAATATTCGAATACGAAAAAAATTAAATTTGCCACCACTAGTTTTTAAGCCGTCAGTGTAGTACACGATTCCATTCGGCTTTGCTTTACTGGAATTATTCTTCCAGTCGTGCCGAGTGGGGATTGCTGTCTTAAACAGCTTGGTAGGACAAACGGTTTTGGGTATTCTTTCAGTTATACTGAGGTTATCTTTGGAGATTTCGTTAAAGATGAGCGAGTGCCCCGCCCTTGATAATCCCTCCTCGCAGTTGACTTTCAGCCGGTATGCCCCTCTGAGCGTCTCTGCTCTAATTACTAGGTTTAGTGGCGCCAGGTTCAAGAGAGACTCCATAGCTGCCCTAGGGGTCGTTATCATTGGTCACGTAATTCCAAGGCAAGCTTTTTGCTCCACCTTGCTAAGTTTCTATATGTTCTTCTGGGTGAAGGTTTTATGCCATCGCCGCAGTGAAGGATATAGGTACGTAATGATCGGTACTTAGAATATAACTACAGAAACGTTTGTTTACAATGGTTTGTGAAGTCAGGACAAGGATAGCCCAATTCAGTCTTATTTATTGTACTTTGCAATGCAATGTTGTCCAATTATCACCATCACAACTAAAATAGTAATTAAAATTTATAAATATGTGATATTGAAAATGATAAACTAAAACATTAAGCGACTGTTAAATGTGTACAACCTTTATTGATTTACGTTCTTAAATAAAATCTTTCATAGGTACAAAGTGGACGATTTGACAACACAGCGGTAATTGTGCGTGCTGTCAATTATTATAAATTGTATCTACCTTGCATGTCGCGTATTCATATTATACAGTATTATTATTTTTATACAATGTTTATGGTGTACAATAATGTATTTAATATTGTTATAATTTATATGACCCTTAAATACAGGACGCCACTGAACATGTAGTCTTGTTGATTTTTCTTCTATCTTATTTCCAGCGCACTCTCTTGTCAGTGTTGTGTTGGCTTCATTGTTTTAATAACATTCGTATATGGAAAGGCGTATCTGTACGTTTCTATAATCTAAGAATCGGTCTGATCATTCCGATGTATATCCAGTGGATCATCATTGGAGATAGGCCCCCACTTGCTTCTGAACGCTCGCCTACAGGTCCACAAGGACTGTATGGCTTTGTTCGCTAGGTGTGGTTTAAATGTCAGCCCTTGGTCTAACATTATGCCAAAGTATTTGCCTTCCCCCACTACCTGATATACTGACAAAGAGAAAAGTTCTGTAGGGCTCAGATTTGTCACCATCACCACGAACGCAAATTGCACCTACCATTACAAAAGTTGTAATTACCATAATGGGAAACAATATCCAACTAAACCAGTAGAGTAAGTTTTGTAGAATCTTCCCCGTCTAAAAATCTGCGATAACCATGTTGGAACAGCTGATATGATCATGAACAGGCAAATTTAACCCCTGGTAGGTGAGTAATAACAATCTTCGCTTTTCGACCTCGCCCCACCACCCCTTCAACGAAAAAAAAAGATCTTTACTATGTTATTGAAGGTCCCAATCATCATTCCCTCCCCAGTGTCACTTGCATGGTCTTCATCAGGGTGATCACTGCACGCAATTATATCGTCTATTTCATCGTCAGCTTGAGAATCTTCATTTCTTCTTTTTCTACTAAGAGAAGTGGTATTCTATCATAAACTCACGATTACCTACAACCAATACAAATTCGACGAGTTTACTTTGATGCTTACTGGTTCCGCAGTTTACTTTTTTTTTATTTATTTATTTGGATTTACATTATTTAAAAAACATAAGATACAAAAACCAAAAAATATTTGTAACAAAAAAGGACACGATGTGGATTACTTCAGGTATCGGATATAACCTTGAAACATATTTTATAGGCAACTCATCCTACATGTATGTATGGTGACGCGACAAATTTTATAGGCAACCCATCCTACATGATAAAATGTATTGAATTGCAAACTTTTGCCTAATTAGTACCTTTCATTTTACAATAACAGGTTAACCTCTATATGTATTTACAATTTTTCAGTTCAGGTAACAACTTTTCATTACATGTAAGCTATAAAGGTAATGTAACTAGTTCAGACATTTTTTGTGCAATCGAATGAGTCCATTCCACCAATCCAATTTCAAAAACTTTCTTGCATTGTATCCCCGAGAACGTGGGCCATCCAGTGTCTTTGTAGATTAATTACACATACCTACCAAAACCTAATTAAATTTAAAAAAATTGGTTTTCGCCTCAAGTTACGGCGGACTATTTATTTATGTTTTTTTTTCATCAATTTTTGTACCTTTACAAATTAAAATGAGGCAGCAGGTTGAGGTAACAATTTTCCTATTTATTGTTACTGCAGATTCGGTTACATTGGAGAGCACCTTAATTTTCCGAGAGCGATAAAGCTTTACTTTTCCTTTCTGTTTGTATTTCTTCCAATGTTTTGTTTTTAGTTTCGGGCACCAAAATTATAATCGCTACTAATCCAATGGCGCAGCAAATTGCAAAAGACCAAAAAGGAAAGTGTAATCCAAATTTATCTTTGGTAAACTGAAAATACTTGGAACCCATTGCTCCAAAGCTATAAAAAAATACAGATGATGTAGTAGACGCATATGTCTTCAGGTTAGGGGGAAATATCTCGGCCGTCATAAAATTAGGTATAGTTTGTAAACCTAAACTGTAGCTGCATGTATACATAATCAAAATTACTACCGGTAACAGCGAAATATGGGAGGTCTCTAACTTGATAACGTCTCGGACGAAGAAGAACGATCCTTCTGCAAGTAACGTAACAATTGCTCCGATCGTAGATGCTATCAGTAGAGGTCTTCTACCCAGTTTATCTACTAATAGTGAAGATAGCAAAGAAAATATAATTTGTACCGTGTGGAAAATTACTGATCCCAACAGTGGAGAAATTGTGGAGCGTCCTTCTTTAAAAATAGTTTGTGCGTAGATTGTGAAAGCAAAAATTCCACTGAATGCTGCAGTAAACCGTAATCCAACCAACATTAGTAAACTTCTTCTATTAGTTTTTCCAAATAACGAGATGAAACGCATATCGTTTCCATTTTCTTCCTCAATTGATCTTGCAATGATATCCAACTTATCGTCAACTTCTTTTGAACCTTTTAGTGCAATAAAATTCCGTTTTGCTTCCTCCCTTTTGCCTTTCATCAGCAGATAAGTGGGAGACTCCGGCATCCAAACGAGACTGATGAAAAGGATTATAGGTACTGACGCACACACGAACGAGCAAACTTTTATAGTCAAATACGATCCCAGTATGTTCATTGCCGTAACTCCCAAATAAAAATTGGTGGTAAATGTAGATCCCAATAACCCTCGTATTTCTGGATCGGAAATTTCGCTAACATAAATTGGAACTGACGACAAAGTCAAGCCCTCGCATAAACCGGCGATAAATCGTGCAATTAGGAGTTCCAATAATGTTGTCGCAAGTGCGATTATTATCCATGATGCAAGGAGTGGTACACTTAACCATAACAAAATTGACTTTCTTCCAATTAAGTGCCCAATAACGCTAAAAAAAAGGCCCCCACACAATCCACCTATCAAATAAATAATTCCTAACCATGATGATTCTTCGGCAGTCATCGGAATTGGAGAATCATCACTTAAGAGTACTAGTAGATATGGTGATGTCCATCCGAAGTTAAATCCGCAACAAATTGCTGCCAATGAACCTAATAAACACCACGTTGAATAGGATAAAGGTACTTTTTTTCACTCACCAGAGGCAGCAGCGATGTACTGGAGTAGCCTTTTTTCTAATTTGAACGGAAGCTTCATTGCAATCAATTGTATCGTAATCACGTATCACCTTCAAGTAACTAATATTATAACTAATCGCTATTCATTCGAAGATGAAAATATACTTACGTTAGAATTAGGCAACGTGTTGCAATTAGGTTAGTATATTAGCAATAATTATAAGTGTATAAAAACTCAAAACCTCCCCTTTACCAAAATTTTAATGAAACGATGATGACGATGAAGTTATTTTTTTATAAGTATTTAAACTACTCCAATGCAAGAAGCAGTTTAAATACTTATAAAAAATAACTTCATCGTCATCATCGTTTCATTAAAATTTGGTAAAGGGGAGGTTTTGAGTTTTTATACACTTATTTTCCTGCTCCCCCCTTTGTGAGTCCGAACCGTACACCATGAATTTTAGCAATAATTATTGTAATACATACATTTGTGGAACATGCCAATAGTAAACATGATAAAGACTCTGTTTGAGGGTGAAATTCCCTTAGACAGAGAAAAATCTAGTAAGGGTAGTACTAATAACGAAAGCAGTTGCTGCGCGTAGAGGTACATACTTGGAAATTTGCTGTTCCTAGATCTCGGCCCACAAAATAAATAATGTAGTAACTGGGTAAGTCGGCAACGGTCACATAGTAATAAGCATATAAAAAAACCAACGTAAAATAGTAACGTAATCCCTTAGATAAGATAACATTTATTACCTGTAAAGTAGAAATCAGGGACAAAATAATAAACTACGTCATATTAAGTACTGTATACGAGGGGGTACCCAAAAATAACTGGACTTATTTTTAAATGCCGTGTGTCGAACTTACACCGACTAAAAACCGCTCTGGCCTTATGATTTTCCCGCGGGACCACCGCTAAGTATTACTTAAACCGCAGGAGAGGCCTTGGCCGTAGCTCTTTCTGCCATATTATCAGACGATCTCACATCCCGGCCTCCCATTCGAAATGTTATAAGTGTTTTAAGAGTTCGTGTAGCTTATTTCCTCTATCACCGGTGCACAAGCGTTTGTTGACGTCAACATCAACTCTACCAGTAGCCCAGTAAAATGGGAAAATTTGGATGAAATAACCCAGCAAACACATTTATATATATTAAAATCTCACCAGGAGAGGGTAAATAAAGGTCTGACTGACTTTTAGTCTTTTGCCTGATGATGTGGTGTAAGCATAGACCACGAAACCGGTAGCAAATTAAAATAAAAAGATTGTGGGAAGTCAGACCTTTATTTACCCTCTCCTGGTGAGATTTTAATAATAATGGACCCACATGGTGTTATGTTCAAGTCGACATTTATATATAAAATACACATAAATTATATGAGCTTTTTAGATTTATATAAAACTGGAAGAAAAATAAGTGATATTTAATGTCAGGATGTCAGCAATTTTCAAAATAATATATATCTCTATTAGATGTAAATTCTTTATATCTGTAGTACATGAATTTATATACGTTTTATGTATATTTTATGTAATATTCACATAAAAAAATATTAGTTGTAAAAGCGTTGCGATGA
Source organism: Pyrocoelia pectoralis (assembly GCA_036250285.1). NCBI lineage: Eukaryota > Metazoa > Arthropoda > Insecta > Coleoptera > Lampyridae > Pyrocoelia > Pyrocoelia pectoralis. The sequence goes on from CM070081.1 coordinate 17,107,845, forward strand.
CCAAATGGCAGCTACTCGAGCATAATGTAACTATTACCAATGTAAACAATTATTTAAGCAGTTTCATACAAAGAAATGGAAAAACTACATTTTTACGTGCAACTGTACTTTTAATTAACTTAATTCTTGCACGAACCCGTTTTTACCTGAACTGAAAACCGACAGTTTTTTGTGATATTATATACTTGTTTGAAAAGCTTCCCTTAACCGAATTCGAACCGTTGCGGGTGGGCGTTGCAAATTCCGAAATCCGACATGTGTTTTCTTTGTATCCGACATTGTACCACTGCGCTAATCTGAAACATTCCTTTTTTTATTTCGTTCTTCCTAACTTTGCGCTGTTTCGCCAGTTTAAATTATGTTTGATTATATCGTTGAGTGAAGTGTTATTCAATGATTATACCTACCTTTATGTTAAAAATGACCAGGATTTAATTTATTTTATATTATTTATTTTCTATATAAATTAGACGCATTTTAGTCGATACGGATCTAATATTAAACGTACGTGAACTACAATTTTTGGCGTTATAGAAAACCCGCTCGTGCGATTAATTATGCGGCGCAAATAGAAACGGACTTTTATTTTCGACAATATAATATATGTAATGATAATTTATAATTATATTTACAGAAGGCATACATAAAAAATATGTAATACTTCTTACATATAAGATTTTACATATAACGTACATAAATCTAATCATATAAATATGACAGCACATAAATTTCATGGGTAATATGTAATTATATATATTATGTAAAATATACGTAATCTGTTACATACGGTTTATATGACTTTATTAAAGAACACTTACATACTTGATATATAAAAAAGCATATGTAGGGGTATTTACTTCAATCTTATATTATGTTGTATGTATATTTTATATGTGTGTTTGCTGGGAATGGTTACAGCTTTGAAAATTTGGTAACAGACTTGTTTTGTGCTCCCTCCCCTCCACCGAGAGAAATGGGGGTGGCGAGAAGGTGTCAAGAAACAGGTTTTCGTAAATAACTGAAAAAGTATCAATTTTATCAAAAACAAAAACGTTAAGAAAGTTGTAGCTGACAAAATTCTGCACATTTTTGTGTTTTGTTCTTGTCTGTACGACCAATAGGAGCGAAGATAGAGTTTTTTTAAATGTGGACTGTTTTGCGGCGAAACGGTAACAAGTGCGCGCATCGCGCGTATTTCGGTTATATCTTGAGAATGGCCATGCGTATCGCAAAATGCTTCAAATAAAAGTTGTAGAGAATTTAATTACGAATAATTTTCTTTTTTAAACATTTCCATACGATTAATATTGACAGAGATACAATCATTTAAACCTTTTTCTAAGACACAATCGCTGCCCGTTTTGCATAATAAAATCAATAATAATAAGTCAATAACTATCGATTCTACGTACTTAGTGCATATAATGAAAGTTGTAGAGAATTAAATTTTGAATCTATATGTATACACGAAATATCATCTTGGTAATCCTTATAAGGCGATGGAGGAAGAAATAATGAAAAATTGTCACTTTCAACCGTTTTTTTGCAAATAACTATGTTTTGACTACTTGTAGACAGTAAAGTGTCTTATAGTTTTTTAAAGACAATTAATATAGGTATCTGTAAAATGACCGTCGGCAGAAGTTTGTACGATAAACAGTTCGCTAGTTACAGCTGTTTGAAGGTATACTAAAAAATTGACATTTTATTAAGAATCCCGATTTTCGCTACAAAATGGCGGTTAAATTTTTATTAAAAATTGGTTTTATCCTATTTTCTGTACTTTATATATACAGTGTGTCCACGGATTGACTTCACTATAGGTGTAAAACACCAAAAATTTTGGAATTTCAAAACGATTTTTTCAGATTCTGCCCTGCTTCATTGGAAATGAATTTTCATCATACTTTTAATTTTTTTAATTCAAAGCCGCTTTGATCGTGGAACAAAAACTATTTTCTTTGCAGGTAAAGTACCTTTTTTGTGTATCACAGAGCAAAATTTTATTAAGAAAAGCTGTTCAGAATTGAAAAACTGACCATAAAATGACAATCGGTATTGTTTGTAAACAAATGAGAATGTAATGTTTGAAATGTTGTATGCATAGATTCCGATTTAATCGATGATAGTCGTCTTAATAAATAAAAATAACGGTTTCATGAAATTGTGCCGATTATTTTCAAATTTTGCACTGATTATTATTTTTTGATTCTGAACAGTTTTTCTTAATAAAATTTTGCTCTATGATACATAAAAAAGGTACTTTATCTGCAAAGAAAATAGTTTTTGTTCCACGATCAAGGCGGCTTTGAATTAAAAAAATTAAAAATATGATGAAAATTCATTTCCAATGAGCTGGGCAGAATCTGAAAAAATCGTTTTGAAATTCCAAAATTGTTGGTCATTTACACCTATAGTGAAGTCAATCCGTGGACACACTGTATATACAAAGATAATACAATACAATAAATCGTTCGCAAGTTGCACTTTATTGTAAAAATACATCTTTGAAAACTATATTTTCACAGAATTTAACTAAAATCTATATTTGTATTCAGTTTTTCTTAAATATCTTCGTTTCCATTTATTTTACGACAAAATTTTATATAAACTAATTGAAATCTTATAAAATTTCCTATAAAAAACACTTTGTTGCGTATGTTTTTCTGTAAACAGCGACGAGAAACTGACGATTGAAGATGCAGGTAATGTTTAATTTTTACAGAAATTGTAGCTACTCATTTTACAGGAACATTAAATATCTTTAAAAAACTATGACACTTTACTGTCTAGAAGTAGTAAAACATAGTTATTTGCAAAGAAACGCTTGAAAATGAGAATTTTTCATTATTTCTTCCTCCATCGCCATATAAAGATTACCAAAATCATATTTCGTATATTAGATTCAAAATTTAATTCTCTACAACTTTCATTATTATGCACTAAGTACGTAGAATCAAAGAGTATCTTTGGTGGAATCAATAGTTATCGACTATTACCTATTGATTTTATTATGCAAAACGAGCAGCGATTGTGTCTTAGAACAAGGTTTAAATGATTATATCTCTGTCAATATTAGTCGTATGGAAATGTTAAAAAGAAAATTATTCGTAATTAAATTCTCTACAACTTTTATTTGAAGCATTTTGCGATACGCATGACCATTCTCCAGATATAATCGAAATACGCGCGATGCGCGCACGTGTTACCGTTTAGCCGCAAAACAGTCGACATTTTAAAAAAATCTATCTCGGCTCCTATTGGTCGTAGAGACAAAAATAAAACAAGAAAATGTGCGGAATTTAGTCAGCTACAACTTTCTTAACGTTTTTGTTTTTGATAAAATTGATACTTTTTCAGTTATTTACGAAAACCTGTTTTTAGACACTTTTGTCGCGCCCCATTTCTCTCGGAGGGGGGGTACGGATAGAGACTTCGAACACTTCAAAGGGAGCACAAAACAAATTTTCAAAGCTGTAACCATTATTTCATCCAAATCGTTAAATTTCGTCTCATTTTACTGGGCTACAGGTTGTCCGGGGTGATGCATATCCCCAGGTCCTCCTCAACGCAACTCCTTCATGCATCTGCTGACATCAGCATCAACTCTACCTGGTTTTACGGGGTGATGCATATCGCCAGCCGCTCCTCAACTATCGCGAGGGAAGCACTGAAATTTGGGCATTGGAACAATGCATGTTCAGCGTTCTGCCCAACTGCTACACATACTGGACACTCCGCGGAATCTTCATAATTAAACTTATAGGTCCGGAGGTAGCCGTGTCCCGAGATCACTTGAGTGAGATAATAGTTAAGATCTTCGTGTTAGCGGTTAACCCATATATCCACCGCGGTAACGGGCTCAGGATGGATTGGGCTCAAGAAGTTTCCACTTCTTATGAGTCTCATGGGGGGGGGGGGGGGGGTTAGTTCGACTGTTAGAGATCTCTTCGCCACTATTTCAACTGGAGACATTTCTATTCTAACCCATTTTCTTTATAAAAAGGTGGAAATTAAAGAAGCTTTCGTTAGCAATTTATGAATGAAATCTAAGGACGATTGGAGGAATCCTTCCATGACGGTGGATCGTCGGAATTAGATTTCGCGCCTTTTACGCTATATCAAAAGATTCTACACTTTTTCCAAAATTTTGTTCATTTTCATATTAGGTACTCACATAATTCCCCTAAATGGGTTTTTTACAAAATTTATTAGCACGTAATTTACAAAATCTCTTCTGGTCGTAAAGCGAAAGCTCGGTTAGTTCAATAGTATGAATTTTTGCGAATGTTTGAATTAAATGAGATATTTTAGAGAGAAAAAATGTATCTAAGCGCTTTGACACCTTGGAAAAATGTTCCAAACGAAAATAACGTAATAACGTCCAAAAAATAGTTGGAAAAAAAGTCAAAGCAATTGTTTCAAACCGGAAAATCTCACCTAAGTCAACTTCGACATAATTACGTAATTATACGGTTTGGTCGGGCAAAAGGATTAGAACGGAAGTTACTAAGGGAAGTGAAGTAATTTCATTGTTAACCGACACAAGGTGGAGCCTTTTTTCATTCATATATAGAACACACGTCATTCTAAACCTATATCTTAGGATGTAACTAAATTGTTTATTGTTCTAAAAATAATTTCGTCATGAATGAGAAGTTTCTACCTATTTAAAATGGCCGACGTAAATTGCGCGCTATCTAAAAATCGGTATTAAACGTGTGATAAGAGCTCGTAAAGAATTTCTCTTTTTGTGTTGTTTTTTTATTTCGTTAAAGTAAAAGCGTTTCAATTATATTGTTATTTACGAGTAGAATAAGTTTATTTGTTTCTAAAGAATTCGTGCAACCGCCGCCGTGTATAGATATAAGAGAACTATTATAAAGAGCACCTGCGATATCTCAAAAGCGTGACTAGTAAAAATTCCTTTATGAACTTTTTAGATAAATCAGGAGCTACACGAAATGAATATTTACCAATTTTTCTTCCTTTCTGACGTTTGTGGTACTTACCACTTTTCATAGGTGATACGTATGGTGCCATAGTTATATATAAGGTACGTAACCACCGATTTATTGGAATAAGCCAATTTCGACATCCAGAGGAAATAAATTAGGGATAAGGCCGAATTAGATCAAGTTCGCTATTACGACAGATGGAGTATCCCATGGCTCAAATCTAGGTCCCATATTTTTACTAACTTTTATCAAGCGTATTTATTCAGCGTAGATATTGTAAATATCACTATTGTAGTTATGTGCAGATGTTCATAAACCCAAGAATTTGAATCCCAAGCGTCAGAAGCTCAAACGTGCGGGTACTGTGCATGTGCACTAACAAGCACATGTACTGTATAAACTTTCTGGCTAAAGATTCCTTTTCCAGTGTCCTCTCCGTCTAAGGCTCTGGGCAGAAGACTAACATCCTGAATGAGAAAGCGTGTAGACTCACCATACGAACTTGCATTACATCAGAACAACCAGTCGGTTACGTTCTTAGAAGAACAAAGCTTGCTTAGCACTTGAATTAACTGAGTTATGTTATAGCGACCTGACAGACGGATAGTCACCTGGTAAATTCGGAACCTACATCGGGTGTGTTTCAGCGAACTTGATGCACTGTTAAACTACAATCACGTAGCAATTCGGTGAACAGAAACGTGACCGAAAGTAACTCCCAGAAAATGTTCTTTGGATGAAGCGAAACACGGGCACGAATGACAATTACAGAATATTTAATTGATGTTGTGAACTGAAAAATTAACTATTCGACTTCGTGTTTCGGCGTAACCCGCTATTGGAGATGAAACAACATTTATCATCTTATTCGGAAGCTGTGAAGCCTTACTCCTTTAGGAGACTCAACTACGTCTCACTGGATCGCACGGAAAGTGAAAGGTTCAAGTGAAGGTACTTCCACACTTGAGTGAAACGGAAGGGACAATCGCTCGCTATAAATCAAACTGAAGGCAATATATGAAAGATATTAAGACGAATCAGAGAGGAAAATGGAAGAGCTTTTTCCAATGTAGCACCGTTTATTGGCGTTAGCTTGGCGGAATATTGGCCTAATATAGAGAGATTGCAGCAATATTGTCGGACAGCAGCCAATATTGGGTGAATGTATTTTTGTAATATTATACAAATATTGGAAATACAATATTTGAAATATTTAGAAAATATTACTATTTAATGTAAATTTAAATATTGTACACACAATATGTCTTGCGTGTACAATATGAACCAATATTGCATGTACAATATTACTAAATATTGAAAATCGATATATAACATAAATATTTACAATATTTAGTAAATATTACTATACAATATAAAGTCAATATTTATTTATCAATAACTTAACAATACTGTGTTTCCAATATTACTGGATATTTAAAATGATACATTGAGGCAACATGAAAAAAATATTGACAAATAATAACGTTATGATATTTTCCCAAATTTCGCCCAATGTTAGCTTTCGCTGATTTAGATTTAGACTTTAAATTCCAAAATTATACGACTTTCCGTAGCTCAATGGTATAATGCCTGACTTTCTAACCGGCTGATCGATGGTTCGAGCCCTAATTGAAGTAAAAGCTTTTTTCAGCATCACCGATCTCCACCAAGTCTGCATGAAGTGAATTGGGGTTTCTGGAGAAGGGCCACCGGACCACATGGAGCCCTGCAGGTGTATAAATATTTTCCCCAATATTAAAAGAATATCGTTTGGTAATATTTAGCCAATAAGTAAAATTGTTCACGTTTCAATGTTGGGAGAATATCGTACATGCATATTCTACCATTATATTTACAATGAAATGCCAATACTACACCAATATTAAATGCTACATGGGTTATGGTTCAAAAGAATCGATGAAGCCCATTTAAATATCCCAACCAAGGGATCGTCTTATAATTTATTCGGCTAGCCTGCTATACCCTAACCAACACGCGTACTCTCCACTGAACTGGAGTAACCATATCCAACTTAAATCGTTAAAAGCAAATATGGTCTAGAATTGTGGCTGTGTGATAGGAAAAGAATGTGGCCCATTCTTAAAAATTGCTTTGTGGCTGTACAGTGTACACGTTATGTTATTATAGCACTTCTTAATCATGTGGTAGCGTGTCATGCGTCTACGGGTGCAATGCGAATAAAATAAACTCACAAGTCTCCTTTTGGGCCTACCTTCGCTGAATCTCTAAGTGCAAGAGCATGGTATACTGGCAGTTTTACATCTGAAAACGAAGTGGGTAGGTGGGGACGGGGGTGGAAAGATCGTTCCTCAATTAGCATTAGGGAGTAATTGTCACATATATCTTTCTTCATATGAAAAATGCATTCATCTTCACGGATGTAACTGTGTCTAAAGCAATGTGAGGAAGAGGCGTTAACTCTACATCACACAACCACTAGGCAGATTTCAGGAAGAACTGGTCGTAACAACGCACAGAGAAAGAACCGTTCTTATAGAAAACAAAATCATTGCAATTTCGAATAACAGCATGGTTGTCTTGTTGGAACTAAATCACTACATAAATATCTCGGTTACTGAATGTCATAACACACTAGAGCAAGTAGCAAACAGCAATACCTTGGAACTCGTTTTAGGTTAAAGGCATACTGGAACAAAAGACAATGACAAATACGAAGCATTAGCACGACTAGCCTCAAAACAAATGTAGTTCAGAGAAGGCTCTTCCACTTAACAGTATTAACTGTAAGCAACCATGCAAAGTATGTTGAGTTATACAGGGTGGTTTGGCTTGCAATGTCCAGACGATATTTTCTAAACTACTAACATTAGGAAAAACATTTAATTTGAAAGTTATTGAGTATTACATATTCTGTATTATAGGTCAAAATTTTTTTTTTGTTGAGCCATTTTTGGTGAACAAAAAAAATTTCTAAATAGCGAAAACAATTTTTTTTTATAATTTCAAAAAGAGAATATTTTTAGTTGATTTATTTTGACATTATACGATCACTATGGTATTGAATTTCACAAATAACGAAAAGGCTGATATGTTATTAAGACATTAAACTATTGTTTATTTAAACAATTAGAAAAATTTTGTCTTGTCCTATTTCAGCGAAAGAACGCAATCTCTAATATCCACAACATCGCAGCAGGAGTACCACAAGGCAACGTACTGGGACCACTTCTCTGCATAAGTGACCTAGCAGGGACAGCAGTACAAAATCTGCAAAGTCACCTCAATTTATTAGAAGATTGGTTCGATCGCTGGATGATAAGTCTGTACAAATAACTTTTATCAATAATCATGATCAGTGCCCTCAATTAGTAATTTATACCTAATACTCCTATACCAGCCAAATCTGAAGTTACATGCCTTGGATTACACCTGGACCAAAAACTAACTTAGCGTCAGCATATGAAGAGCAAAAGGGGCCAATTAAACCTTTCTCATTCTTCCTCTTTCTTAGCTATTTCTTCCTTTCCTTACCTTCCCTAGCTTTTTTGTCTCTTTCTTTTGTGCTTAGTATGTTCCTTATCAGAGCATCGATGCTTCCATAATTGTCTTTACTGTACATCATCATATTCCCGGCTGTTACTTTGTTTCTTGTTTGTGTTTCTCTTATGGTTCTCTCCTGTGCCCACCTACTACATTCAAAGATTGTATTTCCTGCGTCGTCCTCTTTGGCTTCGCAGTACCAGCAATCACTTGTTTCCTCCTTGCCTGTTTTTTAGGTATGTGCTTAATCATCCATGACCAGTGAGCGCCTGTGTCAGATGGTAGTTTGTTTTCCCGAAGCCTCTCTCTATCCATGGTCCCAACTTTTTATTAGGGTAGCGGTCCATCTTCCCGTTTTCCTTAAAATCACACAAAATCACTGACTTGTAGGGCGGCGATCCCTACCCTCTCTATCCAACAAGGTTCTACTCCACAAGGTTATATTGAAACCAGTCTGGACGTACGACATGCAGCTATGGAGATGTAAAAAAGCATCTCACACAAAAATACTGCAACGATTTTAATCGAAACCTCTCCGTACCATAGCTAACTCGCAAGAAGCTACCACAATAGCCTTGAAGGACACTGCAACCAATTAATAGAGCAACTCTCCACTCAACCAGCACTCAGAGGGTTAAGGCGACAGTGGCCGCATGATCTAGCCAGAGATTAATGTATTATTCTAAGTGAATTCAGCACTGGCTGAATCCTTACATTTCTTATTACTTTAACACAAAGGAGATTGTAAATTAGAAGGGAAATAAAAAAAATTTATGGGAATACTTTGTGGAGACTGTAAGCTAAACAGGCAACTATTTTGTAGAGGATGCTGTAAAGATGAGATCCCATACTTTATGTTTGCACTTGTCCAACTAAAAGGATCAATTCTGAAAGAATCCTGGTTATGACTAGGCCGTTTCTCCTGTCGGCATGCTCATGTGTGCGATGGCTTGTGTCAGGCGACTCTAATTAGGAAGCTACCACAAAGGGCTCGGATATGAGATGTACGTACGCAACGCTCCTAAACGCTGAGATTTGGACAGTTGTGTAGGAAGGCATTCATATTTGGTTCGAATTCTTTACAGGGATGTAGATTAGGGTGTGGCAGCACTGTCGACATAAATGGGAGGTTTTGTTTCATCGAATTTCTTGGTTTAAAAATGATTGTTCTCACTATTCGAAGGAAACAAAATTACATTTTGCGGTTTTCTTTTGTGAAGAAAAACGCTTTTGGAACTTTGAAACTACTTCCACTGCAGCTTTGGAAGGGTCTGCGGAAAATTCTTCGACAGGAAAATTCTTCGACATTACAATTCTTCGACAGGAAAATTCTTCGAATAAAAATCATTGAAGTTTTTAAACTAAGTATGCCAATACTTCGGATAATTTATTTTTTTTTTTAGGTTATTTTCAGGTGTAGTATATTTTTTTTAAATTGATACACAATGGCAAAAAATGCTAAACTTCAATGACTGTATACATTATTAATTCGAAGAATTTTCCTGTCGAAGAATTGTAATGTCGAACAATTGTGTTTTCGAAGAATTTTCCTGTCGAAGAATTGCTGTCGAAGAATTTTCATTCGAAGAATTGCTGTCGAAGAATTTTCATTCGAAGAATTTTCATTCGAAGAATTCCTGTCGAAGAATTTTCACCGACCCCTTTGGAAGATCGTTTATGGTCTTTACTGACTTGTTCATCACACGAAATTAGCTGACTGGGATCCTTTACTGAAGACTAATCGGCCTATTCTATTCTTCGCAATGCATCGCATATTAAGGTGAAGGTAGCTCTTCCTGCGGTATTGTTAGACGAGCTTACATCCCCCGTCCCATTCGAAATACTGGTTTAAGGGTTCGTGTCGCTTGTTTCTTCTAATTTGTGGTTGCAAGCCTAGATGTTTATATGGTTCCGAGAGCATCACCAAGTTAGGTTTCAGCTCACGCACACTCTGCATGAGCAAATCCTGTGCGCCCTCACAATGGTTGAGGTTGAGCTGAAATACTTTCATTAGCGGCGTTTTTGGAGCGTTAGAAGAGCCAGCTTGTACTCTAGGAATCGGCTGCTACCTGCGTTGTGGGCTGTGGATACCCCATCTCCCTTTTGCACATATATGACACACTTTGCGCTTGCTGTGCATTCGGCAACTGGCATTACCGCACTTGATGCAGTCTTTAGCCCGGTCGACGCTGCTCTTGCAGTTCCATGATAAGTGTCCAAATTTCCAGCACTTGAAACACTACCTCTCGGATTCTGCAATTACACCAGCCGACTCTAAAGGTTCCTGTATCCAGAATTTTCCGGCCAGCAGGCACTGTCACTCGTATTACCGCAATATGTGTCCCACGCAGAGACTTAAGGGATCGTTCTGTTGTAAATCTGCCGATATCTCCTCCTTCGTCGCATCTTCTTCCACATCCTTGATCTCCAGATCAACTTCCTGGACTTTACTCTGCACCGTTGCTGACTTATCAAGAGCACCCTTGGCTTCTGAATTCCGGTGCTTTCGCCGAGCTCTCCTTCTTCAGGACGATCAGGAGATTTCCCGCATTCGTTCTGCGTAGGTACCTTTTGGACGCATCCTTGAGCGCCGGATCCTACCCTGTGCTAACCCCGTGACTCTTCCAAAGTTTCGAAACATACATAAATCACACAGTACCTTTCATAAAACTGTCATTACAAAAGAATGAAGTGGAGGGGGACGAGGGGGTTTGTAGTCGACAAATCGTGAACGGAAATTGTAAAAACACGTCCTGAAGGAGACTTCAATGAAAATGAGTTTTTGAATGAATTTAACAAAAGATGTAACGGAAGTTGTCTGAATTGCAATAATTAATGTCTGTTCTTGAGGTAATATACAATGGTTAGTAAAGTGTTGGGCTCGTGCTGAGTAAATCTTAGTTTAAGAGGAAGAAAGCAGCCACCCGTGCGATATTTGGTTCGGTTGGCGGCACCCGTTACTTATAGGCCGATGACTTCCTAACAATATATTACATCACATATAACAATAACTAGCCACCGTTTATAACGCCATCATACATACAATAGTAAGTAATTATAAGTAGGTACGACTTTTCCTTTAGGAAGAAACCTAAAAGATAATTTTCTAGGTTAAATATATAATTAATTCCCAAGTTGATGCTAAAAACAATGTGCATCATTAAAGTTGCAGAATCCTCACGAGTTTTAAGAAGAGGTACATAAACTTTTACAATCCTGAAGGTGTGTGTAACCACCGGCACGAGCAACCTCCGGAACCAAATACCACGCATATCCTGTAACACGTGCCATCATCATATGCTGCTACACCATCATCTCTACAATTTATCTTGAAAGCGAGCAACAACAAAAAAACTGACAATTGCACTTTACTTCCTTCTTAATCAGTTAAAGTTCTCCCCCGTCCCCATCGGTGATGTAACACGCAGATTGTCTTCGCGATAAACATTTTGTAGGTAGACGTTATTTAATAATGGCTTTTTTGTTTTCGAATTTAAGAACAACACATACTTATTGCGTTATAAAAATACAAAAGAGGTGCAATTTTGTTTTATTATTTAATAAGCGTGATTACGGATAATTTAATTTTTTTTTTTTTTGTAAAGTTAAAGATGATGATTGTACGCTTTCCACATTATGAAGGTATCTTGTCATCTTCTATTGTTCATACAATTTCAATTTGTGAATATATGTGTGTGCGCAATAACACTTTCATTTTAATTAATTTTCTAAATTAAATTACGTATGGATGCGATATTGCTTAAGATTCGGAAGACTATCAGTAATAAGAATCTGTCAACTTTCGCTAAAGCCGGTCACGATTTTTTCCCTTTTGTGTAATCGTGAGCTTAACTGAAATTGTTCAGAGAAAGACATATAGATATACATTGAGGAATAGGGGTTGAAGTCATTGATTGCCTAATAGATCAAATGAAAACTAAAGTGAAACGATCAAAGAAGAAACAACGTTGTGTAGAGAAGGTGAAATACTTTTTAAAAGGGAAGTAAAGCTTACAATGGGAGAAGTTCCCAAGATAGGAAGCAAAGTAAATGTGAATCTAAAGAACATTTGGAGGACCATCGAAAACCTAGGCAATAAGGGGTAGTACAAAGGGAGATCCAGGAGGAATTCATAGAAAGGGGGATGAGTTACGTAAGGGTGGCAAGTGATAGTAAGTTTATTTAAACGGGGTGAAAAGGAATCAGGCTTATCTAGAACAAAAACTAAATGCAGAAATTGCCCAGCAAACACACATATAAAATATACATACAACATATGTAAAATTGAAGTAAATACCCCTACATATGCTTTTTTATATATCAAGTATGTAAGTATTCTTTAATAAGTTATATAAAACGTATGTCACACAATTACGTATATTTTACATAATAGTATAGAAACTTACGGATATTCTGTACACAGAAATTTATATAATATACACTGTGTCCCAATTTCGATGCTCACCATTGGTATCTCGGTTTTTAGAAGACATAGGGCAATGGTTAAATGGGGAAAGTTTTGCAGAATTTAATACTCACGACAAATATCATTTCAAATTTGACCTAACTTTTTTAATTTTTAAAATATTTAGAAAAAACCAAAATTGGTCGATTTTCATTTTCCTCAATAACTCTTTAACGCTTAATCTGACCTCTTTTAAAGTTTTACATTATTCAGACACTTTTTTAAGACAAATTATTTGATATAATCAGAAGCCCCCGATTGTCTTTTGTTTTTAAGTTATTAGTGCTATCTTTTGTTTTTCATATGGCGGCCATATTGGATTTTTGGTTGGTTAGATAGTCTTTAAAAAGAGCTTTCCAACGATGTATAACATGCCTGAAAAATATTTAGTTATAGTTTGTCCCACGAGAACTCGGGTGTGACTCATTAGTTATTGCTGTGTGAATTAACGCAAATTATATTTGCTTTATAATGTCGCTTACCCATAAATCGTTAATAAATCAATCGCAGATAATTTGCGTTAATTCACACAGAAATAACTAATGAGTCACACCCGAGTTCTCGTGGGACACATTACTGGTACATTCCTGTCGAAAGCGAATAAATGGTAATATCTAATAAACGTTTCAATTGATATGTTACATAAAATACAAAACATACACATTACAACACGAACGTTTTAGATATGTATCCAAAAATACATCTTTGTGATGTATTTTTTGGAATGTGATAACGTATAACATTTTAGAAACGTTACAAATGTGATGTTTCGTTTGAAACAAAATAGTCATATCTCAAAGTTAACGTTACGGAGTTGTGTTTAGTAGTGTTGTACCAGAAACCTTATCAGTTGAAACATATCGTAAGAAACACATCATACACGTTTCGGTGTGAACGTTTTAGATATGTATCCAAAAATATATCTCTGTGAGATATTTTTTGGAATGTGATAACTAAAGCTAGGATACCTTTTTTTATAAATGGACAAACATAAGGCAGACCCTATTTAAAATCCGTTTTAGAGTACGCACTTTCCAAAAATGCAAACTTTATTCTGCCTTTTTTGGTTTCTGTTAGTTTTATTGCGTTTTTTACCTTTTTTTTTGATATTTTCGCGTAAGTATTTAGTACCTTTTCTGTAAATTTTTTTTAGTTTTTTGAAATGTAAGTAAGTATTTTTTAATTTTTAGATTTTATATAGGTATATTTTTCTGGGTAATTTCTAAGAAAGCAAATTGTTTGAAATGGAAAGGAATTTGGTATACAAACTGAATACAAACTTTGTCTATAAATAATATTTAAGCCTCTTACAATAATAACACGGATGAGTCATTTTCCTTACTTTGAAATATTTCCCATTGTATTATTTCTACCTGCAAGCTACACCTACATACAGTCTTTGTTGAAATTGCATCCCTTTGTCATTATGCCGAGTTAAGCGTATTTTAATTAGCCAGAAAACTTTATTGAAAAAGAATACCAGCAGATAACATCTATCAACTCTAGGTAATTACTTTTTCAAATAAATATTTGTATGTCTCTACTTAAATTGAATATGTATGTGTTGATTTTATTTCGACAGTTTTCGCTTTTCCGTGCCATTTTTCTCCTTTTTTGTCTTTGTAGATGCTTTGTTTAAATTATTTTTTATGCCTTTTGCCTGCCTTTTTTAAACTTTCATTTTGTCTAACTATCCCAGCTTTAATGATAACGTATAACATTTTAGAAACTTCATTAAAAATGTGATGTTTCGTTTGAAGTCATCTTTCAAAGTTAATGTTACTTGTATTTAGTAGCGTCGTACCTACTAGAAACCTAATCACTTGAAACATATCGTAAGAAACTAAAAATACACGTTTCAATGTGAGTGTTTTACATATTTATCCAAAATTAACAATTTAGTGTTTAATTGGAACGAAAAATTTCCGTTTCCAAAAATAGATTTATTCATCATTAGTAGATGGGTAATATTGCACATCTAAATGGCTTATTTGCCAGCGAGTCGGTAGCTCAGGTAGTTTGCGTAGCTGTTTTCTGAATTCCTAAACAAGCGACCGATGTTCGAATCCCACTTGAAGCAAAACGATTTTTCAGCATCACCGATCTCCTTCGAGTCTACACTAAGAGAATTTTGGGGGCCCTGGAGAACAAGCCCCCGGAGTACATGGGGCCCTGCTGGGCCTGCGCACTGGGAAAAGAGCCCCTCAGAGCACTTGGGGCTCTCGGTACCCTAGTTTCTACCACATCTCAATTTTTTTATACTCAGGTATGTTTCAAATGAAACATATATGAGACATTTCAAATATTCACGTATGAAACATTTATAAGGACACATTTCTCCTACATATCAATAAATTACTCTCCGATATATTTCTTGAAACATATATAAAATGTTTCGATGTAACGTTTCTGTGTTGTTTCAAATCTAGGTTTCTGAAGGCGGACATTAAACATCTATGTTATGTGTATGATACGTTTCTGTCGCTGTTTCGGAGATGTTTCATGTTTCAGAGATACGATTCTAAAACATTTCAGAAACGTTTTTTTGCACTGTGGGTTGAATAAGACTTCACTCAACGGTATAATCAAACAAAATTTAAACTAATAACGCGAAACAGCGCAAAGTTACGAAGTACGAAATAAAAAGAAGGGATGTTACAGATTAGCGCAGTGGTAAAATGTCGGATTTCAGAATTTGCAACGCCCACCCTCAAACGTTCGAATCCGGTTAAGGGACACTTTTCAAGCAAGTATAATATCATAATAAACTGTCGGCTTTCAGTTCAGGTGAAAACGGGTTCGTGCAAGAATTAAGTTAAATATAATTAAAAGTACAGTTGCACGTAAAATATAGTTTTTCCATTTTTTGTATGGAACTGCTTAAATAATTTTTTACATTGATAATAATTACATTATGCTCGAGTAGCTGCAATTTTGGTCATCGCAACGCTTTTACAACTAATATTTTTTATTTAAATATTACATAAAATATACATAAAACGTACATAAATTCATGTAGAAGAATTTACATCTAATAGACATATATATTATTTTGAAAATTGCTGACATCCTGACGTTAAATATCTCTTATTTTTCTTCCAGTTTTAAATAAATCTGAAAAGCTCTTACATAATTTATATGTATTTTATATATAAATGTGTTTGCTGGGTAGGTCAGTATCCATGTACCGGCATTAATGATGATAAACCATGACAACAGAAACGAATGCATGAAAGCAGAAGACATGGGAACTATTTCAGATGGTAGCAGGAGGAAGAGCCAAAGCATTTAATTAGTGAAATGTGCAGGTGACGAAGCAATTGAGATGAAATACAAAGCAAATTCGAAACTTCTTAGACTGAACAATGGAAAGAGTACCTTCAATTGGACAGACAGAGTATATGAATAATGAGATCGACAGTTTATAAGGTAAGGGTAACATTTACAGGCGTATCTAAATGCAGTGAGAGAAGTGAAGAAAGATCATTTTTCACTTATGTCAAGTCAGTAGAAACGGTTAATCTGCTACAGTCGTCCGAGGAGGACTAGCTGCGTTTTTTAGAGGAAAAGGGCGAACTCTATAGTAATGACTTTTCCAAGACTAACTGGCAGCCACGGAAGTAAATGCTTACATGGTCACTAGAAGTCTCCTTAAAGCAACCTGTTCCATGAAAGACAACATAACCCTGGTGACATGAGGGGACTCTCCCAACAATAAGGCCATTAGAAAGTCAAAACGAGCCTCTTGGAGTAGGTTCTGTGAAAACTACAGTCTCACTTCCCGTAAACAGAGACGAAAGAAAATCAACATCTTTCGAGTCCCTTTCAAAGGGAGAAGGAGGGAATTTGGGCAACTGAGAGAGTATGGGCGGTAGTAATGGACAAAGACACAGAATTTTTGTAGGTCTGTAACAAAAAGCGACCGTGGTCCAAGCCAAACAAGGAAGTAGCAAGACACTTATGTAACAATTCAGGGCGGGACATAATTGCTATAAACACTAGGTAAATGTAACAAAATGGAATATAAACAGTAAAAATTGGCTCTTTTTTTAAAAGATTTGTTGGTTCTGAAAAGAACCCTTTCCTTTGCGAGAACGGAAATAGCTATTTTTGTACTAAGAGCGCGAGGGGGGCGATTTTGGGCCGTGTTGCAATTCCCCGAAGGGCCAAAATCGTCGTTCACATCCTAAATGCAAACATGATTTTTTGAAAAACCGTTTAACCTTCACCTTAAAGTTTTGAAAAAATAAATGGCACGATTTGTTCTCAAAAATCAAGTTGTTGGTTGCTATCGTTGCTATAACTATTATAATTACTGATTTTTTAGGCCGTAGGGCGCAAAATGCACTATTTACGCCCACAAATTGCTGCATAAATGATTTAATTTTAATACAATATTTCAAAATAGCTGTTCTTGTATTAAGAGCGTGAAGTAGGTAGACGATTTTGGTCTGTGGTGTAAGTATAAGCTCGAGGCCCGAAGGGCCGAGTAATTTATTATCAGACGCCAAAGGGCCAAAATCGTCGATCACGTCCGAAATGCAAATATATTTTTTTGAAAAACCGTTTAAATTCATGTTAAAGTTTTGAAAAAATAAATGGCATGATTTGTTCTCAAAAATCAAGTTGTTGGTTGCTATCGTTGCTGTAACTATTATAATTACTGATTTTTTAGGCCGTAGGGCGCAAAATGCACTATTTACGCCCACAAATTGCTGCATAAATGATTTAATTTTAATACGATATTTCAAAATAGCTGTTCTTGTATTAAGGGCGTGAAGTAGACGATTTTGGTCTGTGGTGGAAGTATAAGCTAGAGGCCCGAAGGGCCGAGTAATTTATTATCAGACGCCAAAGGGCCAAAATCGTCGATCACGTCCGAAATGCATCTATATTTTTTTAAAAAACCGTTTAAATTCATGTTAAAGTTTTGAAAAAATAAATGGCACGATTTGTTCTCAAAAATCAAGTTTTTGGTTGCTATCGTTGCTATAACTATTATAATTACTGATTTTTTAGGCCGTAGGGCGCAAAATGCACTATTTACGCCCACAAATTGCTGCATAAATGATTTAATTTTAATACGATATTACAAAATATCTATTCTTGTATTAAGGGCGTGAAGTAAGCAATTTTGGTCTGTGGCGGAATTATAAGCTCGAGGCCCGAAGGGCCGAGGAATTATAAGACGCCAAAGGGCCAAAATCGTCGATCACGTTCGAAATGTAAACATGATTTTTTGAAAAACCGTTTAAATTCATCTTAAAGTTTTGAAAAAATAAATGGCTCGATTCGTTCTCAAAAATCAAGTTGTTGGTTGCTATCGTAGCTATAACTATTATAATTACTGATTTTTTAGGCCGTAGGGCGCAAAATGCACTATTTACGCCCACAAATTGCTGCATAAATGATTTAATTTTAATACGATATTACAAAATATCTATTCTTGTATTAAGGGCGTGAAGTAAGCAATTTTGGTCTGTGGCGGAATTATAAGCTCGAGGCCCGAAGGGCCGAGGAATTATAAGACGCCAAAGGGCCAAAATCGTCGATCACGTTCGAAATGTAAACATGATTTTTTGAAAAACCGTTTAAATTCACCTTAAAGTTTTGAAAAAATAAATGGCTCGATTCGTTCTCAAAAATCAAGTTGTTGGTTGCTATCGTAGCTATAACTATTATAATTACTGATTTTTTAGGCCGTAGGGCGCAAAATGCACTATTTACGCCCACAAATTGCTGCATAAATGATTTAATTTTAATACGATATTACAAAATATCTATTCTTGTATTAAGGGCGTGAAGTAAGCAATTTTGGTCTGTGGCGGAATTATAAGCTCGAGGCCCGAAGGGCCGAGGAATTATAAGACGCCAAAGGGCCAAAATCGTCGATCACGTTCGAAATGTAAACATGATTTTTTGAAAAACCGTTTAAATTCATCTTAAAGTTTTGAAAAAATAAATGGCTCGATTCGTTCTCAAAAATCAAGTTGTTGGTTGCTATCGTAGCTATAACTATTATAATTACTGATTTTTTAGGCCGTAGGGCGCAAAATGCACTATTTACGCCCACAAATTGCTGCATAAATGATTTAATTTTAATACGATATTACAAAATATCTATTCTTGTATTAAGGGCGTGAAGTAAGCAATTTTGGTCTGTGGCGGAATTATAAGCTCGAGGCCCGAAGGGCCGAGGAATTATAAGACGCCAAAGGGCCAAAATCGTCGATCACGTTCGAAATGTAAACATGATTTTTTGAAAAACCGTTTAAATTCACCTTATAATTTTGAAAAAATAAATGGCTCGATTCGTTCTCAAAAATCAAGTTGTTGATTGCTATCGTTGCTATAATAATAATTATTATAATTACTGATTTTTTAAGCCTTAGGGCGCAATTGCGCTATTTACGCCCACAAATTACTGCATAAATGATCTAATTTTAATATGACTTTACAAAATAGCTCTTCTTGTATTAAGGGCGTGAAGTAGGTGATTTTGGCCTGCGGCGGAATCATAAGTCCGAGGCCCAAAGGGCCGAGGCATTATAATACCCCAATGGGCCAATATCGTCGTTCTCGCTCGAAATGCAATTCACTTTAAAGCTTTAATAAAATAAATGGTACGATTCGTTCTCAAAAATCAAGTTGTTGGTGGCTATCGTTGCTATAACTATTAGAATTACTGGTTTTTTAGGATGTAGGGTGCAAAAGGCACAGTTTACGCCCACAAATTACTGTATAATAGATCTTCCTTTAATACGATTTTACCAAAAAATATTTATGTAAACTTCCAAATGATTTTGAAACTTCTTTGAAATTTCTCCACCTGCTTCCACCCATAATCTATACTACTTTGGCATAGAATTCGTTGTATTCCAATTGTTTCTGGATTTGTCCTTATCTCTTCGGAAACCGCCATAATTCTGCTTAATATGTGTCGTTAACTCTTATCCCAGTGTAAGCTAGGCTTCTCCATAAAGAGAAGTCTAAGGCCAGGAAACCTCGACGGCCATGGTACTGGACCGCCTCTTCTGTTACATCTATTATGGAAGGTTTCGCTGGGCTGGTCTATTACGAAATGATTGTAGTGAGGCTGAGCTCCATCATGCTGAAACCACAGGCCTTGCCGAAAATTTACGATCCTTCGAAGGGTATAGAACTCATTAACCACTTGAAGACTTGAATACATATGAGGTGGAAAAATATCTTCTTTATGCCAAAATTATCAGTCTCATCGACAGATCTTATCAATAAGTCGTACTTACTCAATATTTCAAATGATTTTAGATTCTCGCCATGATTACGCTGTTTAAGTGTTTTACAGACATAAATTCCCTGGGTAAGGCCAAAACTTTATTCCTATGCCTAAATTCAAATTATTTTTGATCCGCCGTTCTGTATTCTGGATTACGATGGGAGCGTAGTTAGATGTCTATGCACGCATAGAGTACCTATTCGCGCCTTTTGGACTACCTACTTGATTAGAGTCGTCCAACTTTGTAACGTTACTCAAGCCATCCCACTCCTGAGATAACCTTCATTCCTATGCCTAAATTCAAATTATTTTTGATCAACCGTTCTGGATTCTGGATTACGATGGGAGCGTAGTCAGATGTCCACGCGCACATAGCTACTTCTCTGATTGGAGTCGTTCAACCCCGTAACGTCACTCAAGCCATCCCAGACGTGAGATAAACCGTGATGATGCTGGAAGGGGACGCGGATCTAATCGTAGCCATGTCCGTCCAGCACTCCCCCAATATGGATCGTCTCAATTGGAGCAGTACGGGAAACACACAAAGTATATGGTGCGTCGCCTCATCGTCTGTGGATATTGTATCTTCTAGAGGATGGTGATTCGACCAAGCCCATGTGGTGCCTGTGGTTCTTTAATTTACAGTGCCCAGAAGGTATACCCACAAGAACTCGCAGGTTCTTCCTTGATAGAATCGTGCAGAAACGCACCAGGCTGCGCGATGGTCACCTGAGGTGCACTCTCGCATGACGTCAATCTAAGATCAAGTCCCATCTACCCATGTGCTGGGCTTGGGTGTCGTGAGCCACATTCAAAGAACTTAAAGTAATGCCAAACGGATGAAGGATTTTGAAAGAATTTGACGCCTTCCTTCTAATCTACTACTAGTTAAATTCAACTGTTTTGGGGCAATTTGTTATAAATTATGTTATAAATATAAATTTGTAATAAAAAATACCGTTTGTTATTTTTGTAGGTACCAAATCTACGTAACCTAATGTTAGTTTTACATATACAGGGTGGCCAAAGGAAATGGTAACAGACGGGTTTCTAGCCAGAATATATATTTTTTGAGGAATGCAAAGCACGTCAATTTTGATATCAAGGGGGACAACTTATGTCATGATTTTCAACATGAAATGATTTCATCCCTTAGCGCTGTGAGAACAGCCCCTAAAATTTAAATAGGGATGATGGGGCGAGTGATACTTCATTTGAAAGGTATTTCTTTTCTGAATTCAGTGCACTAGTTTTTTTTTAGTTTTTTTGATTGTTAACAAAAAAATTGAAGTTGCAAAAATGAAAAATGTGGAAGGAGTTTGAGGCATTTAAAAACTAAAATATCGCGGATAGGTCCATTGTTTTTTTAGAGAAGCTTGGTACTTTTATTGCCATTTGACAACATTGTTTTACTCCTTAGGTACAGGGTAAACAACCCTTAAATGTTTAAAAACAAGGGTTAATTTTTCTTGTGCTAAGAAACCAATTTATGTAAATTCAACCTTACTTTAATAAATATAATGTTCGAAGGGTTCCATGCAATAATACAGATTTTTATATGGTACATTTTGCAACATTTCGGAAGTAATTATACAGTAAAATATTAAAAAAGAACCCCCAAATTTTGGCTCCCAAACGAAACGTTTCCGACCATCGCCTTATTTGGTGAAATGCTTGTTTTGCCCCCCCCCCCCCCCCCCCCCAATTTATTTTGGCATGCAATTTTTTTTGTTCTTTTCTTGTTCTGAAACTTGTTGTGATTATTACATTTTTTCGTGTAGGTACCTACTCTGTGTTCTTTTACGAATACAGTACCGCTCGTAGCGTTCAAGATTGGTAGCACCAATAAAGAGTTGGTTCGTCCCTATTAGGTACGTCCTATAATTGTATATTTAGGGTTGTTTTATCATCCATCTTCCCCCTAAGTACTTACCAGGAACAATATGCAAATTGCAATTTATCATGTTTAGGTCGCTTCAGGAATGAGTAAAATAAGGAAGAGGAGGAATCGGTGAAAGACCTTTAAAATCTGTTGAATACGAAAATAAAACTGAAAAGTCAGTGGTTCAGATAATGGTTAAAAGGTGCGTAAATTACACATCAATTACATCGATATAGTGATGTAAAGAGTTAAAACCCTTGATTGCTCTACAGTGACCACACATTAAACTGTTATTTAACAGAATAGTCCACATGCCTCGGATGGTCGGTGATCCGAACTACCCTCGACCCTGACCTACCCAAGACGCCGGTTTTACGCTAAAAACCACCCGTGTGCTTCGATACGAAAAACTCCGTTTCCTCATAATCTTCCTTCCTTAATCCCAAATCAGCTGTTTTTTTCGTCGGCGTTTTATTTACATTCCGCGCCATCCGGAACAACATGGTCAAGTAGGTAAGTAATTGTACTTACAATGCCTGCATTATTATGGAATGCATTCGCATGTGTGTCAGGTTAAAGGTGAATTTCTAGCGGTCTCACGTTCGCTCACTAATCACGAACTTTATATCTGTCATAAGTTGTTGTACCATTCATCTTGTAAACGTCCTTTTGATATCCTTGATAAATTTTTTGTCCTCGTACAAGTTCTTCTTATACTTAATTAAATTCCATATTAGGGGGAGGGTCACTTTATTAACCTAACGTAAATAACTCGTACGTAAACGCTATTAATCATTTTCGAATGAGTTGCGATTTATTGCAAAATAGCAAAAAAATCCCTATTTCTATTATAATTACGTCACGATGGTAACGTAACGTGCTTTTAGTTGTTTCATATTACATTTAATTAAAACTACTACTATATAGTAGCTTTTTCGATTTCTCTTTTATGTACTGAAATCGGAAATTACGTCAGTTTATTCTCTGGACCGAACTGTGTGTAGGCAGCTCAATATGCACGGTCTTGCTGTGATTGCATCTTTTCCTGAGAAAATACAAGATTTTTAATTTTATTAATTAAATCATACTTACTGAACAGTACAACCCTTAGGTCTCTGACATTGAATTGTGCTGCAAGCAAAGTAATTGCAATCGTTAATGGTTTTTTAGCCACTTTCGGCAGTCCAGGAGGGTGGTTTACGTGTTGTATTAGCTGCGGAGAAGTGGTCAGGTGTGAGTTCTTACTAAATAAAATAATCATTGTTAATTTACATTCGGAAAGCCGTTCCCTCTAGTTATGGCAGTTGTAACCCCGGGATGTTGTGGCAGTAATGTTACTTGTGCTACGACTGGTGGTGTAAGGCGCTCGATAAACAGAAAACTCGGCTGGGAAGCCTATAAGGCAACCTAAGATAATACAAAAAGGATATTAGGAAGCGTCAGAGAGAGGCGTGGATGAGCTTTTGCACCTCTATAGAATCCCCTCATCTGTATCCCACCTAAACAAAATCTGGACCAAACCTACGTACCATAACCCAGCTAGCCTCAGAAGGGAGGATGGCTCTTGTACGAACAACCTCATTATTATATGGTCTTTGCTCATAGAGACTGTTGAACTATTGACAGACTATCACTACGCCATACCCTATCTGGTCAGAAGCAGCCTCCTCCACCCTTACGGTGGCTGACTGGGTCGATGCTGAACAGATGGTGAACGTGACTAGGGTTCTCATCATACAAATTACCAGGATTGGACGGCATAATACCAGCTCTCCTGCAATGGGGACTGAATGTTATCGTTGCTCACCTAGTGAGAATTTATACGGGCTGTATTGCTTTCAGATACGTACCAAAACAATGGATGGAGGAAAACATTGTTTTTATCACCAAACCTGGTAAAGGTGATTACTCCACACCCAAAGCATATCGTCCAATCAGTCTAATGTCTTTTCTTCTAAAGACACTTGAAAGATTGTGCGATAGACGCATAAGGGATTCGGCGGTAATACGATTTTCGTTGCACCCTAACCAACACGAATACTCTCCAGGAAAATCTACAGAATCAGCCCTGAACTGTGTTGTAGGGCTGGTTGAAAGATCGTTGGACTGTAAACAGTCCACACTGGTGGCATTCATAGACATAGAAGGAGCGTTTGGCAAAACAACCTTCAAATCAATAGAAACTGCCTTACGTCACCATCGCATAATAGAGGTCGTACGAGGCTGGATTGTGCAACTGCTGAAACTCAGAGCGGTGCACATCAGCATCGGCGACAAAACGCTAAGGTGCACAGTAGTAAGAGGATGCCCCCAAGGTGATTGGTGCTGTCACCATTTCTGTGGAGCATAACTGTAAACAGCCTCCTCTGTCGCCTTAACGGTAACGGCTACTATACCTTAGGTTATGCGGATGATCTATCCATCCTAATAACCGGCAAATTTGAGGCTTCTCTAAGCAGTCTGATGCAATCAGCTCTCAGAGTGACCGAAGAATAGTGTAACGAACACTCCCTGTCCATAAACCCCACAAAAACGGAAGTAGTTCTCTTCACAAGGAAAAGGAAGATAGAGGGGTTTCGAGCTCCTCTACTCTTCTAGAGTCAGTGAAGTATGTAGGTATTACACATGACAATAAACTGTACTGGAGCAAGCACACCCAGCTTAAAGCGGAGAAAGCAAACAGGGTGGTCTGGCAATGTCGCCGCGCAATCTGAAGACTTTGGTGTCCATCCCCAAAGGCTATCCTCTGGCTGTACACCGCCGTGATAAGATCCATGTTCTGTGATGGAGCAATTCTCTGGTAGCCAAGAACCAGACTATCCACAACCATGTGGAAAGATTAGCGTGGCGTGGGTGCACGGCGGGCGCATTACGTTCAACCCCTACAGCCGTCATGGAAGCCATCCTGGGTCTGCCTCCACTGGATCTCCACGAGAGAGCAGGTCATACTGGCAGCCTTGCGTTTGAAAAATAAAGGGTTGTTGAACAGAAAAGGCACTCTCAAATTCTGGGCGAGGCGGTCAAGTGACTACCTATACTAGAAGGACGATCTGACTCACTCATCCCTAGATTTATACCATGGAAAAACTACCACATCTTCTTTAATGTGGAAGCGGTATCCTAACCAGACATAATCATCTTCACGGATAGATCTAAAACAATGGAACTAGGCAAAATTTGGACTGTCTTTCAGGCTGAAACAGCAGGCATAACGCTAAGTGCAAAAACAATTCTTATGCACAGCATAAAAAATAAAATCATCAGAATCTCCAGTGAGAGCAGAACCGCTCTACAGGCACTAGATCCATACAAATTCACCTCTACGCTGGTTTGCGAGTGTCACCAGGTACCAGGTACTAACAAACAGTAAAACCCTTGAGCTTGAATGAGTTAAAGGGCATGGTGCAATAATAGACAATGAAAAAGCCGATAAGTTAGCCCGACTGGCCTCAAAACAACCGTTTTATGGTCCAGAGCCGGCTCTTCCACTTACAGTATGAATTTTAAACAACTTAATAACCCAAGACATCCAAGCCCAGCACAGGGCTAGGTGGAACTTAATGTTAGACTGCCGCCACGCGCGAGGGCCCTCAGAGGACAATGTCGCAGCCTAGCGCGCTTCTGTACAGGGCTATCCAGAGGAAACCTGCGACTACTTGTAGGTATACTTTCTGGGCACTGTAAATTAAACAAGCACATGCACTGTATGGGCTTGGTCGAATCACCATCCTGTAGAGGATGCTACACAGACGACGAGACGGCGCAACACATACTGTGTGAATGTCCCGTACTTGTCGAATTGAGACGATCCATGTTGGGAGAATCCTGCCCGGACATGGCTAAGATTAGAGCCGCTTCCCTGTCCAGCATCCTCAGGTTCATCTCACGTGTGGCATGGCTTGAGTGACGTTGCGGGATCGAACGACTTTTATGAGGGAGGTAGCACAAAGGGCCGGAATAGGTGGCCTATGTGCGTGTCGACTTTCCCACCCTCCCATCGAAATCCAGAAATCCAGATCCTGGAAAACACAATATGGATGGTAATTTTCGCGGCCCCAAGAATTGTCACTGTAAGCCCAAGAATGATTATTTTTACTCCCAGAATTATTTTTTCGACCCCTGCTTTTTAATTATTTTGGTCCCAAGATTTCTGATCCCAAGAATTATTATATTTGCTCCAAAAATTATTATTTTAACCCACAGAATCATTCTTTTGGCCCCAAGATTTTATTCATTTTACCCCACGATTTTATTCATTTTATTCAATTAAAAAAATATACAGGGTGTTTCTAAATAAGTGGACAAACATTAAGGGGTGATTCTGCATGAAACAATAACGACTGTTTGCTATATAAACGTATATCTGCAAATGCTTAGTTTTCCAAGATACGGGGTGTTAAAGTTTTTCTTAAGAACTGACGATTTATTTATTGCTCTAAAACTGGTCGAGATATTTCAAACTAAAAATTATTTTTGAGTTCCTCGTTCAATTTGTGACAAAAAAAATCTCAAATTTCATTTGCATATCACGACTGGTTTCACTGCAATAAATAAATCGTCAGTTCTTAAGAAAAACTTTAACACCCCGTATCTCGGAAAAATAAGCATTTGCAGATATACGTTTATATCAAACTGTCATTATTTTTTCATGCAGAATCACCCCTTAATGTTTGTCGCCCTTATTTACAAACACCCTGTATACTAAACCTACCTCTAACCTAAGCCTCTGAGTGGCAATATACGTTTAGGGTGGCATTTTTTTTTTTAGTTTCAAATACTTCTATATAATAAGTAAATAAATAAAATCTTGGGGTAAAATAAAAAAAATCTTGGGGTGGAATGAATAAAACCTTGGGGTAAAATGAATAAAATCATGGGGTAAAATGAATAAAATCTTGGCGCCAAAAGAATAATTATGTGGGCTAAATTAATCATTTTGGGGGCTAATTATAATAATTCTTGGGAACAAAAATCTTGGGACCAAAATAATTAAAAGCTAAGGTAGAAAAAATAATTCTTGGGGTAAAATAGTAATTCTTGCTGCGAGAATGACAATTCCTAGCATACACAAAATAATATCTCAAACAATATTATCGTGAGCACATTTCAGTGAAAGATGAATTATATCACTGAGCAATAAACATGTGGATGTCAGAGCGATGTGATAAGGCCCATTTGTGTAAGATATAAGACTATGGGCTTTATCTATAACTTGTTTATTCGTCGCTGAGACAATATTATGTAGAAATTCCACTGACAACTGTATTTATTCTCGGATTGAATCGACATCTCAATACCTATCAATACGTTAGGACGGTTTTCCATTAACATTGATTGATTTGATACAAAATAAAGTCTATCCTGGCTACGCCGGATTTCAATGTCATCATATATTTTGAAACCACATTAAAAAATTAGACTTGAAAGTCCAAAGGCTGATGGTGCTCCCCTTACCCACACTCTTGGATCCGCCTCTGGATGATTGACATTGAATAAAATATTATCAAATGGTATAAATGGCCCAAATTAAAAAGTCGATTGCGACTAAACGGCTCCGCCGATTTTGACAGGCCAAACACCATTCGACGCAGAATTTACTACTGTTAAAAAAGCGACGAGTACAATTTTGTGTAGGATGCGTCGTTTAGGAGTTGTAAGCGAAAAACTAATCAAATAATCAACTTTTTAGTCAAGTTGGTAAAAATGGCCCACTTGGGGCTAAACGGCTGAGCCGATTTTGACGGACCAAACCCAATCGACGCATAATTTAATCCTCATTAAAAATACTTCGAGTAAAATTTTGTGAAGGATGCGTCGTTTAGGAGTTATAAACGAAAAACTCCCACAACTTAAGCAGAACTGGGAATCCGTCACAAACTCACAGGACTCTTATTTGGAACCCCCAAAAGGTATTAACACACTTTCCAGCTTTGGATGGTGTTCGGGAAGCATATTATGTTCAATTTGCCTGGGCTATACCGAATTCTCTCTATTGTTAGTAGCTCCAGAGACGTCAGTGAGACACGGTATCCAGATTGTGGGAGACAAACAACAACACTTACTGACTGTGTTTAGAAATGGAGGAGTATTTGGAATACGTTATGACGTATTCCTCCAAAGCAATTTCTTAGCGAAGATGTAGCCGAATTCCGTGAGACACAGCTCATCAGTGATATTGACGTTCAACTTTTTTGGGCACACACCCGCACACTATTTTCCATTATTTTAGACCTCCCGTTTCATAGCTTTCTTCGACGCCCTACGGTTCCGATTTACCATCGTCTTCGGTCATCCCAGTCACCAGACTCCAAATTCCGTTCAGGCATAGTCCTATGGATCCCACTCAGCCACGTCGTTTTCGGTCTTCCTTTCTTCCTTCGTTCTAACGGTGTCCATTGTAATAATTGCTTCGGAGTTCTCTCTTCGCCCATGCGCTAAATGTGGCCACACTTTACCCATAAAAATTGAGGTGCAAGTTTATATAATCACGTCTCGAATCGCCGTAGAAGGTGCGGAGATCGTGTCACTGGTGAGCCTCAGTACTTACGCTTACATACTTTAGAGGCCTAATTCCGGATTTCATTTGTAACGTTTCCAAAAAGGATTCCTAGGGTCACGAACGAAAATGAACGAAAGTTTTTGTTTGTAAAGCAATTAGAATTGTATATCTCAGAAGACAGCTTGCGTGTGCCACTATTTCTCATGGAAGTAAATTATGGCAGTTTCAAGGTTTACTATATTATTTTTTTCTAGGTAATATTTTATTTCGTGGAAGTTATGAATTCTTGTCATTACATTAATATTTATATATTTTTTTACTGAACTTCGCGAAGTTTATTTTTTCGAAAATTTGCGTTACAACTTAAAAGTTGTTTCAGTTGAAACGAATCTAAATGAAGACAGAATGCACATTATACACACGTACACCCCCCTCAATTATAAACATGTAAAGAAAAAAATATTTCTTCCTCTACATCGTGTCAGGCTGGGCTGGCCAGTTCCTGTGGTCGTTTCCATTGAGAAAAGTCGCCTACTGTAACGCTATTTCCGGTGGCGGACAGGTACACTTCCTCCCTTGTACTAAATAGATTTAATTTATATGTCAGTTGCGACAAATTAAATCTTTTTTTTTTTTTTAATTTTTCTATATACAATTTTTATGCAAAAGTATCAAAGGGCATTAATGAATTTATCTCAGGGGAGAATAACAGCAACGTAACCGTATTTATGCATAATACGAAGAAGGGATACGTACAATGAGAAATTAAAATAATAATGAAGGATTTTTAATTGTATTCTAAATTCAGAGAGCGTAACATACAGAACTGACCAACTTATGCATTATTTATAAATTCTTATATCATTATTTAAATTTCCCCGTATTTTACCTGTAATTAATTCAAATTAATTTTATTTGATTTATATAATGTTATGTAGTATGTCCTGAATTATTTTTAATTTCTAATAGTCACCCTTTCGCGTAATTCATTTTTTCGAGCGGTTAGTTTTCGCTAAAAATGTGGAACTATAAATTCTTTTGTTAATTCCCGTTTCTTCCCAACAATATTGTAATATTTTAATGCGAGAAAACATCTTCCATTAAAAATTATCACCGTTACCGACTACCCTTCTGATTGTTTTAGCAAAGCGTCTGCTTGCACTCAAAAAAAGTTCTTCTACGGAAAGAAAATGAACCAATTTTAAAACACGATTCAGTTTTTTGAGGGAGGTTCACCCCCCCCCCCCCCCATCCAGGAATAAGTCCTAACCGTAAAATTTGGGAAATGAAAAGCGTGAGAAGAATTTCCGTTGGATTGGAGCGCGAGTGTGAAAATTTAAGTAGCCATCAATTCAGCCAGATTGACATTTGAACGTTTGAACTATTCCAAAACCGCCAAATTATCTCGCTCCCCTCACTTGGCCTTTGAGATGTCTTTCCAACGTATGATTTTTACTCTCCCGTGCATATACATACAGGGTGGGCCATTGAAAAGGAAACACGCCTGTTTTGGGACACTTAGACCAGTTTCTTAAAAAAAAAACGCTCGGACACGTCAATTTTTAATTTTTGGAGGTCAAATTTGACTTTGTCAGGTCAACCCCCTAGCCCCAGCAACCCCTAACTCAAGAATTTAAATAGGGAAAGGGTGTCGAGCGACCCCTCATTTGAAGCGTCTTTTAATTCTCTATTCGAGAGTATGAATCAAAATTAGTTTTATTCAATTTTTTTTCGCCCCCATGAAAAGCACCCTCTAGATTAACTAACGTGGGGGTGTTGTTTAGGAAAAATCCTGAAACACGCCACCTTTGACCTTTTGAACGGCACAATTTGACATCAAAAGTTGTCCCCCCAAAAATAAAAATCGACGTGTTCGAGCGTTTTTTTTAAGAAACTGGTCTAAGTGTCCCAAAACAGGTGTGTTTCCTTTTCAATGGCCCACCCTGTATAGGGAAAGTAATGTAATAAAAAAAAAATCGAACTCGAGCACTTTTGATGTATTTCGACGTTTTGAGTCACCCTGTGTCCAAAACCATCATCTTTGAAAAAGGTTTGTCTGAGGGTGCGTTTGTACGTGGGTGGGTGGATGCGTACGTTATGGCTGTGGAGACTAAACTACTAGGCCGATTTTGATAAAGTTTGAAACTAAGGCCTATAAAAAAACTTCATCGGTAAAACAAATTCTTCATCAAAACCGGCCGAAAGGGGCCCAAACTAGGGGCGTTATTTTGGGAGCAAACATTAAAGTTTTAACCCAAACTAATTTCCCTTGGTGGAAAGTTAGCAGACATGGTAACAAGTATAACACCGTTTTTTGTTTCTTTCTAAATTCAAAATGGCAGCCAATATAGCTATTCTCCAAGTTTTTACTTTTTAGGGTGTAGCTCAAGAACCGTTTAACTTAATTAAAATTGCAAATTGTAGCCATACGATGACCACAACTTTTACTTATAATTGCAAAAGATCAAAAATTTAACGTGGCCAATTAATTGGTTCCCAAAATTGAAAATCGATTATCTCAAAATCTGCTCCGAGCATTTTTTTATTTTTTGCAATGTTATACATATAGTTCATGAAAAACTATTGGCACTACATTTATTTCTCTATTTCCCATAGGAGAAGGGGGATGAATGTTTGAAGTTGAAAACTTCATAACTTTTCTGCTAACAAAGATGAAGAAGTAAAATTGTACAGTGAAGTAGAGGACATACGACTCTTTTGATCGAATATAATAAGTATACCAATTTACTTCCGTCCTAATCGGAAATTAACACAATATTAAAAATATTCATGACATACCCTGTATATTATTTCAGGAAAAAATCAGAAATCATTTTCTGATTACAACTATACTACACACTAAACTATTTCCCTCCGGAAATTATCAAAATAATAAAAATATTTATGCCACACCCTGTATATTATTTTAGGAGAAAATCAGAACTCCTTTTGTAATTACAACTATTATTATTATTATTCTCTCTGGGGGTGGTCCCGATAGGTTCCCGCACTGCGACCTTTTGGTCTATTGTGCTCCCCGGTGTTGTCTACCCTTCAAGAATACCTGTGTCTTTCACAAAGTCCAGGATTTTAGTAGGGCGAATCTTCGTTACTTCCTCTTGTGTAATTTTTTCATTTCCAAGTAGGAGTTCCCTTGCCTTTATGAATGCCTCACATTGGCAAATGACGTGATGGGGCGTTTCATCTGCCTCACCACAACCCCTGCATGTCGGGCTTTCGGTCAGTCCCATGTTGTGCAGGTGTTTGTTCATGCGACAGTGGCCAGTGACCATTTCTGTCGCAAGTTTTATCTTCGTCCTGCTTAACTTTAAGATGGACGTAGTTAGGTCCCCGTTTGGGGTTTCCAGGAAGGTCTTGGAATGACTCTGTCCTGGGATTTTCGACCAATGTCTGCAATGCTCTTTCGTGAGTATTGCTTGAATCTCCTTTTTGACTGTGTTATAAGTAATCCCACAAGCTGGTTCGGGTCCTATGAATGGTTTTGCGCTTGCCATTCTCGCAAGCTCGTCAGCAACCTGGTTACCTGCGATTCCCGCATGCCCAGGTGCCCACACTAGTGTGACTGAGTTGCACTTACCTAGTGCGTTTAGCATTTGTGTGCATTCAAGGACTAGCCCTGAATTTACCACATATGAGTCTATTGCTGCAATCGCTGCCTTGCTGTCTGTCACTATAAAGATTTTCCTTTTAATAAGGTTCTCTTTTAATAGTTGAGCAGCCGCCGTCAGGATTGCATATACCTCGGCTTGGAATACGGTCGCTTGTTGTCCTAGGCTTACAGAGATTCTGCAGCCCCGTCCATTGCTCCCGTATACTCCAGAGCCAGTGCCCTTTGTGGTTTTCGAGCCGTCTGTGTAATACACGATTCCATTCAGCTTCGCTTTACTGGAATTGCTCTCCCAGTCGTGCCGAGTGGGGATTGTTGTCTTAAACAGTTTGATGGGACAAACTGTTTTGGGTATCCTCTCAGTATTCATACTAAGGGTTTTGTCTTTGGAGATTTCGTCAAAGATGAGCGAGTGCCCCGCCCTTGACGATCCCTCCTCGCCGTTAACTCTCAGCCGGTATGCCCCTCTGAGCGCCTCTGCCCT
Organism: Pyrocoelia pectoralis; assembly: GCA_036250285.1. Lineage (NCBI taxonomy): Eukaryota > Metazoa > Arthropoda > Insecta > Coleoptera > Lampyridae > Pyrocoelia > Pyrocoelia pectoralis. The sequence goes on from CM070081.1 coordinate 17,140,541, forward strand.
AATTGCTAGGTTTAGTGGCGGTAAGTTCAGGAGGGTCTCCATAGCTGCCGTAGGGGTGGTTATCATTGCCCCCGTGATTCCAAGGCAAGCCCTACGCTGCACCTTGCTCAGTTTCTGTATGTTCGTCTGGGTGGAGGTTTTATGCCACCACACCAGTGAGCCATACGTAATGATCGGTCTGATCATTCTGGTGTATATCCAGTGGGTCATCATTGGAGATAAGCCCCACTTGCTTCCGAACGCTCGCCTGCAAGCCCACAAGGACTTTGTGGCTTTGTTCGCTGTCTTCTCTAGGTGCGGTTTGAAGGTTAGCCCTTGGTCAAGCGTTATTCCCAAGTATTTACCTTCTCCCACAACCTTCACCTTGGTGCCATACATTGCTATGTCTTTTAGCTTTGTCGGCCCTTTTCTTCGTGAGAAGAGAATGAGGTTCGTTTTTGTTGGATTAACCGACAGACCCTCTTCTCCGCACCATGCTTCCACTAGATTTAAAGCTCCCTGCATCACAACTGATACGGTCTCTTCAAATCTGCCGCGTACCACAATCGCTATGTCATCGGCATAGCCAACCGTGGTGTAACCAGCCTCGCTTAGTCGCCTCAGCAGTCCGTCCACTACCAGGCACCACAATAAAGGAGAGAGAACTCCCCCTTGTGGACATCCTCGTGCGGCCCTGACCACTACAGAGTCGTTATTAAGCGAGGCTGTAACGTTCCTATGTTTTAGCATGGTATGTATCCACCTGCGCACGGTAGGTTGTACTCCCTTGCTTTCCATAGCTGTTTTAATTGATTCTAGAGAGGTATTATCGAACGCCCCCTCTATGTCTATAAACGCCCCTAGAGCTACCTCCTTACAGGAGATCGCCCTTTCGGCTATGTCCACTACTCTGTGGATGGCGAGCTCACAGGATCTACCTGGTTGATAGGCACATTGGTATTTACTGATGGGCTCGAGTCCCAGCACCTCTTCCCTAATGTGTCGTTCAATTAGTTTCTCCAATAGTTTTAGGAGAAACGACGTTAGACTGATAGGTCTAAACGACTTGGCTTGGGCGTATGAGTCTCGCCCAGGTTTCGGTATGAACACGACTTTTATGTCCCTCCACGCCATGGGTATGTATCCTAGGGCAATGCTTGCCCTTAGTAACGTACAGAGCGTGGTGGCTACTAGGTCGAGGCCTTGTTGTAATAGAGCAGGGAGAATTCCATCCATCCCTGGGGATTTGTACGGATGGAAATTCTTCACTGCCCACCTGATTTTTGTAAGGTTCACTATCTGACGAGCCAAAACCCAATCTCCTCTGTTCGCCCTCGAAAGGGGTTCCAGAGTTATTGGTTCGCCTACGTCAGATTTTGAGAGGGTCTTTGATCCCGGGAAGTGTGATTGAAGCAAAAGCTCCAGGGTCTCCTTCACGGTCTCTGTATAGCCCCCCTCAGTTTTCTTTAAGGAACCGATTCTGCCCTCTGTTCCTCCTCGTAAAGCTCTTTGGAGTCTGGCACCTTCTGGAATTTGCTCAATTTCCTCACAGTGCCTCCTCCACGAGTCGCGTTTTGCCTTTCTTATGGCCTTATTGTATTCGGTGAGTGTGATTCGGTATGAATCCCACTCTCCCGTGTTTTTTGCTCTATTAAAGAGCTTTCTAGTCTGTACCCGCAATCGAGAGAGTCCCTCATGCCACCAGGGCACTTTAGTTGAGGTTCTCCTCTCTTTCATGGGACAGCTTGCTTCATAGGCATTTTTGATGGCCATGCGGAGGTTTTCCTCCATGGCCTCCAATTCCGCCGAGTTATTAACTTCGGCTGGACAGTTCTCGAGGTTGGCCTTTAGGTTCTCTCTATAGAGGTCCCAGTTGGTTCTTCTCGGGTTTCTATAAACGGCCGTAGCCGCTTCGTTTGACTTAATGTCAAAGCGAATGTATCTATGGTCGGATAGCGATGGCTCCTCCGACACATGCCATTTGTGTACTGAGCTGCAAGCAGTCACAGTTCCAAATGTTATGTCAATTACCTCCCTTCGCCGAATATTGATGAAGGTTGGTTCATTGCCTACATTAGCTATCTCTAGGTTATTATTAATAATATAATCTAGGAGAGACTCGCCTCTTTTGTTGATGTCCGTGCTGCCCCACACTGTGTGGTGCGCGTTGGCATCACATCCGAGGAGGATTTGCCACCCGGTCCGCTGACAGTGTTCCACCAGTTTGCTAACTTCAGTGGTTGGTGGTGGATTTGGTTGGTCGTAGGGGAGGTATGCGGATCCGAGCACAAGCTCCCTCTCGCTCCCATCCCTTTCCACTGTCAGCATTACTGCCACTAGGTCTCTGCAACAGAATTCCCAGAGTGGTAGTAACTTAACGCTATCTTTAGCTATGATGCACGATCTGGGATTGATTTGGGTTGGCTCAGCAATGAACCGCGCCCCTTTCAGTCCCAGACCTCGTATTTGCCCTTTGTAGGTCCAAGGTTCTTGAACCAGGGCTACATCAATATGATGTTTACCCATGTATGCGCAGAGGGCGGCAGACGCCGCTCTGCTATGGTGTAGGTTTATTTGCACAAGTTTCGCCATTGAAACTGTGCCTACCTAGTACCTACTGAGGTGCGGAGGTTGACGCAGTTGGCTGTGGTTCCTCAGAGGGTCCCTCAGCCACTGTTGCCTCCTCGCACTCCATTTTGGTCTCCTCCTCTCTCCCCACCTTCGGCTTAGAGAGGAGTTTAAACGTTAACCTGGTGAAGTTAACGTAGGGTCGATGGTTGCACTTGGCCCCCAACTTGTCCCAGGAGGTTTGGTCCATAAGGACAATCAATGTTTGTCCCTTGGGATCCTCCCTCCTGTCCACCACACGCCAGTTGCTGGTTTCTACGCCAGCGTTCTGGATCTGGATCCTTTTCAGGATCTTTGCCGGTTCCTCTGGGGTCCCGGGGATCCAGGCGTGTGCCCTCACTGGTTTTGGGAGGTTTTTGGCTTCGACGAATCGAAGCTTGGCTCCCTCCCACGGAGCTGCTCTCTCCAGCTCCGATTTTACCCAGCCCACCGATGTGAGGTCTGCGCATGTAATTAACAGCGCTCCCCCTCGGTGGCGACACTCCGTGAACTTGGGCGAAGGCGCCCCAGTGGTCAGGGTGTCAATTCTGTCGAGGATCCAGGTCTTAATACGCCCTGTCTCCTCCTCCGACAGCGTTCCCTCCAGGTCTTCATGGACAAAAGCCATTCTGAAGCCCGTTACTGCTTCGCTGAAGGTTCTGGTATCCTTAACGGTCCCAGCTTTTACCTTCTTTGAAGTGGCTCCCTTGGGGGTGCTGCCCTCAGACCGGTGTCGCTTTTGCGTCCCAGTCTTTGGGTCAGCTTTGGGGTGTGAGGTGCTTGCTGGGTGCTTAGAGCCCCCAGGTTGCCCCTCTTTGGATGATGGAAGGTCAGGTTGCTTAGAGCCCCCTGATTCCTTCCTCATCTTTAATACTTTCCGGCGTGCTGCCCCGGAGAGTTTCTTAGGCTCTCCAGTACCAGGTGCCCCGGGAGTAGTCTCTCTTTGAGGTTTGTTTTTTACTTCTTGGTTCATAAAAGTCCCACGAGTATGAGGGAAAGTAGGTCCACACGTGCGGTGCCCTCTGCACACGTGTAAGGCGGCTTAATACAACGGAGTGGCGCCCGGTGCTCCGAGGTTGGGGTCGGTAACAGCTGATCCTCTATTCAGCCACGCATCACCTCGGTCCTACCCCTGACCCTTGTGATTTAGGATTTTGATGAGGTTGTCTCCTCTTGGTCCAGGCGGCTAAGCCAAGACCCCCCGCACCAACCTGGGCCCTCCAGGTTGGTGCATGGTATATCGACATGGTTGACGCACATCAAACACATGTCGGCACCGTTAAACCCCGTGCAAGCCCTTGGCCACGACACGACAGCCGGGCGGGGTAGCTGGTCCGCGATGCTGTCTTTGGTTGCTTCGAGTCACTGTTCATAAGCGACGAGCACCCTTATCCCTAGCATTAACCTAAGCGTCACTTACGCTCATTCGCTTAGGCCGTTCCCCTATCCGCCACCCGGGGACGCGCCTGGTAGGTGCCACCCCTCAGGAATTACAACTATACTACACACTCTACAGGGTGACCCAGGGCTGTGTGATGGAGCCATAACTTTCTTGCTATTCAAGATATCGACATGCGGTTTTCACTCGCAAGTAAACACGTTTATACTCCACATTATAAAAATATTTTGATTATATAAAGGATGTTCCTATACAGGTTGGTAAACCAAAGTTATGTTTTTTTAAATGGGATGCCCTGTATATTTCTACATTATTAGTTTTTACATGGGTCTAGCTCTCTCAGTTTCGGGGTTATTCAACGTTTTGTTCGAAAAAAGGCTCATATTTGATGGATCACTGCTCAGTAGGCCACGGATGTTTTTCGACAAACTTGCCACAGAAAATTTTAGAATAACTTGAAATTTTAATAAATAGCCGACTTTTGGTGCATGTATGCACATACTATACAGGGTGTGCTGAAACGCAGAAGGTTGAATAACTCTGTTTCTATAAATGGAACACCCTGTATTTCTGTTCATGAGTCGATTAAATTTTTAATAAGCCTTCCAATGATGTGCAGATTATATGGTCAATTCTGAATAGTAGTATAGTAGGACAGCTTTCAACCCAAAAGTCACTAGATCTGGTGACTTTTCTAGTGACTTTTTGGGCTAGCTGTCCTATATTTTATCAAGAGAAAGTGAAGGTCAATCTAGTGACTTTTTGATGAACGGCTTAATTTCAAACTGCTTTTATACAAACGGGTATAGCGGTGAACAGCTTAATATTGGAATAGCTATATCCGTTTGTACACAAGCTGTTTGAAATTAAGCCGTTCATCAAAAAGTCACTAGATTGACCTTCACTTTCTCTTGATAAAATATAGGACAGCTAGCCCAAAAAGTCACTAGAAAAGTCACCAGATCTAGTGACTTTTGGGTTGAAAGCTGTCCTACTATACTACTATTCAGAATTGACCATACCATCTGCACATCATTGGAAAGCTTATTAAAAACTTAATCGATTCATGAACAGAAATACAGGGTGTTCCATTTATAAAAACCAAAAGTCGGCTATTTATTAATTTCAAGTTATTCTAAAATTTTCTGTGGCAAGTTTGTCGAAATACATCCTTGGCCTACTGAGCAGTGATCCATCAAATATGAGCCTTTTTTTGAACAAAACGTTGAATAACCTCGAAACTAAGAGAGGTAGATCCATAGTGACCTATACAAAGTCCCATTGTTTTTTCATGTAAAAACTAATAATGTAGAAATACATATACAGGGCGCCCCGTTTAAAAAAACATAACTTTAGTTTATCACCCAGTACAGGAACATCCTTTATATAATCAAAATATTTTTATAATGTGCAGTATAAGCGTGTTTGCTTGCCAGTGAAAACCGCATATCGATATCTTGAATAGCAAGAAAGTTATGGCCCAATCGCACAGCCCTGGGTCACCCTGTATGTTTATTATTTGAGTTATTACGCAAAAACTATTTTATTAAAACGGGAAAGTTGTGTGCCAGTTTACAGGTCATTTAATTTCCTACTAGGTTACTTGTAATCCACCATTAGGCTTATTTAGATAACCTTAAGCATCGCGCTCGACTTTATGGTTGTTGATTCTTGACGGTTGTAGAAAATTTCCATGCCGTATCCTGAAATACGAGGATGACCTTGTAGCATACCTAGGTGCAACCGAGAACGACTGCGCAACTCGAAACCAAAACAAACTCTCCGGCCGACTAACTGAAAACCCCAAGTATGTTTGTATTTGGCTTAGGGCGGCCAGCCTATGACTGATCTTATTACCCCACCCACGGTAGTTGTAGTTTTTAGTGACATGAAAGTATTTCTACTTTGGCTGGATGCGCCATTAGTTTGTACCTTGCCTGAGTGCAGCGCATCGTATTGATACTATGCCTGAGTACGGCTTCATTTTAATACTTTGCCTGAGTGTGGCTTTATTTTTGTACTTTGCCTGAGTACGGCTTTATGTGTACTTGCCTGAGTGCGGCATCGTATTGGAACGTTAGCTGAGTGTTATGTGTACCTTGCCTGAGTGTGGATTCTGGATTACGATGGGAGGGTAGTCAGAAGTCCAAGCACATATAGGCCCCTTGTGCTACCTCCCTGATTAGAGCAGTCCGAGCCATCCCACACGTGAGATAAACCTGAGGATACTGAACGGGGAAGCGGTTTTAACCGTAGCCATTTCCTGCCAGGATTCCCCCAACCTGAATAGTCTTAATTCGACAAATGCGGGACACTCACAAAGTATGTGGTGCGCCGCCCCGTCGCGTCGTCTGTGTAGCATCTTCTACCGATAGGATGAAAGCCTATGGGGCGCATGTGCTTGTTAAGTTTACAGTTCCCAGAATGTATGACCACAAGTAGCGGCATGTTCTTTCTAGATAACCCTGTGCAAAAACGCACCGTGCTAGGAGATAGTGCTATGGTGCTCTGAAGGCTTCTCTCGCGTGACGGCAGTGTTCCACCTAGCCTTGTGCTGGGCTTGGATGTCTTGACTTATTAAATTGTTTACAGTTGATACTGTAAGTGATGGAGCCGACTCTGGATCATAAATAGGTTGTTTTGAGGCCAGTCGGGCTAACTTATCGACTTTTTTATTGCCTATTGCTCCAGCATGCCCTTTAACCCATACGAGTTCGAGCTGTTTGTCACTTGTTTTAGTACTTGGTGACACTCAGGAACCAGCCTAGAGGTGATTTTGTATTGACCTAGTGCCTGCAGAGCGGCGCTACTGTCACTGGAGATTCTGATAATTTTATTCTTTATGCTGTATATAAGAATTGTTTTTGCACTAAGCGTTATTCCTGCTAGTTCTGCTTCACAGACTGTCGAAATTTTGCCTAGATATGGAAGTCCAGTTCTTTGGAATAACTTCCGGTGCCTGTTCCTTCCATTGTTTTAGATCCATCCGTGAAGATGGATACGTCTGGTTGAGATGCCGCTTCCGCATCAAAGATGTGGTAGCTTTCCCTAGTATAAATCGAGGGATGATGGAGTCAGATCGTCCTTCTAGGATAGGCAGTCGACTGAATGCGGCTTTTTGTTGGTACTTTGCCAGCGTGCGGTTTTTATGAATATTTTGTGTTTACTTATAGTGGTATTTGATTTATATTTTTAGATTTTTGTAACATATTGATTTTAGGATCCACCACAAACACTATCTAATTATATAAAGATTTAAGGAATGTAAAACCTAAATACATCCGACGCTTTAAAAAATATAGGATAGGGACAGAATAACACCTGACGTCATCGCGTACAAGTTAAAATGTAACTACAATGTACTATTTTACACATTTTAAATATAAAACTGCATGTTGCGCTTTTAAATAATTCAAAATTCAAGTAATCAATTGCCACGCCATGCCTTATGTATTCCCAAAAATTCTAGTAGAGCACCCCTAGTTAAAGCCATAACGTTCACCAACAAACAATAAAGCCATTATCCCAAGTCAAGACGTGATAAATAATTATACATACCTAGCTAAGTAAATTTCCATTGCACAATGTTATGTAACTTTACAAATTTTAAAAGTAAGTACCTACTAAATAAAACAGGAATTCGTACAATGCTAATTGTAAAAACATCTATCTACCTTACAGCTCCACGTTTTTTAGTGGGAAACATTTAAATTCGAAGCTGACAGGTGCGTTACATTACAAAATTAAAAGCCCCTCATTCGAGACAAAGAAAACAACTACTTTATTTTTCAACATTCCTTATTTTTCCTGCTGAAGTATCTGTACTGAATTCAAGGAACCCCTATCATAATGAACAGTTTTCGTTTTTCCCTCACGAAATATTTGTGCCCTTAAGTAAGTATAGGATCTTCCTGAGGGAGGGTTTCTGTGATATAATTGGGTGTAACGTTTTTTCTCCTTAATGAATTGTGTATCTAATAATGAGTCAGTATATGGAGTGATCTTTACTCCTCTTCACAGTCTTTACGTATTGGGTCTGCTTTAAGTCTCAATCTCTTCATTCGAGAGCGTCCCGTTGATACACGTGTCTTTTCTGCTAAATTTTAACTGATGTTCACTGTTCAGTCCTTTAATTAAATACAGAGAGGGTTCAAATTTAAACCTGAATCTCCTCTACTTCTGCTAGCTTCTTGGTAACTTAAAGAGTGTTTTACTAGTATTTCGTTGTCATTTACAAATTATGACACTTAAAGCTCCGTCAAGTAGTCTAAACATATGACTAAGAACTAGAACTTGCATGGTCAACGTGATCTGGAGGCTTTCCAATGTATTGGCTATTGGCAATTTTGTTGAAAAACCTTTGACAATGGTGCGAAAAAAATAACAGTCATAAAATCATCAAAAAATGATAAATGTCTTCCTTTTTCTTCTTTTTTATATCTGATGAAGATTAATGGCTATTCTTCTGGTATTGCAGCCATAATTATCCACCAAATATGCAATGAATTTGTTCTGGGAAATTTTGAGTGTTAGAACAACAATTTTAAAATTTCCATAGAATTGTCTATTAATGTTTATAAAAAGTTAGGTACGTTTTAAGATTTTCAAAAAAAAAACATAATTCAATAGGTAGTATAATTTGAATTTCCTTGAGATATTTGTCATTCCTCTAAATTCCATGTATAAAAATTTCACACGATGTTCTACCAACATTTCCAATTTATTTAAGTGTTCATCACGATTGTTCAATTATTAAAATTTATTAACACTTGTTATTAACGTAATTATGGCGATAATGAATTTTCGAATTTTCTAAAATCATCAAATCTAGATTTTCTAAAACCATGAACCTTCAATGGCCTTGATATTTGGTATTGCGAAATTGTTTTTATCAAATTTCTGAAATCTTGCGGTCCAGAAAAGCATAATAAGGTCCTTTGGATTGCAACCCTTACTTCTACGACGTTTAAGTTTTCCAAATCTAAATCTAAAAATATCGATAATTTAAATTAAAAAAATATAACAATCTTGAAATTCTTGCGCGGTTTGCACTCACTGAACATTTGAACTTAATAAATGTTCCATCAATAGCCATGGGCTACTTGGCTCAAGGATTTTGAATTTCCCCAATCTAGATCTTCTCAATTGGCCAAGTTCAGGACACTCAAAGACAATGTAGTGGCATGATGACAATCTAACAAATTTCATCGGGCATCATGTTGGTCCTGGGAGTCTTGAGTTGTAAGGTTGCTTACATGTCGTTTGGGAAACGGACGAGTGCTCTCCAAGATAGGCAATCACTTGATTGTCTAGCCTAAGATATGAGCCTGTCCCACTTTCAATAGACCTCCATAATACCTCTAAGGTTTGTTCGCAAACTTCTCCACGTGATTAAAAAGTACTATGGCTGTGTAGGGTCTGGTTCTTGTCTACCAAATGATTACTCCGTAACAGATCATGGGCCCAATGGTTGCAGTGTACGAAAATTAATGTTTAGTTATAATAAAAAAACAGACAAAATATCTAGTCTTAACCGAGCACCAGTAGAACTATCAAAATTCAATAGATGCACTGTTTTAATCGAGTTATATGGGAATGTCAAGAACTATTTTACTACAAGGGCATTGTACCGTGCAAATGTTATGAGCATTAGTGCGGCCGTAAAGTGATATTTAGGTTTATATATCAGTTTTAGCACTATGCCAAAGTCGCGTTAGTAGTTTTCCATTGCAGGCACAAAAATAAAGTAAATGCGATTAAAGAAATCATATAAGGATATTTCGCTAAAAAGTGAACGCAAAACAGCATTACGTCACTGGACGGCGTGAGGGTGGAAAGGTAAATACCGGGTTTCTGTAGGATACTATAGTATCAAGTTAGGCTGTTAAGGTTAAGTCCTCATGTTTTAATTTGTTTGTGTCGTACATTTACTAGCTCCATTTTAACTTTAATTGCACATACTTATGGACTTAATCACACTACCATTGCAGTACAATATACAGGGTTTTACAGTATTAGTGCGACAATAGATAAACCCTTCGACAGGGTGAGCTCCTGAACACTTTATAATAGTGGTGGCAATTTTTTTCGAATATTCGAATGTATAATCGGGAATTATTCGAATACTTAACAATACCACTATTCGAAATAGAATAAAAACGAATAAAACGAATGAAACGAATAAAACGAATGAAACGAATAAAACGAATAAAACGAATAAACCGAATGAAACGAATAAAACGTATAAAACGAATAATGGCCAGAACAAAGAAAATTGTTAAATTAAGAAAAAGAGAATTTCGTTGGTTTATTATTGAGAGATGACAGACGACAGGTAGGCCTACTACCTACTTTTCATTTCATGGAATTATTTCTCATTTACAAATTTCTTTCGACCGACAATATTTTATAAATAGTAGATAAAACGTTGTAGGTACAATATTCGTATTGTAAATAGCTATTTCAGCATTTCTTTTCTGTCAGCTTAAAGTCATTCACTATTCAATAACACCCTTTTACAAGTCGTAATGAACTGTAATTTATTTTTTGTTAGTGTAAAAGGTTTTCGGTAAATCAGTGAACACGTTTCTCTAAACATTACCTACAATAATCCTCAACCACGCAGGGTGATTTTAACTGGAATTATTTTCATGGTATTGTAAAGCTTGGACTTTGTTTATTTAAGTTTATGCTTTTTAGCCGCCTTTGATGATAATTTATTCCTTTAAAGGATTATCTAAGCATTTAAATATAAATTTTTAATTTAGTTCAAATTATTTCTCACCCTAGACGACTACATTATTGTGATTTATGAGTAAAGTGTGGAAATATTTCGTGAAGAATACGAGTGATGCGGTAGTTACTTGCAAAATTTGCAATATGTGTCTTAAATTTAATGGAGCAACAAGTAATTTACTATTTAAATGTTTATGCTTAAATGAAACTTCCATTGGAGAATGCTCTACTAGGTAGGTAGTATAAAACTAGTCCAACGAATAAAAGGAGTAAAACGATAAAACGGATAAAACGAATAAAACGAATACAACGAATACAACGAATCAAACGAATACAACGAATAAAACGAACACAACGAATAAAACGAATACAACGAATAAAACGAATACAACGAATAAAACGAATACAAGAAATAAAACGAATAAAACGAATACAACGAATAAAACGAATTTTTTTCTGACTATTACTCGAATTCGAATAATTCTATATTCGAATATATTTCTAACGAATATTCGAATACGAAAAAAATTAAATTTGCCACCACTACTTTATAAGGTTAGTAGTAGATTTCTGCTATGTCTCACTGGCGTACTGAGATCTGATTGCTCTTTCAACAAAAAGCTTCATAAATCAAATATTTTCTATCTGAATATTAAAGAATTCCATCAAATTGTACTTTTAACCAACTTAAACCATCATTACCAACAGCTGGTCCTGCGTACACCCTAGTCGCTTTATAAACTTTTTTATCCGTCAGTATCAACAGTCCAGTTACTCTGACACCTTTCCCCACATCTTTGCATGGATGTACAAAATGCCCCATTTTAGTTTTCACCTCCTCTCTTTCAAACGGAGTGGATTATCGGGAATTATTCATACCTACCGATACTACCTCATTATTGTTGCCAATTCTCCCGCTATACGTAGAAATGCATATTTAAATAATCCTTGAGAGTTTCTATAAATTGTAATGCTTTTTGAAAATTCAAACACTTTCGTATTGTTACTATAAGACAATGGTATCCGTGTGTAAATTAGTTCTGTTAATTATTGGAGTTCCGATGGTTTTGTCTTTTTACTCAAACGTAAGTAATATACTCTTCTGGTTAAACATGGAGTGATAATTTCTCTTTTAGAAAACGCTCAAGGAAGTAACTCATTATTGGAAGGTTCTTTCCGAAAAAGAGCACCACGAGTGTTCCGCGACCCATGGTATTACCGCGGCCGAAGTAAACCTTCTTTGGGATCAATATCAATTTGAAGAAACAGACAACTTTAAATGCTACATTCATTGTATTTATAAAACATTTAATTTCCTAGATCAAAATGGCGATATAAATGAGGAGGCAGTTGTTAGTCATGTTGATAAGGTAACGTACGATGTTTTCGAAAATTGTTACACCAAAGTTAGTGGCGAATGCGAACAGACCTATAATTTCCTGTATTGCATCATCCACTGGTTCAATAATACTCTATCACATAGATAGAAAATTTTGTTTTATATCATGGTAATAATAAAATAAAGGTTTTTCGATTTGACAGCCTCTATGTCTCTGAACGTTGCCCACTTTCAAACTCAAACTGTGCGTCCAATAATGTGTATTTCTTGTGCGAAGGAGTCTCAAAAAACGCTGAATAGAGTTTAGTCTTCCCTAAAACATTTGAATAAGCGATGCCAAATATTATTGAAAATCTGGTTAGTTGCGATAAAATCATGAAACAACGTGGAAGATTAGGTAATCTGCAGAATTCAGTGTTAGCAGTTGTACAATAGCGCATTCCGTGGCTTGAGAACGTGTTACTTTTACAATATCGAAGGTGATGGAAACCTTTACAAAAAAAAACAATAGCAATTGGCAAGATGCAAACATGCCCACGTTCCTCTTTGCCAAGCCGGCCGCATTATCAGTGCAGTACCAGCAATGGCAGTTGGAGTGTATGTGGCTCTATAGTCTGTGTCAGTCTGAATTTACAGTACAGGAAAGATAGCCAATGTAAAACCTTATGGCCAGTGTTGTCAGTTCTATATTGTAAGAAAGAGAGGGAGGGTGGCGTTTGACAATCGCTGACAAGGTCACCTTCGGCACGGTATTCATGATTTGTTGAAAACTACTTTTTGGAGCAGTGTTGCAATGCTGTAGTCCATGTACCATACGCTGTAATGTCAGACTGACACGGACTATAGGTTAACAGATTGGTGCATATCACGCGTTTATCCACATCAGCAACGCGAAATGTAGAAAAAGGGAAATAATAAGCAATCGATGGAATAAGGCACAAAACCTCCCCCTTGACCGGTTCATTATTCAATCTTTCAACAATGACCTTCGAAGCAAGTCATTAAATTTAGGGGAAATTTTGGCCCCTATTCCGTCGATTGTTCCTGCACCCCTTCTCTGAGAGAAATGGATTACACCAACGGAGATAAGGAAATAGAATTTATTGGGTGGGAGTCCTTGTAGTGCGCGTAGTTTGGAAATAGCATTAAACCCGTACCCGTACGGTGGGTGCCCGATACGGCCGCCTTCCTTATATCCACGAGGGTCTGGATCGCCTGAATCGTCGATCTTCCTTTTCTGAACCCATATTGCCTGTGGAAGATCTTCTCATCGGTCGCAAGTACTAATCTGTCCTTGATGATTTTCTCGGCTATTTTACCCGTGAAGTCGAGTAAACATATTGGCCGGTACGCTTCCTTACTTTTGGGGATGAGAGCGAGTCTACACCTTTTCCATTCCCAGGGATAGGTTCCGGATCGAAGACATTTGTTGATCAAAGCCTCCCAAATCCCAGGATTCCTGCAGGCTATATACAGGGTGTCTCACGGTGACCGTCGGTTAGAAGTATATCAAGAAATGTAAAAGCTAGAAATTTGAAATTTTGCACATGCGACATGGAGTGTTTAATCTATTAAATAAAAATATTTTCCAAATGGCAGCACTTCCGGAAACACCGGAAGTGACCATCAACTTCTTTATTTTAAATACAAACCAGGTAATTTTTTTTTACATTCTGATGTGTCATAAAATGTTTAGTAAGTATGCTTAAAATAATCGGAGTATCAATTTTGATTGTTGAGAAAAAAATTTTTTTCACTGAAAAATGTCAAAATCGTGTTTAGGAAATAAAATTGAATGTCGAAAGTGGTAAAAGTTAGGGAAATAGGATTTTAGGTTCTCAATGTCAAAAGATTGAGACACAATTGTCTGTCATGGATTATAAAAAATTTCCCGCGGTTACCTATCTATTTGACGTTATTTCCAGACTTAAGAAAAACTTTAAAAAGTCTCTTTTTTTAAATAGAATGCCTATTTAATTATCGGCCCATTCGATGCAGAAATAAATTTCCTTTAAATTGAAATACCATGTTCCTATACCTAAAATCAATGATTACAGAGTTATTTACATTTTTCTAATTAAATTTATAATTACATACTTTACAAAACATGGTTGGCTTTGAAAATTTTCAAAAAAATTTTATTCAATTGTTTCTTATGATGACAGTTGTCAGTTAGCTATCAGTTTGAAAGTTTACGCTACATTTACGTTTGTTATCAGTGTTATCTGTTTGAATTTTGATTTTTGCGCTTAATATTTGTTTTTAATTGGGAAATATGGAATACACAAACGCTGATATTCTAAATTTGTTTTACATTCATGGCGAGTCTGCTCGTATTACTTTTCGAACCTGCAGAACCTTTAAGCATTGAATAAAGAATCACTCAACACTTAAACGAAAGATATCCGCATTTACCTACAATGACAGAACAAAAAATCAGGATGATTGAAAAGAATATTCTAAATTTGGGCGAAGTAAATACGCCACGAAATTTGGAAAACTCAATTGTCCCCAATGACGCTGCAGAAACCAATGTATTGGGATATTTTAATGTTTTCCCTAAAAGTTCTGTTCGTTCGGCGGAAAGAGACCTTGGATAGTCAAGAAGTTGCATAGATAGAATTTTAAATAATCATAAAAGCATAAGAAACATTTGAATAAAAATTTTTTGAAAATTTTCAAAGCCAACCATGTTTTGTCAAGTATGTAATTATAAATTTAATTAGAAAAATGTAAATAACTCTGTAATCATTGATTTTAGGTATAGGAACATGGTATATCAATTTAAAGGAAATTTATTTCTGCATCGAATGGGCCGATAATTAAATAGGCATTCAATTTAAAAAAGAGACTTTTTAAAGTTTTTCTTAAGTCTGGAAATAACGTCAAATAGATACGTAACCACGGGCAATTTTTTATAATCCATGATAGACAATTGTGTCTCAATCTTTTGACATTGAGAACCTAAAATCCCATTTCCCTAACTTTTACCACTTTCGACTTTCAATTTTATTTCCTAAACAAGATTTTGACATTTTTCAGTGGAAAAAAAATTTTTTCTCAACAATCAAAATTGATACGCCGACTATTTTGAGCATACTTACTAAACATTTTATGACACATCAGAATGTGAAAAAAAATTGCCTGGTTTGTATTCAAAATAAAGAAGTTGATGGTCACTTCCGGTATTTCCGGAAGTGCTGCCATTTGGAAAATATTTTTAATTAATAGATTAAACACTCCATGTCGCATATGCAAAATTTCAAATTTCTAGCTTTTACAGTTCTTGATATACTTCTAACCGACGGTCACCGTGAGACACCCTGTATTTCACCACCGATGCCGGTACTAGGTCTGGACCCGGTGCTTTATTGTTCGGCAGTTTTCTCGCGGCTGCGGCGACCTCCTCGACTGTCACCCTTTCAAACTCCATCTCGTATGACTCTGATTGTTGGAGGGGTACCCCTCTTGTGAAGAGCTTCTTTACTGTCTCCATCATTGTGGCATCATTCCACCCCGGTGGGTATCCTCTCCTGTGCAGTTTCCCCATCACTACCTTGTACCCGCGACCCTACACGTCTTGCTCTAACTCGTCGCACAGGCGCTCCCAACATTTTCTTTTACTATCTAGCATCGCCTTCTTGGTGTCCCGTCTGCATGCCTTGAGCGTCACGAGGATATCGTTTGTTGGCTGTCCGGCCCTTCTTGCTCTGGTTAGCTTTCTTCGGGCTTTCACACATGCCGCACGTTTCTTTGCGATTTCCTGGTTCCACCAGTACGTGGCTCTTTTGTTTTCCCTTCTCTTGGGCATTGTGATATTGCAAATGAGGTGTAGTTTCTCCCTCAGGGTTCTCGCGGACACTATTGCCTCCTCTCTGATCCCCTCGGTTTCTCTCTCCAGTTTAGCAAGGTTCAGTTTATGTGAGTTCCATGCCATCACTTCCGCCTCGGCCGTTTGGGCCCTGTTCACCGTGCTTTCCAATTCCCAATAGAGGTATCTGTGGTCGCTCATGGTTTCGTCATACAGCACCTTCCACTGGGTGATCTCATTCGCTATCTCAGCGCTTTGTAAATGTCAGGTCGAGGTAGGTGCTTTGTATCCCTCTAACGAACGCAGGGGTTCTACCTACATTGGCCAGGGCAAGGTTGTTTGCCGCTGCCCACTCGAGGGTATGGTCCCCCCTCCTAGAGGTTCTGTTCGATCCCTAGGCCGGTGAGGCCGCGTTAAAGTCCCCGGCCACCACCGACCGGCCCTTTCCGAATCTGCGGATATCTCTTTGTCTAGTTTTTCCAAGAATTGGTCCTCCGCTTCATTAGGTGGGCAGTATACACTGTATACTCTAGTGTTATTAACCTCGGCCCAAGCATAGCCATCGCCGGCCCCGGCGTCGTTAATCACGGCCCCCGTATTAATCATTTTAATGGCTGCCTTTTGACTTAAGTCACATATGTCCGTCAAAGTTACGGCCCTTCCGATCTCCGATAGTATTAAAATGTCTACTTTCAGCGAGTGTGCTGTGTGAAGCGCTAGGTTGTAGGCCTCCCTCCTATTATTGAGGTTTATTTGAACCACTTTCATAAAAATGTTAAAGTACAATTTAGTTATATAAAATAAAATTAACACGTAGTTAAATAATTAAGTAAGGTCGGCACCAACGGTAAGATTATTATTTGGAGTCTATCACAGATCTTTGTCGTATCACAGAGTTATTGTTGTTGTACCCGGTTAACCATCCTCGTGGGCCTCCTGCCCTTTTCCGCGACACGTATGGCAGCTTTGTACTGGGGGCAGGTCATGGTCCATGGCGCGTGACCATCCTGCTCGCATATCGCACACCGTTTTTTGTTCTCGCACTTATCGCGGAAGTGCCCTTCCTCGCCACAATTCAAGCACTTGCGCTCCACATCCGCGCACTTCTCCGATTTCAGGTGCACACCCCAACACTTGGCGCACTTATATGTATACGTCAATCTTCTTCCTTATCGGGCACTTTGTTATCCCAACCCACACTGAGGTGAGGTTATCCATCTCATTTTCCTTGTCCTTATTTACCATCACCGTTGCAGTTCTGTGCCCACTTTCCGACACTCGTATTACTGATACGTCGATCTCGCCTTCCGGGGTATCGCCCGTGACGGCGGTGATGGACTGCCTTATGTCCTCCTGAGTGGTTATCTCATCTAAATCTCTAATGTAGTAGGTGGACTGTGCCTTTCTAATTCTACACTCTGTTTCCTGGCCAATCGCTGCCTTTATTTTATCACTGAGGGCGTTGGCATCCCCTTTCTTCTGGTCGATGACTATTCTCAAGTTACCATCTTTGGTCTTGCTGGAAGCCCTAATCGCCTCTTTTTCCTTTCCAGTGAAGGCATCCCTAGCCCCCTTCAACAGGTCGGCATAGGATTTGACTTGACTCTTTAGCACTATGGTAGCCGTATCCTCCGCCGCTTGTCTTGCCCTTGTTCTTGCCGCAATGTGTTGCCCCTTCCATGCAGTATTGGACGGCCTTATTGTAGCAGGCGCATTCGGCCAGTTTTTTGGTCAGTTCGCGAACCTGTGGTGTTGCATATATTTTGATTCTATGTTGCTTAGCGTCCTGTATTTTTCTTGTCGCCTTTTCCAGTACCTCGTATATATTTCTGGCTTTTTCCTCCTCGGAACCCCCCTCGACCGCCGCAAGGAAAAGGTATCTATTGTTATTTTCGGTCTCTTCCCTCTCCCCATCTTCGATGATTGCCTCCGACTTCTGAATGTTAGGCAGCCACCCTTATACGTCTGGAGGCTCCTAATCCTCTTTGAGAATTCGGGGTGCCTCCGTTCCATTTCGTTACGGGTACTATCCCCCTTCCCTGTACCATATAAGATCACTTCAGCCAGTGGCCGTTCTCCTCTATCTCCTCTCTCGCCGTTCCCTCGGGCCATTTTTCTCCGACCGTGCCCACGCCATGTCGAAGTTCTTGACATTTGCGATTTTTCCTTGCAGGGATTATCGAAGTAGTTCCCTCCTGTGTTATTATACCCTGGCATCTCTGGCAATGGGTGACTTGTGGTGCTCGGGTCCCAACCGAGTGGGATGGTTCCCCACCTCTTCTGTTTCCCTCATTCGTCTTTTTGGGGGTGTTCCGACCGCTCGTGTCCTGTCTGTAGACCGCTGTGGCAGTGGTTTTTAAGTTCTTGATGAAGTCTTTTACTTCCTCGGCCTTTAGTTGCGTTCCCACGCTTGACAAATCCTTCTGGATTTCTTTTATTTCAGTATGTGTATTTTTAGTTATCGCCTTTTCCAGTCTTTCGATGTGGCCTACTGCTCTTTCAATTAAGCCGATAACCTTAGTGTGCATTGCTCTCGTGTTTAATTTTTTGGGGTCGGGCATCTGTATGAACCCGCGGTCTCTTTGGGGTGGTCCCCTTCGGTAAGGAGCGCCCCTCCTCTTCGCTCCATGCCATCTTGATCTCCCCAATTCTGGGTGATTTGTGGGGGAGTTCCGCCCCCAGCGCAGTCTCAAGTTCTTCCTGGATGGTCGGTGTATTATCGTCCTGTATGGACGTCATTTCCGTTGGCTTAATATGGGTGGAAGCGTCTTAAAATCTAGTTCCCCCCGGACCGTTTATATTTTCTCTACGACTCTCCGTTCGGTAGCTATGGCCTTATCAAAACACACTCGCGCTTTATACAAGCCGACAAAATTAGTTCACCTCGAAGGTGGTTTTGGGGGGGTGGAATTTGGTATGGGTGGAAGCCCTTTAAATTCTTGTTCCTCCCGAGCCCTATTTTTCCCTTCTAGGACCATAGGATCATAGGGTAATTCAAAAGAAAAAATCTTATGATCGTTAAAGTTTTACTCCATGGTTTGTAACTTTTGGAGACGTAAATGTACTGAAGAAGTGAAAAGAAGTGGAATAGGCGAATATGTCGCCATGAAGAAATTCAATTTGATTATCTCCGCTAGAGGAGAGGAGACGAACTGCCGCAAGAGACAAAGCGTGAGATTTAAGGAGACAAAACTATTTAATTGAATATCAAGACAACTGATGTTTAAGCACGGGTTTGACAAATTCATCCACCAAGTAAGGTTCAGGTGCTGGTCTTGAAGATGTCTACTAGGGCTGTCAGTAAAGATCCGCAAATTTGACGGATTCGGGTATCGAATCCAAAAATATCCGGATCCAATGGATCCGACTACCGGATTTTTGTGGATCCGAAACGAAAATTCGAAGGTTAAATCCGGACCTACAGAATTGGGGGTTAAATCCGGATCCACGTATCTACGGATTTGTGAGATCCGGACCTGCATCTGCATTACTATTCATTTCTATAGGATCAGAATCTAAAGTCTGTAACTGAATCCGTATTTGAATAAATTCGTGGAGGAGATTACTAAATTACAGTAAATTTCATTTACTGATCCAGATACCTCCATTTTGAGATTCCGATGGATAAATTTTATAGGTATCACAAAGAATCACGAAGTTAATTCCATACATCAACAACAGAATTCATGTGTGATCGAATTTCGGATCCGGATACGCGGATCCGGTTAAACAAATCCGGATCTGTAGATCCGGATCTTAAGGATCCGAATTGTGTATGAGATCCGGAGAAATCCGGATCCGGATATATCGTATCTGGAGATCCGGAGAAGATCCGGATACATACCGGATCATGTTTTGGATCCGGATCCGTTTCACACCCCTAATATTTACACTACATTGATTACCTTTCAGAACTACACAGTTAATAAATATTTCGAAACGTTCGCTTGCATATCTACTAGGGCAAGAACTCCAGGATCCTTGGACAATTGACGACCATGGTGTTCAAATATCCTTTTCCAGCTAGCCAGACCAAGTGAGCAGTAGGCATCATACTACCAAGACTGACACCAGCTCCTTACTTGATTGTCATAATTTTCTAGGTACCCTTTTCCGAACCCCCATTAAAGCCTAGGTTTTTGGTGAATAATAGCAGCTACGAAAGTTGTCGAAGTAGGGAAAGTTCCCATTATCTGATCACGAACATCTAATCTTCCTCTGACTAATGCGAAAATCTCTTTTTCATGTTTTAATGTAGGTAATAACTCAAAACCCTTATTTACCCCTTTTTACTTACGTAACCTAACAGAATTTCAATGGTCCGTTAACGTGAAAGTCACATTTTTCGAATATTTTTTGCGTTACCTTATTAACATGTTCAACAAATTCTTCTTTATTTATACTTTCATTTTCATTCACGAAATTGAAGCATTTAAAAAGACAGAGTGAAATCTTCCTCTTCCTTAAATTGATATAGACGCCACAGGGTATCTACTTCTACCTGAGTGATGACATGTGTTGCAAACTAGGGGTGTGAAACCGGTTTCGGATCCAAAACAAGATCCGGTATGGATCCGGATCTTCTCCGGATCTTCAGCTACGATATATCCGGATCCGGATTGCTCCGGATCTCATACACAATTCAGATCCTTAAGATCCGGATCCGTAGATCAGGATTTGTTTAACCGGGTCTGCGTTATCCGGATCCGAAATTCGATCACACGTGAATTCTGTTGTTGATGTATGGAATGAACTTCGTAATTCTTTGTGATACCTATAAAATGTATCCATCGGAATCTCAAAATGGAGGTATCTGGATCAGTAAATGAAATTTACTGTAATCTAGTAATCTCCTCCACGAATTTATTCAAATACGGATACAGCTACAGACTTTAGATCCGGATCATAGGTAAATTAATAGTAATGCAGGTCCGGATTTAACTCACAAATCCGTATATACGTGGATCCGGATTTAACCCCCAATTCTGTAGATCCGGATGTAACCTTCGGATTTTCAATCCGGATCCACAAAAATCCGGTATTCGAATCCATTGGATCCGGATGATATTTTCGAATCTTTACGGCCCTATATTGCTAACACTCGGTATGATTTTTTCAGAAAAGGGCTTCCAATAGTTAGTTCCTTCCTGGAGCGATTTAAAAAAAAAGGAATTCATTCAAAACTAAAGGACTAATTATTTAAGAATACGTTACAGTATGTTGATAAATCAATGGGAATCCCAATTAACAGAACAAATCTATATGGGGATACTATACTACCGCTACTATTATACTATATAGGATACTTGGAAGGGGTGATGACTGTAACACGGAAAGTTGGTACTTCCTGAAATCGTCAGGAAATGAGAGTTATCGCCAGAGAACGTAATGGGAACGATGTCTGGGAGTGACACCACGTGGGCCATGGTCGTGGATGCGTGCATGACAACATATGTGTAAGATTCTGGGAAAAAAGGAATAAAACGTTTTTAAGGAAAACCTTAGCTAACATCCAGGTGACGATCATTGCCACCGAGCGATACATGACCGTGAATAACACTAGGATAGCGGTGGTGTACTACCAGCAAACATCGAATTTTTTAATAGGTAGACCTTACCTGTACGGAAGGAGCCCCCGACCACCACGCCACGCTACACAGCCAAAGATGGAACAAAATGTTAAAAAACTAGGCTGGCCATCAGCTGCAAGGGTTTCGCTGTGTTCTATCATAGGGAGCGTTCCACTGCCATGCAGTGTAGACTTAAACGACTGCAAGAGACGTGTTGATGGATGCAACAATGTATGAAATTAGGAACTTAAAACATTTATTTACGCCTTTTTCCTTAACACACAACAAAATTGTTACAAAGGCACTGTCGTATTAAAAAAGTGAATAATACAGAATAGGAAATTATAGGTTTTTTGACATTCACCATTAACTTTTACGTCACAGTTTTCGAAAACTTCATTCGTTACCTTATCGACGTGGTTAACAAATTCTTCTTCGTTTAGATTCCCATTTTCGTCAACGAAATTATAACTTTTAAAGAGACAGTGAATATAGCATTTAAAATTTTCAGTTTCACCAAATTGATACTGATCCCAAAGACGATCCACTTCTTCCTCAGTGATATCATGTGTTGCAGAACACTCGTGATGTTCCTTTTCCGTAAGAAGCTTCCAATAGTGAGTTACTTCCTTAAGTGTTGTCTAAAAATGGGGTTCATTTCAAAACTGAACAGGTAAGTACTACTTACGTTAGAGTATCTTGATAAGACTATCGGGATCCCAATGATCAGAACAAATGTACAAACGGATACCATTCTGTTGTGCATCTAATTGCCGAATGCAGTATTTACTAAAAAACTCCACTAATACTAAAATGTCATCGCTTTTATATGTATTACTTAAAAATATCTTATTGTTATTTATTATCACATTGTAATGAAATATACGCTATTGTCTATTTTTTCTTAGTTTACGAATAATTATTGGTACCTAATTCTATTATGACACATTAAAATATTTGAGAAAGGTATCTTGTTGTGGTAAATAATATAATGTAATTTATGATTATGAGCAAGTTATTTCTACACTTTCTACCAGGAAAAAAGGCGCGTGGCTTACTGATTTTAAGTAGTGGGGGTCCATTGGGCGCCTTTAACCTTCAACATAGGAAGTGGAATTCGGATACTGGGATACCCTTCAGCTGGTCGGTTACAGCCGTTCAAATGTTTTCGAGTATCCCAAAATGAGTTCCCTTGAGGTGAGTCACAAGGTCTCAAGTTAGGCGAATAAGGAGGCTGAGGAGCCGCCGGAATCTTTTTACTGGTCAAAACCTAGTTTATTGACATTGCTGTGTGACAAGGCGCATTATCGTGATGCAACACCCAGTTGTTCATGATGTTAGGTCTCACACGAGTGACCCTTTTTCGAAGTTTTTCAAGAACCCCTTGGTAAATGTGTTGATTGACCGTTTGACCTTGAGGCACACACTCTTTGTGGGCGATTTCCTGGCTATCGAGAAAACAAATCAACACGCATTTGACCTTCGTCTTGTTCATTCTTGATTTTGTGGACCTTGGAGAGGTTGAAGTGTGTCACTCCGGGTCGTACTCAAACACTTAAGACTCGTGACCAGTTGACATATTCCAGAAAATGGGAATCATTTTCAATCGATTGCAAAAAATCAAGACAACTTTCCGTCCTGATGTCGTTTTGGTCTTGGGAACGGTTTTTGAAACTATTTTGCGCAGATTTTTCCCATCCCCAATTCATTGGTCAACATCTGATGAACAATGGTGCAAGTCAAATTCGACTCTTCCCCGATCATTCTGACTGTCAACCGACGCGACGATCTGAACGCACAAGATTCTGTCGACATTTTCATCGGTTCTTAACGATGATGACCTTCCGCTTAGTGGTGCATCTTGAATCGACTCTTTTCTTCTGAAAATGCCTTAAACCACCGACAAACTTAGGGCCCTTGACAAAACACTATCTCCGTAGGCCTGCGGAAGTTTTGCAAATGTTTCCGTTGCACTATGCGCAGGATTGAAACAAAACCTGATAGCATATCGTTGCTCGAAATTGATGTCACCTAGAAAAAACTGTTTCAAGGAAAAAATGCCAATCGGTGCTAAATGCCGATTGAAAAACCCTGCCGGGCTTACTCGGCTAAACAACATTTTCGAACAGACGGGTGAGATCTTGGAAATTTCCAATCAGGAAACTCTAGAAGGTGGTTGGTTCTTCCTGAGTGATACTATGTGTAGAGGAACATTCGGGATGGTCTTTTTGTGTTAGAAGTTTCCAATAGTGTGCTACTTCCTTGAGAAATTTCTAAAAGAAGAATTTTCTTCAAAATAAAGGGGCGATTGTTGTTTTGTTGAAATGGAGTGGGGGAAGCAGTTAGGTTAGCAGCTGTGCTCAGGTCTGTCGTCAGTGCAGCCATGTCCGAGCAAGAGGTACATCCCTCTGTTGCGCAACGCTTGGTCATAAAGTAATGGCCTCGGAAAATTTTACTCGTTTGCAGTCACATTTTGGGGACCCTACACTGTCTCAGAATCGAGTGTATACATGGGTCAGAGAATTGAAGGGTGTGCGAAAACGTGTTGAAAATGAAGGTCACTGTCGGCGCTCAAGGTCAAGTCGAACAGTACCGTTCGAGAACTCATCGAACGCCATCGTCGGTGAACTGTTCCAAGAAATCTCATCAAAATTGGTATCAGCTACGGGAGTCTTCATAACATTCTGACCCTTGATCTAACCACTTGGCGAACACTAAACGACGTTTGTTACTAAAAAAATGTTAACCTAAGCGTAGTTTGTCACAAAAGCGCTTAGGTTATTTGCAGGTTTAGTATCTTTTTTTTACAAAAACGGGAGTTTAACACTAAAAACGACGTCGGCAAGCTCCGTACAGTGGCTAGATCAAGGATCAAAATGCTTTAATGCCTACGGGAGTGCTCAATCCGTTATCGTAAAATTAGTACTCGAAGGGCTGCGGAGTTGTTGTTTGGAAATCAAAAACAGGTCAGGTCGGAGATCACTGAGAAACTTCTGAATCGATTTCGACAGGAAGGGGAGGATTTATTGAGGCGTATCGTCACATGTAATGGGACGTGGGTCTGAAGGCAACAATTCTCGCAACAATTTTTTTTTACTCAAAGGTAGAGTCCCTATATATAACACCTCAAAGGGAGTCTTACTCGTGGACTTTCTTTACGATCAACGACTTACTATTATCAGTTGTTACAGTCGGTAGAAACCACCTACCGAAGCAAAAGACGAGGTATGCCCATTGCAAATGTCCTTCTCCATGACAACGCCAGTCCGCACACCGTGTTGTTCACAAGGGATAAATTGGAACAAATAGGGTGGGAAATCCTCGAACACCCTCCTTATAGTTCAGGCTTGTCTCCTTATGATTATTTTTTGTTCGCGCCCTTGAAAGAATCACTTGGAGGAAAACGATTTGAAAGCATGAAGAAGTCGAGGGACACGTGCGCAATTGGTTGAAAACTTGCCCTCAAAATTTTTATGAAGAAGGAATATTTAAGCTCCCAAATCTACATTGAGATATGTTGAAAGTATAGTTTGTAATTCTGCCGTTGTAGTATTTCGATCGGCATTCGGCGCATGTGCGCTGGGTACCTATATCTGTGGGTAAGCCACAGATGCCATTATGGAATCATTCGGCCGTGGTTAAGTTTGTTATAGTGAGTATTTCAAATGTTTCCTTCGATTGAGAATGCCGTCATCTATGAAACACGCCCTAGGGTGACACAATAAATTCGGCAACGTATTGTGAAACCTTACAAATCCAAAGCAAAAGGCGTGGCATGATGAGTAAGGGGATTGTTTTACTTCATTGGAATCCTCGTCCTTACACAGTCAATCGAACTGAAGAGCTGATCAAATCATTTTCCTGGGAACAACGTCATCACTACCACTTATTCCTGCATTTAAAGAAGCATCTGAGTAGTCAGCGGCACGATAACGATGAAGATGTCAAAACGACCGTGTTGCAGTAGTTGTCCAACCAGACGGCAGATTTCTACGAGGATGGTATTCAAAAACTGATTGTAACTGAACTCAAAGTATTAACACAAAACAATCTTCTCGGCCCTAATTCAATAGGTAAACAGCAGTTTGTTATTACTATCTTACAGGCAAGACAGACAAAGGAATATTTGTTAGCAAAGTAAATGAACAAATTCATGGAAAAACATTCATTATATGAAACAAACAAAAGATAGCTGACATAATAACTTCCAAACAGTTATAAATGTATGTACACTGCCATAAAAGAAAGAGATAACAAAAATTTTTCAAAACTTAAATAATAAATAAATAGTAGAGAAAAAAATCAAAAAAGTAAAGGTTATCACATACTTAACAAAACTCATGCATCACAGAACAGTACAAATACTAGGACTGTAAAGATCCGCAAATTTTATGGATCCGATATTCGGATCCATAAAATCCAATAGATCCGAATACCGGATTTTTGTGGATCCGGATCGAAAATCCCAAGGTTAAATACGGATCTACGTAATTGGGGGTTAAATCCGGATCCACGGATCTACGGGTTTATGAGTTAAATCCGGACCTGCATTACTATTAATCTACATAGGATGTTACGGCAACAAATGATTGGTACCGCAATCAGGAAAAATGCAATGACTCTGTAAACTCAGTTATAAGGGGCAATCTAATAGGCGTGGGAGTTATGAATAAGGAATTTAAATTTAGCAAGTTAGGTTAGCAAAAATAGTTAAGTAAATTTTAGGGCGCCACGATAGTTCTTTAGGAAGTTCAAGCTGGTAATCATAACTACGAAGAGCTTAGCAGCTTGTAGTAACAGAGATATGATTTCTGAAAGAGAATGTGGGTATTCGGTAAAGAAATACACTGAAGTAATGGCAGTGGTGGTTATAATGAACCAAATATAACGTTTAACACAGCAAAATATTTATAAACAAACAAAATTCACAGGAGTGACACAATAAAGGGGGTTTAACTTTACCTTGTAAGGATGGGAGTTTACATAACACAATAATATTCAATAAACGACACAAAAATACAAGTACATATATGTATATCAGCAACCGACTTGGTAGCTGTACAAAAGTCAGTAGTAGTAATTAAACAACGCTTACCAAAACATATTCGATTATCGCCGTTGCGCAACGCCAACAATGCCGGAGTAATAAAAGGTTGATTAACATGAAATTAATAGGGCTGCGACAAGCAGACCGACTGAAATGTAGCAATTACCAACATTAGTCAGTACTTAGTTTCGAGAGTTGATATTTATGAAAATAGCAATCAGCTTTTGAATTTTAACTTTAGGCAAATTAAATCTTCAAGGTAAAAGATAATACACAAATAACAAAAGTAACTTTTAAGGTAACGAACAAAGTTAATGCAAAAAGTAATCGGAAAGTAACAAAATGAATTAAATAAATGTTTTAAATTGAAGCAAAATATGAGATGTGATTAAGTAATTTAGTATAAGTAGTAAAGTATTTGGTATAAGCAAATTTTATAGTAAACAGTAACAAAATTTAACCCTCGGTTGGTCGCATGGGGGACAGGAGTCAACCATATACTTGCAACTCGCAATTATTCTTATTATATTAGGCTTAGGCTAGTATGGTTTTTAGTACCTTTTAATTACATCATACCGTAAGGGTCTGCATAGCTACATCATGATTCATACTGCACAAAAGCAATTAGCAGCCGAAAAAGTGTCGTGGTGACGACGCCGACGGTCACCCACGCGAGTAATCTTGTTACTGTTTTTGTAGCAGGCGTTCCAAAATGCTGTTACTTTTATTGTGGTAGCACGCGGGATAAAACAACAAGGAGATTGTATACTAGCTGTAATCGGTGGGCATGTAGCGAACATTTAATGGACGTGTGTTTAAAATGCTGTGAGAAATGAATGAAACATTTATAATAGTTTAATTTAATAATAGTTATTAAAAATATCATTGTTTTGTGAAGGTACTTGTTCAATACAGTTCTTTAAATCTATCTAGCATCTTCATTTTTGTGTTGGAGTCAATATGAAGTCACAATGAGCGAAAACAGTGGTGGTTGACATATGTCACCCACGCGACCAAACGCGCCACAAAAAGGTACGCGACTAACCTAGGGTTAAATAAGATTAAACACGAAAAAAAGTAAGGTTAGTATTATAAATAACTTATCAATCTTGTTTCCAAAAGTTGACACAGGATGGCAGCATTGTAATTTCCGAAGTAAATTAATTTCTTCACCCAGGAATGCGGAAATGAGTAAAGATGATTTGTAGAACAGCAAATATGTAGTTTGGCAGCAAAATAACCATCGATTTCGACAGCAATGGAACAGCAATAATTTCAAGTAATGTTAACAAAATGGCGGTAACCAACAAGTAATGATGTAATCCAAAAGTAAACCAGATGATAAGCCAGATATTAAACCAGGTAATAAACGCTAGGACAAATAATATAAATTACTGTCAGGAATTTAAAGAATAACGCGATAATTGATACAAAAAAATTAGGTACATACCTCGAGGAGTTATTTCTAGAGCGTAGCAACTTTAGCGTAGCGATACCAAAATGCAAAGAGACGTATAACACGTTTTAATGGTATTTAGAATAAGCAGATGATTCTAAATAGGCACTAATATTTGTAGAAAATTTTCACTTGTAGACGATAAATATCGATATTAGAAACTTGTGAAATTTTCGTAGCACTTAGTAACGTTTTGTTAGAAAGCAAAGTATGAAAAGATACGCGTTTGAAAATCGAGCTGCTATTTATATCAGCGCGAAGATATGTTTTAGTGAAGTACTGGTTCCGTAGAAAAGATAAAATATTTTATTTAGGTAGCTATGGATCAACCAATCAGAGACTAATTGACTACACTGACAGCCAATAGAATAATATCGATCAATTGTTTTACCCTTGCCGAAGAGAAAATCTGTAATGGCACAAACGAAACGATATGATTAAAAAGTAACGCTTCGCGTAGAACAGAGCAAATAGCGGAGGAAAAGGAAGTACCAAAAGTATTGAAAGTGAACTCTATTAACAAAATATCGAATTAAGAAATTCGTAATCTGTAATTCTTACTAAAATCAATAGAATTGACTTTTGCGAATTAGGCAAATAATCGAGGAACGTAACAAGGATCAGAATCTAAAGTCTGTAACTGAATCCGTATTTGAATAAATTCGTGGAGGAGCTTACTAAATTACAGTAAATTTCATTTACTGATCCAGATACCTCCATTTTGAGATTCCTATGGATAAATTTTATAGGTATCGCAAAGAATCACGAAGTTCATTTCATACATTAACAACTCAGCAAACACACATATAAAATATACATACTACATACATAAGATTGAAGTAAATACCCCTACATATGCTTTTTTATATATCAAGTATGTAAGTGTTCTTTAATAAAGTTATATAAACCGTATGTAACAGATTACGTATATTTTACATAATAGTATATAAACTTACGGATATTCTGTATACCTACAGAAATTCATATAATATATACATATTGTTGTGTTTTTTGTTATGAATTAAGGATGGAATTTAAGTTTGTTGTTTGTAAAATTAAAATGTAAAAGATAGCAGGGCTTGAATAGTAAGTAAAGAGAGAGGAAGAGTTGTAAGAGTGCGGGAAGGGATACGGACATGAGAGAGAGGACCGGTGTGGGGGATAAGAGTTTTGGTTTTGGTTGAAAAAGGAAGGAGAGGTTGGTGGAAAGAATTTTTAAGAAGTGTGTAATTAGTAAAGTAGATGTATAAAGAAGAATTTTGTGTAAAAAAATGAATATAAAGTGTAAAGGAAGAATTGGGATATGGAAAATGCAGTACATTGAACTTGTTGTGAACTATTTTAATATAAATGTGTTAAATAAAATGGTTCGAATTGGTATTAGCGGAGGAGATAAGAATACACGTGAGAACATTTAAAATAAAAATGTTTTGAACTTATTTGACAATACAGGAAATTGTAAGAATGGGTTTTTTTGTGATGGTTTTTTTTTTTAATAGGAATTCAAGCCCTGAGAAATAGATAAGAGTATAGTTAAGTTGTTTTTTTATTTAGGAAATTAATCTAATTATAATTTAATATTAAAAAAAATAAGCAACAATATATATAATTACATATTACCCATGAAATTTATGTGCTGTCATATTTATATGATTAGATTTATGTACGTTATATGTAAAATCTTATACGTAAGAAGTATTACATATTTTTTATGTATGTCTTCTGTAAATATAATTATAAATTATCATTACATATATTATATTGTCGAAAATAAAAGTCCGTTTCTATTTGCGCCGCATAATTAATCGCACGCGCGGGTTTCCTATAACGTCAAAAATTGTAGTTCACGTACCTTTAATATTAGATCCGTATCGATTAAAATGCGTCTAATTTATATAGAAAATATATAATACAAAGTAAATTAAATCCTGGTCATTTTTAACGTAAAGGTAGGTCCCAGTAAACATTAATTATAAAATGACGTATATTTGACGTACTTTTTCGGTCATAATTAGTCAGTTACGTTACACCCCCAAATTCCGACGTATTATAGACGTCATTTCTGAACGTCTTTAATACGTGAGTTATATGACGGTATATATAGGTACGTAGTTATTTAGTAACTAAAATTTGATTTTTTTAAATGTTCAATATTTAGCATTTTTAATTCATTTATTTGAAAAGCGTGTACTTTCGCCGATTTAGAGATATCAAAATACGGTTTGCCTCAATCGACGTTGCCTTATTGTTTGATTACCTTCAATTTTTATTCCTTTAACCTCAACCAAAACGCAGTAATTCTGTATCTAATATTGCTATCTGTCTTCAGCATCATAACTGAATGACACTCTAAAGCATTTTTGGTTTCTTAAACAATAAATCAATAATTACATTTGTTAAAGAAATGTCATTTATTCCCACAAAATTATATTTATATCTTAAATACTCGTCTATGTCAAACAATAAATTAATTTCAAATTTATTAATTATGACGTTACAATTATCTTTAGGTAATTGGGACCAAAAATTTCTATTTGGAAAAATAGACATTCATATACTACGCGATATGCACGTCCTTCTCCCTTTCTCATAGTGTTCAACTTCAAATTACTGCACTTAGCAAAGTCTCGCTAGCGCAGATAGTTTACTTGTCTGACTACTAAACGGGCGACCGAAGTTCGAGTCCTACTTCAGGCAAAAGTCTTTTTCAGCATTAACGATCTCCTCCGACTCTACAAGAAGCGAAGGGGGGCTCTGGCGTAGGACCTACCGGAGCACACAAAGTTGTCAAATATTCACAAGTATGACAAGATGGTCGGAGTGGTAAGATGTGGCCCAGGTCACCCCCCTTTTTTTTACTATGACTACGTCAATGATTTACGTCATAATTACGTCCCAAAATGACGTCATTGGGCTGTGACATTTACCCGTAATTCTGACGTCTTTTTCACGTCATGTTTTAAGGTCTCTGACGTAAAACGTGACGAACATTTCACGTCATTAAAACGTCCTTATGTTTGCTGGGGTATAATCATTGAATAAGACTTCACTCAACGATATAAGGTTGATTCTCACTATCCGTATTGACGGCGGCAGGCAACCGTCCATCAGGTCTCCGTCAAAATATTATTCAATGCAATAAGCATTGTGTGTTCACACTATCCGTCCATCTGGCGGCTATCCGCCGGCTGCAGGTGGTCGACATTGTTGGAAAGAATGTTTTGACGGTCGGCATCTGTCGGTTACGGTTCGTGATGGTAAATGAGAATACGCGCATTTCGTCGGTGACCGGCAAACGGACATAATGAATGACGAAAAATTAATTATCTTGGTACAAAATTATGAATGTCTGTTTAATTTGGCTCATAAAGACTACAGCGACAATAATATTAAATGGAAAATATGGAAAACGATCGGCGAGGAATTGGGAGTCCCAGGTAAGACTTGAAAACTTAAATACCTCATTTCAAAATTTATTACATGTAAACTATAAAGTATGACAAAATACATCAAATTAGCACAATTACAAATCACTTACAATACATTTCTTGGAAATACGTCTACTGAATATTCTCATATTTCCCAAGGTAATGATCCCTGTGGAGTAGAGAAAAAAGTTCTAAATGTTTCCCGTATTTCGTAAGCTATACTCTGAGCACTACCCCCTTGCGGAGGAATATCCGTGAATTGAGCTTGATGTAATGTATTAGTCTGGGAGAAGTTTACATTACTATCGCTTATATAATTATGTAGAATACACGTTGCTAAAATAATTTTATCGGCATATTCAGGTTTTGATTTTAGTATTCTACGATATACCTGAAACCTTTGAGCTAATATACCGAACGCATTCTCAACTACTCTTCTAGCGCGAGATAAACGGTGGTTAAAATTTGCTTTTGTATGGTCTTCTTTAATTTGTGATCCAGGATAAGGTCGTAATAAATAACTTTTTAATGGAAATGCCTCGTCGCCAACCATTACAAATGGCATCTCTGTATCGGTGTTGGGAAGAGGTTTTCCTGGTGGAATATTCATTCTACTATTGTTGAATCGGTGGCCTAAATTTGAATGCGAAAAAATTCCCCCGTCACTATTCTTCCCATAAGCTCCTACATCCACAGCAATAAATTTGTATTCTGCATTCACAAGTGCCATAAGAACAATGGAAAATGTTTTCTTATAATTGAAATATTGGGATCCGCTATTAGCGGGTGCTTCTATCTGGACGTGTTTACCGTCTATTGCCCCAATACAATTGGGAAAATTCCATATTCTCCAAAAATCATCTGCAATTCTCTTCCAATCATTTTCTTTAGGTTGTGGCATTTGCTCCTTCAACATTTTACTGCTTATAGCATTGCAAACTTCTTTGATAATCAACCAAACTGTTGAATGTCCCAATCTATAACTAAAAGCTAACGACCTCATCGTATCTCCTGTAGCTAAAAACCTGAAACAAAGACATTGTGTTTGTAGAATTAATACATTCTTTTTTAGCAAACGATTGTAAACAAAGATGGTTCAGTCTGAGAGACCAGTTTCGGAGAGTCCTAAAAACTAAAAAGACTGTCTCCGGGCAAGCGGCAATGAAGAAAAAAAAATGGAAATACGCAGATGAGCTATCGTTTTTAATGCCATATTTTCAAGAACGAGAAACAATATCTAATATTTCACCCGAAAATGAATCTGATAAGGTAACAACTGTAGAGGATAATGATAACGAAAATGAAAGAGAAGTCAGTTGGGAGCAGGGGTCGAGTACTGCATTAGAAAATGAAGAGCTTTCTCAGCTTTCACAATCTCAAAATCGTGTTACACCTTTCAAGCCTCCGTCAGTACTCAAACCGAAAAAAGCTAAAGTATCTCATTCTCAACCAGCCGAATCACCATCAACCGCTTTAATGAAATATATTATAAGCAAAAATGAGCAACCAACCAGCACTAATGCAGTAGACGCTTTTCTTGCTGGTATTGGCGAAACCATAAAAACATTTCCTCCTGTGTACCAAAATATGGCTAAAAGTAAAATATTCAACATTGTATCTGAGATAGAACTACAACTTTTAGCTCCAGCAAGGCCTCAGCAACAGCCTATGTATGATCGGTATCAACAGCCAGTAATAAACCCTAATTACGTGGAAATGAGTGGTCCTAGCCCTCCCATGCAGCAACAGTATGCAGGTGCAATGTAATCACTTACATATTTACAAGACACGATATTTTTGTACTTAATTTACTTTATTTTCTAAATAAACTTACCTCAAACAAACTGCCAGTTTTTCAATTGGAGTTATTGCTAGTCTAAACTTAGTATTCCTTTTTCTTAATAAGGGTTCAAGTTTTGACAGCAAATTATTGAACTGATATTTAGACATTCTGAAGTACTGATGAAATTTTACTTCATCATCTAACAATTCTTTGTATAGTGTGAAAAATTCTCCCTCAGTTTTTCTTTTCAACAAACATTTATGCACCCATTTCTTTGCTTTTGTTGCCTTCCTTTCTTTTATTTTACACTTTTCCTTCTCCTCATCTTCTTCTTCAAGTAACATAGCAATAACCGCTAACTCAGAAAATGAATAATTTTTAAACATCGTGAACAAAACGTGCAACGCGTCTTAGATTTGTAGATACACTGACCAACATTGACGGTCAAATGTTTGAAAGTGTGAATACAACATAAAATTGACGGTCATCTGATGGACGGTCGCCTGCCGCCGTCAATACGGATAGTGAGAATCAACCTATAATCAAACATAATTTAAACTCGCGAAACAGCGCAAAGTTAGGAAGAACGAAATAAAAAAAGGAATGTTTCAGATTAGCGCAGTGGTACAATGTGGGATACAAAGAAAACACATGTCGAATTTCGGAACTTGGCACGCCCACCCGCAACGGTTCGAAGTCAGTTAAGGGAAACTTTTCAAGCAAGTATATAATATCATAATAAACTGTCGGCTTTCAGTTCAGGTAAAAACGGGTTCGTGCAAGAATTAAGTTAATTAAAAGTACAGTTGCACGTACAAATGTTGATTTTCCATTTTTTTGTATGAAACTGCTTAAATAATTTTTTACATTGGTAATAATTACATTATGCTCGAGTAGCTTCCATTTGGTCATCGCAACGCTTTTACAACTAATATTTTTTATGTGAATATTACATAAAATGTACATAAAACGTATATAAAGTCATGTACTACAGATATAAAGAATTTACATCTAATAGACATATGTATTATTTTGAAAATTGTTGACATCCTGACATTAAATATCTCTTATTTTTCTTCCAGTTTTATATGAATCTAAAAAGATCTTATATAATTTATATGTATTTTATATAAATGTGTTTGCTGGGAACCGAATTCACCTGTGATCGAATTTCGGATCCGGTTAAACAAATCCGGATCCGGATCTTGAGGATTCGAATTGTGTATGAGATCCCGAGAAATCCGGATCCGGATATATCGTAGCTTGAGATCCGGATCCATACCGGATCTTGTTTTGGATCCGGAACCGTTTCACACCCCTAGTTGATACACATGGTTGTGTGACGTTGGATAATAAAAGGTTCTTGAATTATGTGCCGAATAAGTTGAAACGTTGAAATAAAGTAAAAATAGTAGAACAGGCGAATCCATACAGTTTATAATCGAAGATAACCTCCTGTTTGCAAGAGGCTCAACTCCAAAACGCATTAAAAAATTAGTCTGTGGAACAGCCTTCTAGAAGATTGAATTATTGGGCGTGTATGCTCAGTAAACGAGGGACTTTCATAAAAAAATAATACCCAAAACTGTCAATGAGGTACGGCGAGAAACAATAGTAGAATTGATATTGTATGTATGGCGTTTGTTAGTGAACGAAATTACTTTACATTTCGCAATGTTGAATGTAAATTATGAAAATAACAATTTGTAGATAACATAGAAAAGCTGTTTTTTTCATGCTAAATATTTGCAAAGTCTTACTCTCATCACATCAAGGATTTTTACGTAAACGAAGCAATTATTTTATCAGAAATGTCAGGTTCTTCTCACATGAGAAAATCCACCGTCCCTATCTATTTGTCGGACAACAATGACTTTTTCCATATTTGTTCACAGAACGGATGTCGAAGTACTACTATCTCGAGGATTTGTCCCCCGCTGCTCAGGATGTTGTAACATTTAAAGCTTGCCGCTCACTTCGCCGTTGCGAAACGAAACGAACGGTAGCAAAAGACGGATTTACTTATTTCAGTATGAAAATATTTGAAGAACTTCTCCTTATCTTGGCGCAGCTCTGGAAATACGTGTTGGAATTCTCCATACTTATTCCGTTGATATCGTCAATCCATTTTTGTTTGTGTTTCGCCAGCCTTTCTTCTTCATCTGCCAGAATACATCTGATGATAATTAAGTCTTCTAGAAAATCAAAACTACTCGACATAAAACGTCATAAACGAAATGTTGTAATCAATGCACGCAGGACCTTCCGCGGAAGAAATGGCCGAGAACTTGTCGTGCCGTTCCGCGTCGGGTAAGTGCGCGCCAAGCTTAATGTATTTGCTTCGAACTGCGCAGAAAATAATTTATGACGTTTTTATAATTTAAATTAATATTTAATTTACATATTTAGCATCGTAAATTGTTACCTCACAAGTACACATATAAGAATGGTATAAAATGATAGGGGGTGATCTCACTGAACCAGGCTTGCAAAGATGAAGGTGATCTACTTGCTCGTGTGTCTTCCAGCTCTATTAGCACAGGTAAGTAAATTTTTTACTCAATTAATTGAACATTAGTATTAACGAAGGTGTACTGATTTGCTCAATTTAATTTTTGAATTGAAACAAGATCTTGCAGATCTTAGACTTATAAAGCAGTTATATCACTTTTATAAAATACTTTTGATTGCATACGAGGAAATATTTGAAAACGACTGTTTCCAGTCAAGACTAAAGCGTGCTTGAGTATGATGGACTACCACCGTATGTCACAAGTTGAATTAGTTTCATAATACACCCTGTTCTTTCAAAATTCACTCACAATATATATCTTCACAGTGTATCGTAATAATCGAATATCGATTCTAATTTTAGCCAACGCCTGAAGATATTAAGAAAGAGTGGAGAGAGCTAATCGCTCCATATGAAGAATTATGTGCTAACGAGAGCGGAGCAGATATTGCCGTTATTCGAGAGACATGGGACACATTTGTATTCTCACATGATCCCGCCTTTAAATGTTACATTTGGTGTATCTATGAAAATATACCATACCTTTATCCCAACGGCACTATCAATATAGAGGCCGTAATTGGATCCGTAGATGGTGTGACAAATGAGGTGATTGAGAAATGTATTGAACCTTATGGAACATGCCCTGATAAATGTCATGGATTTTGGGCATTTGACCATTGCCTTAGCGATGTACTAAACCTCACCACTGTAAAACTAGATGCACCGCCATGCTCCGTAAGAAAATAATCGTAGTCTGTATAAATATTTTTTAACGTAACCATTTTTGTTTTATAACTAAAAATATAGTTAGTGAAATGGTTTGATTTTAATAAAATCACATGGTTCTTTTTTATCGATAAGCTTACAAATATTTAGTATTTTTTGACACAAAAGTAACATCTCCGTAAACTTTTGTCGAAATAACAAAACCTTTATACTATAAGTAGCAGGGTTGGTTTAGTGGTTCCACTTCGAAATGGGAGGTCCTGGGTTCGATTCCCACAGTGGCCAGCAAGATGTTTCCTCACGGTTTTCTTTATACATTAGCAGCTTCTCATGATGTGAAGTCTACAGGACGAATAATGGAGCTGCAGTACTTGTCTCCCTCAGCTGCCGAACAACATTGTTTCCGAACCAATGCAGCCAGAATATAACCAGCATTTCAAACTGACGCAAGGCCTGCACATCAAACAGGCCGATTAGGACATTTGATTAGCTAAATCCTAACTTTCTTGATCTATTAATGAGCTGTAACTGTAGTTTAATCAACGAACGTAAGTACATCCAGCTCTGAGTGACGAAACTCTAGGCCATAGACCATGGTGCTTGGATTAAAATTCAAATTCACAATTAACTCGGTTTATGCGCCTCATCGCTTGTCTCTGTTAACTTGGATTGTGCTCTGTAAGCGTGCTTACCATCCCCTAATTGTGAGGAATTAAAGGTAAAATTAGAAGAAGTGAAGGGCTTAGGGCTCT
This sequence comes from Pyrocoelia pectoralis, assembly GCA_036250285.1. Lineage (NCBI taxonomy): Eukaryota > Metazoa > Arthropoda > Insecta > Coleoptera > Lampyridae > Pyrocoelia > Pyrocoelia pectoralis. Next base: position 17,177,688 of record CM070081.1, read on the forward strand.
TGAACGGCATTTGTAACAATTTTCGTCCAAAGTTACCTCTTACCATGATATCCACAATATCCACAGAAACAAAATTTAAGTTCCTATCTGAGAATCTGTGATAGGGGACATGGAATATACCTGTATCGTGGCATGCAACTTGCAGTCGCGCAATTTCATACAATCGAATGCCAAGTATGATTCCGTCGTCGCGGATCGGAAGATGAAGCGGCCGGCTCAGAGGATCTGCATAACTGGGTTTGTTGTCGAGGGCAATGGGCACCAGCTTCCATCGTGGCCTCTTCGTTGGTGTTGGCAGCAGTGGTGTGATTATCGACGGTACGGGCGAGAGGTGTGGCGTTGGTGAAAGTGGTTGCTTCGTTGATGTCGGTGGAGGCGGTGTAATTATTGACGGCACCGGATACCGACGGAGGAAGCTTCGCAGAGCATCACGTTCTTGGCGTCATCGACGGGTGACTGGACTGTTCCCAGGCTATACGAAAACTCCGGAAGAAGAGTGAATTTCTTACCACGCGCGCTCGCGTTTATAAAGCTCGATGAGCGGGCGTGGTTACCGCGCTCGGTTCTCGGGGTTACTTCGTGTACGCTCGTGGGTTGCGTGGGGGTATGATGTCACTAGTGGGCGCGCCTACCGTGCTCGGGGGTCCGTGTTTGTAGCGTCGTTCCCACAAGATAATTATTACGACATTTAGGCACGTTTAGAACGTATTCTCTTGGTTAACTAGTTTTAGTCTAACTTTACACCTGTTACGACAACTTTTGGTTGGTAACGCAATTTATAATACTATGTCTCGGAAGCTCAGATATAAGGAGCGATATGGGGGTAGGTTAGATATGAGTATAGAACTTAAATTCAGCAAGAAAATGAAGGAAGTTAAGGAGGGGTTCAATTATCCTAAGTAATAAAAATTTCACAATCGCACTCCCATATAAAAGCCATGTTAAAATTGGACTTTGACATGCATTCCTGGACAACTCGCTCTGATCATAGTTTTGCTCCGACCATGGAGTTTTATGACTCAAAATGACCCTAAGAACATGCTACGGCTCATATGTCTAGTTTTAGCAAAAAGTATAATGTATAATGTTTCAAGCTGTCTAGGATGTGTCAAAGTGAGACAGATACTGTTTTATTGCGATATTTTGCGATTCTTTCAAAGTTACAATAGAAAAGAAATAGCATATCCCAATACGATATCGATAGGCATAACTGCCGTGAGGGTTCATTGGGGTCATTTTCAGATATAAAAGTCAACAATCCGACCAATACAGTGGTCACAGCGAGTTTTCCAAAAAATGAAGTCCGAGTATTTTCCAATGGCGAGTGAACTTTTGGCGTACTAGCAGGAAAAATTGCCGTTCCATCACAACTCTTTACTTCAAGCTAAATGTCCTCGTAAATTGCTCTCATTATTCGAAAATTTCGGAATTCATCAAACAAATTCGTAGAGATTTCTTCAGTGGAATGGGCCAACGTAAACCAAAATCGGTGCGTGCAGGTGAAAGAAAGGTGGCTAAGAAGAACACCAAACTGGGCAGACGTAAGAGAGCTTTGGAGGCCTTCAACGCAATAGAAATCAGGGTCAATATTGGATCGAAAAAAGTTCTTGAACCCCCCCTTAAAACTAAAGTTAACGAATAAAGTTAAGTAAACTTAGGGCGCCACGATAGTTCTTCACAAAGTATTCAGAACTACGAAAATATTACCAGCTTGTAGTAACAGTGATATGACTGCTGAAAGAAAATATGGGTATTCGGTAAAGAAGTACACTGGAATAACCGTAATCGTAGTTATAATGAACAAATATAACAGTTAACACTTGGAATGAGCAATTAATGTAATATTTAACAAAACTGTTTCATAACATTAAATGAAACAATAAGGGGTTTACTTTCTCCTTGGGAAAGACTGAAATACACAATAACAAATAAAACGAGGGTAGGTAACAAAATATAATATATCAGCATCCGACTTGTTAGCTGTACAAAAGTCAGAAAATGTAATTAAACAAATCTTACCTTATGTCACAGTAATGTTGATTGTGCAACCACAGTACCGGTGTACTGTTGCTGTACAGTACTGTTGAATTATCTAAACAAAAGAGTTAATTAACAGAAATTAGGGCTGCAACAAGCAGACCGACTGAAGTATAACAGTTACAAACGAAAAAATAATTACAATCAAAAGGGGAAAAGGGCGCCACGTAGTTCTAACCGTACACAAAATTGAAGGTTAGAACTGCGAAGATATCTTTAATATGATACTGAAGAATAATTACTAGATAGCTGAAAGAAAAACGAGTAGTCAATAAATAAGCACAGTGAAAATAGTTAACGTGGATATAATGAATACTTGAATAGAGATTCCACAGATAAGCAGGGGAGGATTATTAATTATAGAAACATTGAAATATAAGATTAAATGAACAAGAAAAATTCCAAGATAAGCTAATTTGCTTTGAAGCTCAGATTCGTTGTTAATCGGATGTTAAAGTCAATGAACTAAATTGTCAGTATAAAATTGGTTACTGATATACAAGAAAGCAAATGGGATAATCAATAAAGTATTGGTTACCTTTTATAATCTTCTCCAGAGGTGGATCCTACGCATAGTTTCCAATCCTGATTAAATACCTCTAAATAGAAGTAACAATACAAGAGTTATATAAGAGTTATATTATTCGCTTATTTAGAAAAAGTGATTTATCGCACAACAACACACAATACTCTAGCATTTCAAATAAATAATGGACTCTCTTCGGATCTCTTAACTTTTGGGTATATATGTATCTATGTCCTCCGGCTCAATATAACGGAACGAACAAAATTAAACAAGTTAGTTGTGATGCCGATAATCACGTGGAAGAGGATGCTCTTATTCGATTGGACGCCGAGTAGAAAATCTGTTACGGAACGGTTATACTCCTCGAAATTTTGGGCGTTCACAAATTTCTAATTGCAGATAGCCTTAGAAAGGATATCCGCCCAGTAGGCAAGATTAATTTGTATACAATGTAGGTAACCAAGGTTATTATGCCACAGTGCTACCAGTTACTACAATTTGAAAAAAAGGAGGTTGCCTATTACATTGAAGTCGTAATGAGGTTTATCGTCGATATGAATCAAAGTAAATTCCGTTAATGGCCTTTTGGCCAAGAGGTATGTCAACATCATGCGGGTTTGGATCATGACTGTCATTTTCGGTGCCACATATGATTATCATTCTCTTACTCATGAGAATGAAAGGCAACTGTGAATAATATACCCACACCTTGAAAAACTTCAATTACTTGGTTACAACGAAATTCGCACTTAGTGGCAAATGAGGGAATAATGTAAAGAATAAATTTAAATTAGTATTTGTGGTACTGCACAACAACTTTATTATGCACTATTCACTATTCAGTTACTTTTATCTCATTTAAATTCTTAATTATATGTAGAATTTATTATTATATTACATTACCTTACATAAAACTTTAAAGAAGAGTAAATATTCAAGCCAATCTATGGGAATGGGAAAATGGAAATGTGTAATAAAAGTATCTATTACATTATTATGTATCTATGTATTTATTTATTTATTTATTCATGTTATGGGCCGAGATCTAGGAACAGCGAATTTCCAAGCACCTCTACCCGCATCAACTGCTTTGGTTATTAGCACTACCCTTACTAGAATTTTGTCTGACTAAGGGAATTTCACCCTTAATCAGGATCTTTATCGTGCCGAACATCGCATCGACACGTGACCTACGATTTTACTTCCTATCCGAGAAGAAGGCGTAGTATATTATTCAATAAGCATCATAAGAAGGTACATGCCACATGGACCTTAGGCGAGTGCCGTAATTTATTCACATGAGTAACAGTCATTACATGTGGGAAGAATACTATACGTTTTCTGCAAATATTAAGTCAAATTTATTGAAAATACTAGGGTATATGACGGAATAAAAACCTCAACATCCTGGAAATTTGGAGGTAATGGAAAGCGTAGTGACGATTATGATCACGACTATCTTCCTACGTAAGAGGGGTCTGATAAACAATCTTTACTACGTCGATTCGATCCAGACCCAACGACCTGACGGTGTTTACGTCTTCCCAATGTATCTTTCTCCATTGTCTCATCCATACATCATCGCCCTTGAAATAGCCCTATACCGCACATAGCAGAGTTTTTGAGTAAGCAACGATATAAACATCAATTGTTATTTAGAATAAAAATTTGATTTATTATATTTTTGTAGAATAAAGAATAATATTACAGTACACCGTTAATTTATTTTAACATAACACCCTTGTTTAGCCTTGATATAAAACACAATTGACCGAAGATTATCCACTTCTTCTTGGGTAATACCATGTAGAGGCACATTCGGAATGGTCTTTTTGTGTTAGAAGTTTCCAATCGTGAGACACTTCCTTGAGAGTTTTCTAAAGGAAGAATTGTCTTTAAAATAATAGGAGGGGGGGGGGGGAGGTATCACTTACGTTAGAGTATGAAGATAAGACCATCGGAATCACAATAATTAACCAAAGAAATTTGCGAACGTATACCATGGTGTTGTGAGTTTAAACGACGAGTGAATAAAGAGTCGACACTGCAATGGAAAATTGAGTACCTACCATCTTAATCTTTTTATTTGTCCTTCCCCCACCATCGACAAACTCGTGTTGGTATAAGCACAGTTTATAATAATATGTATATTGTATAGACCGTGGTATAAACTTAAGTAGTTATGAACCGTTTGTAACCATATTAATATCAGCCGGTCGAGGTCGATGCATACGCCAACGCGCACTTAGCTAAGGTCGCAGAATTAGTAGTCTAGTAAGAATAGACAAAAAATGCAAATAGGTGAACTAACTGATGTATTGCCAATTCCAAAATTATAAAAAAAACTATTTTTGAGTTTTTGGCTTCTTTGATCAATCCTAGATAAGATATAATTAAGGAAAAATTGAAGTTAATTTTCACTTAGCGTTAGTTTCCTGTAGTTGACCCAAATAAATAGTGTGGAGAAATCTGGTACTAATTTTGATGCAACTCAGCTTGAGATTTCAGCAAATGACGGACTTCTCACAAAAGGACGCTTGTTAAAATCAGAGAACAAATTGCGGGTAGGCAAATGTTCGTAAAGCGGTGTTGATTTAATGAATGGTCTAACAGTTCACGCTAAAAGATCGAGAAACGAATGAATATTGGAGATTAAAAAAAGGAAAGCTTACCTCGTGTTCGAGTGTAGAACGTAATTTATAGAATTTCGGTTTCATGCTTGAAAAACGTCAAATGTGACGATAAATGGGGCTCCAACAATACCAGTTTGTAATATTCGATGGCCGGTGATATCCGATATAAATCGAGATTAAGAAAATATGGTTTACGAACTGTAACGTGTTTACAAGCATTGAACTGTACGCTATACGCAACTGGAAAGGAAACGCGCATAAGTAACACTGAAGCCAAATGACTGGGTATCTCTATCTTTTTCTTTTACACGCAACGTCATACAAACGATGACACGGAGCATAAAATGCAGGTGACAGATAAAAAAATATATTGCAGCAGTTATCTCTCTCGGCTGCTCTACTACCGCAATAAGCAAAAGGCGACAGAAGTACCCATTCCGCATCTGCCTTTGTCAGCTTTCAACGCCTACAATGCATTGAAATAGCCCGTTTACCTTCCAGTTGCTTATAGCGTACAGTTCAATGTTTGCAAGTTACGGTAAAATAGTGAACTAGAAAAAGGGAAACTGTAGCAAACGGAGGTTTAAACAATTGTCGCACGAAGGCGTTGCAATTGTTTATATGGATGTGCAAAGTTAGTAATTTATGTAGGTAACGTGTTAATATTACTTATGTGTCTAGCCTGTGACCTACTAATTATTTGACGCGGACTTTTCGATTAGGTTTACCGTCCGTAACTACCTGTATTCGTAACTGTTTGAGAAGTTAAAGAGGATCAATCTATTTTAAGGTCCTTTTGTTTTAAACAAGTTATATTTTTCTCGTTGTTCGTCCAAAGATCTGTTTTCCAGACAATCAACAAGCTGCCTTCTAATATTCTTCGCAACGTTTGGAGAACACTGTCAAATGCTATACTAAATTCTTTCAAAAGATAAATTTCTGCCCATTTCAGCCATACGTCATGGGAGGAAGTGCAGTCCTTCACTTACTTAAGTTCGAAAGGACTGATGGATGATATGATGTCCGACTTGGCGTTACTGTGGGAGTGAATATTTGACTCATTTATATTCTCAACCGATCCGTGCTTCAAATGTTACTTTCCGTGTATTTATAAAAAGATAGGTTACCTACCTTTAACCCAATGGCACTATCAATATAGAGGTGACGCTTGCATCCTTATGGAACTTGCTGTTATGATATGTGTATAGTCTATGGTTTAGTATTTAGTTGTGATCGATATTATCGACCCTACCTGATTGTGCATTAGGTGGCGCAATATGTCCTTTTTTACATTTAAATTCTCAATTTCCTAATTGGTTGAAATATTCTTAGTCTCGTAAATAGCCTCGAACCTCGTTTCCGGCGTGCTACTCATCTCTCTCCTTTTAACGTCATTCACTCTCTACTATCTCTTTTTACTTCTTAAGCCTCTTAGGTTTTCTTTTACTGGTCAAAGAGACTTGCTTTCGAGTTCTCAAACGGTACAGACGCTCCATTTTTGTAGTGAGAAATATTCACGATTTCTTTAATTTAACGTTATATAAAACGGTTATAAGTGAAATTTTTTCAACTAATTGGTTGTGTAGAAACCACCTGCTTATTTCTATCACCTCCAAACGTATACAATTACGGTTTTAATACATTTACTGTGTGTCGTATCTGAGAATCCTTATCAAATGCTACTTGGCGTCAGTGATTGAAACTCATTGGGTATGTACTTATTCGTTTACTATCTTCAAAATTGCATTCTTCCTTCAACTTCTCGTCTCTAATTTCTCATAATTGCCCTAGCGTTCAACGTATAGTCTACCTTTCTACTTACCGTTTACCGTATGGTTGATCCTATCAACTGCAATATCTGAAACCACCATTTTGGCCGATAACATCCATTTCTGCATTGACGACTCCCGGCCATATTCTCAAGTTCGCTGAAGACTTCAAACTTCATTTACCTTTTCTGCTTCCTTATAAATTACTTTACCTTTATTTTCCTTTAAACTCATTAACTTTAAATAATTTAATTTGTGGATACCTTGCCTTACCGAAATTATTTGTTTTAGTAAATTGTTTTAAGTTTGTTTTACAGTTAACTTAAATTTTTATGACGTCATTCACTTTGTAAATACCGCATTCTAACTAAATTTGCTCTTCAGTTGATACTTTTGTTACTTAAAGTTAAATATTATTTTGTTTGCGTTAATTGACTTGTACGTAAAATTGTATTAGCTACTCCCTTTTACCTTAACTTTTAATTGCTGATAAATTTAAACTCTTTTGCTAATATATGCTCAGTATCCGATCCTTCAAGTGAATCGTGAGTAATTAAGTATTCTCGTTATTTGGGACCGAACCATTATTTCTGGTCCGATTTGTACTAATTTTCTTTATTTAGATTACATCGCTTTGGCAGACTCTTTGCAAAGGGATCTCCACCGAACACTACACTCAGGTATTTTATTATTATTACTTACTTACTTGGCTTACTACGATTGCATCGTATTCTGACAGATCGAATTTTCATGTTAACGTAACTCACTACAAGTAGTTTATTGCAACGCCACTTGAAAAGGTAAACCGGATCACTAGTTACTATTATTACTACTTAGTAAGTCACTACAATTTTTGATTATTATCCAGTTACATTCATTTATTTATTTTATTTTGTACAATTGCTTTATGTTATAGTTATTTGTGTACATATTTTGACCGAGTCTTTATTATATATTCTCGTCAAATTACTTTTTATTCGCATTATTGCTCCATTACCATATCTCTCTTTCAGATTACTACGTTTACTCATCTCCGAATTGAGACTATCTTCGCAGTTCATACTCTCAATTTTAGCTATTACCTTTAGAACTTGCGTGGCGCCCATTTTCTCTATTGAGTATTCGTTACTCATCCTGCTTATACTACCTATAACTCACTTTCTCTCATTATTACTAATCCACGCCCAATCGTCCAAATAACTGAGCTTACTGGTGCAATACCTATTTATAAATTGTGTTACAATTCTCAATTCTTGCCGTAACAATGCATTGATAAATGTCATGGATTGTGGGCATTTACCCATTACCTTGGCGATGAAAGCTCGGCTTGTCCTCTAACTCGACCAATGGGGATGCTGAAAACTTTATCAGCAAATTTCGCTTTTGCTTTAAATTTTACTTCAATTGAAGAACAGTTTTCAATAGCAAAGATGTAAAATCCATGGTTGCTTTACATCTCCGAATGCTACAGCGCGAAATTTTTTTCATCGTCCATCATAATCATGTGGGTTCTCACAAAATGCCTACACCTCAGAGTTCTTCAACATACTTTTATCCTTTCACGTATATTTGGAACATATCCTTCTTTTGAGTATTGACGTCATCTCCGGCCAAAATCCTCTGCACGCTTTCCAACGAAACCGCAAAAATTAGCATTCAGTATAAATTTATTCCCAAAACTTATGTTTTAGCGTCAGAGGCAATTAATTCAAAATCACGCAGTTTTGGCTACCAAAACCCTACGAAGGCTCTTTCTTTAAATTTGGACCGATACCTGAAAACAGGACATTTGTAGGCATCTATATGCACATCAAGTACTTTAGTTACTAGCACAACACTCAGAATTTTGCCTTAAGTGGGTGAGTTCTACTTTTAACGTGTCAAATCGGCACGAAACCTATGGTTTTCTTCTTTCCTTTACGCGAAAAGATGGCGATATGCGTTTTTTTCCGGTTTACGAAGCTTTTGTACCTGGGTTCTTATTAACCCTCTATGGGCCATTCCTTAAAAAAGGGGTGTAGTAGCGCAATGTATATTCAGATATACAACTAAACTAAATTGTGAAGGTTATGTTCTTCTTATGTGAAACCTTAGCCGCCCAACGTATATTCAGTTATACATGTAAAAACAACTAAACTAAATTGTAAGGGTTATATTCTTCTTATGTGAAACCTTACCCGATCAACGTACATTCAGTTATACATCTAAAAGTGTATATCGTATTTCGATATACAGTGATCGCTTACGTCTCAACTCCCATATATATAACAATACAATTTTTTTTTAATTTTGTATATTTAAATATACACGGTACCATAGGGGGTTAAGGCGAAGGGTAAACACGCTTACCTTTAGACTTATTCTGTAGGTGTTATGTGTTTTGTGTATGACATCATCAAAGACGTAAGTCTTTTTACAAAGAGACGTTATGCTTTCAAATCTTGAATAACACAGCTGATTGAGTTGCTAACCATTGGTTACAAAAAGTCCTTGCGCAACTTTCCAGCTAGATTCATAGCTCCTATCTTTTGGTTGATACCGAGCATGTAACATTTAAGGCACCGCACGCGCCGCGTTTCGGATAAACATTCGCCCCCCCCCCCCACTCGTACTTGCTCATACACTTTCGACGTATGCTGGAAAGATCTTTTAGAATAGACGTAAAAATTCGCACATTATACTTACTTGTGCTGCGGAACCGGAAAAATTCCCGATGCTCTCATTTTCCATGTTCCATGATGCTCCTTTCATATCTTTTAGCCAGTAACACTCGAAATTTAAAAGTTAATTATTACTTAAGTTGTTTTTAAACCATTTCCATATTTGCGCTTGACAAATAATTGAACTTTGTTGAATCTTTGTACAAATATTACGATAAGTGTGTCAGTCGTTTAAAAATGAGGAATTTTTTACACGCTGCACGCAAAAGTGTACCTAAGCAAGTCCGGAGCAAGCTGAATAAACACCTGCAAAACGTTTCTTCGGCTATTACATTGGTATTGATTTTATGGTTAAAAGTGTGATGGTATATGGTGCAGAGATATGGGGTTGGAAGGAATGTGAAGGATTAGAGAGAATACAGGTGAAATATTGGAAATGGACAATGGGCGTAGACAGAGAGACACCGGGATATATAGTGGAGGAAGAGATGAAATCGGCGAGAATAAGGATTCAGACAGGAAAGCGGGCAGTGAGGTATGAAGAAAGAATGAAATTATGAGTGGATAACAAAATACTGCAAGAATGTTGGAGGGAAGTGAGGGCGAAGTGGGGTCAAGAAGAAAGGAAAAAATACTACGAGAGGGAGGAAGTGGAAAGAAGAAGGGCGGAGGGAAGGAGCGTTGAGGTGGAGTTGGTAATGAGGAATAAAGGCGTACAGGGACAGGAGAGGAGAACAAAAGCAAGGGAAGGGAAATATAATGAACTGCTCCATTCTATAGACCTTACCCGATTGTGAGACTTTATTAAAGGTAGTACATAACATGTTTCGGCATGTTGGACTGTACTCTGCTGTTGAGGTGGATTTCTTCGATTATCATTTTGTCCACATGGCAGTCCTGCAAGATCCGGCTTGGTGAGACCTACTGTTGGGAAGTCTAATCACAATCCATAACTGCATGAAGATTATAACACTAGTGTTCGGCGGATTATGTGGCGGAGATGTCGCCCACACAGCGCTGTTGTTGTTGTTTGGTGTCTTTCCATTTTGTTGTGGCTTGCAGTTATCTTTCCTCGTGCTAGCGTACATCACCTAATTTTCTTTATCTAACCGTTGCTGATACGCGGTGAGGAAATGCGTGCTTCTGCCCTTTGCTACATCTCTATTGCAGTCAAAAAGGCTTCTGCCCTAGAAGTTGCCGCTGGTTGTTGTTTTCTCGAACCTCTTTTTGCATTTCGGCGCCATGCAACTCTTTGTGCAGAGCACGAATTCGCAGTTAACACTGGAGTGCTCAACTGATTGGCAGGTGAAGCATTGCACAACGGCCTTGTACGTTCTGAAAGCTTCTACTAGGAAACTTTTCCTACCTGTACTTCTTTCTCTAAATGGTTGGATACGTTAGGCAAAGTCATCTGCTAGTTAAATCTTCAACAGTTCGTAATAGCTGCTTCGTCTCCAGTGAGGGAACACCGCTACTTCCCGAATAGGTCGAAGCAATTCGTTCGTTTCCTCTAACAGACACCGTTAAACATCTTCGCCTATTTTTGGGCATGTTAAACTTTTACAGGCGGTTCATATCCAATCCAGCAAAGATTCAAGCAACCCGGAAATTTAAAAGGGAAAACCCCCCAACGTGGACACTAGAAACGAAAATGACATTTGACGCTCGTAAGGAAGCGTTGGCACAATCTACCTTATTGGCGAATCCAGCACCAAATCTACCGTTAGCAGTTTCTCCGATGCTTCTGATTTGACCATCGATACGGTGATTGGAACCTGGTGACCACTAGCATTCTTTTCGATGAAACTTACAACCACAGAACTAAACGACAGAGAATTGTTAGTGTTGTTTAACTTGTGTTGACAGATTTTTCCGCTGGCCCGCAGCTATACCTATAGTAAGATCAGGAAGCGATAACCGTAACGAAGACGTTCTTCGCGAATCGAATTGCAAGATTTGGCGTTCCATTACAATTAACCACAGACAAAGGGAAGCAATTTGAAACTAACCTATTCAAGAAAATCAATGGCTTGATTGATACTGCCCATTTTCGTACAACATACCATCCACAGTACAAAAGTATTATTGAACGTTTCCACCGACAGTTAAAAGAAGCAATCACATGCCATGCTGTTTCCATATGTAACGACGACCAACCAACTACGTACAGATATTACGTTAGTATAATATCCACTATGTCCTACTGGTAGATCCAATTATGGTAGGAAATCGATATTTATTTTCAAAGATCTTTCCATCGCGGAAAGCGTATTTCATCGTCGTGGCGGACCTAAAAGAATGCTGCAAAAACCATACGAAGATCCCTTCAAAGTGATAAAGAGGTCCAACAAAACTGTTACAATTATTGATATTTTTGAGGACGCCAAGTGGTTGTTCCCATGGACCTCATTTATTTTATTGTAGTTATTTATCACCAAAATCTGTTTGCAAACGCTTACTGGGTCATCACAGTTATTAAAGATAGTGGTTACTTTATTATAATTACATTTTAATTAATTGTTCAACAGGTAACAGGTCAAGTTCTACTCACATCGGAAAACTCACTTTCCGTACCTACTCGTATTTATTGGCAGAGAAGACTGCAACAATAACTACAGTGTTCTACATAGAACCGATGTCGAGTACTATTTCGATCACTTGTCTCTCACTGCTCAGGATGTTACAACATTTCATGTATTTACTTTAAACATCTCAGAAAGATAAACTGTCACATTTTTATAGTTTAAATTAATATTTAATCTGTATTTTTAACAACCTAATTTTGATACCGTACACGCACATGTCTGATACTGGTATAAAAGGATAGCGGGCGATCTCACTGAACAAGACTTGCAAAGATGAAGGTGTTCTACTTGCTCGTGTGTCTTCCAGCTCTATTGGCACAGGTAAGTAAATTTTCAACTCAATTAATTGAAGTGATTTGCTCAATTTGTACCTACAAATTAATTATTTTTGAACTGAAACATTATCTTGAAGATCTATAAAGCAGTTATATAACTTTTATAAGATACTTTTGGTTGCATTCGAGGAAATATTTTAAGACGACTGTTTCTAAGGCTAAAGGGTGGTTGACCATGACGGATACCAGCGAGTTACCGTATATGTCATATTAGTTTCATAATTAGACCCTGTCCTGTTAAAATTCACTCACAATATGTCTACGATTTGTCAACACAATGTATCGTAATAATCGAATTCTAATTTCAGGAAACAGTTGAAGAAATTAGGATGCGGACGAGAGAGTTGGCTGCTCCATATACAAGTGTATGTGCTTGTCAAAGCGGAGCAGATCCTGCCCTTATTGAAGACGCATTGACCACGTTTATACAGTCACCAGATCCCTGCTTTAAATGTTACTTTCTGTGTATGTATCAAAAATTTGGATTCCTTTATCCCAATGGCACTGTCAATATAGGCGAGATGCTTGCAACACTGCCTTGGTTGACCAAGGAAATTGTTGAGCCATGTATTGAATCGTATGGAACATGCCTTGATCAATGTTATAGTTTGTGGGCACTTACCCAGTGCCTTGTCAATGTACTGAACCTCGCTGCTGTACAAGTAAATATACCGCCATGCTTCCTAAGCAATTAATTCTCCATATAAAATCAGTATTTTCTGTATAACTGTTTTTTGAAGTAATCATTTTGAACCACTTACCTACTTATTTGAATCAAATGCAATTTCTATAATGTTATAAAAAGGTTTTAATATAATAAAATCACATGGTTCGTTGTTGTCTATCAGCTTACAAACATGTAGTTTTCGTTTGCTTGTAGCCGAATTAACGAGTTATTAGTTAACTCTTGAGTGAATTATTGTTTTCAACTAGGTATTGTTTTTGCGCAAAAGTAACATTTCCCTCTACTTTGTTGAAATGACAAAACCTCTATAGAAATAGTATAAGGCATAACCGTAATCGATAAGTTGGTTTAGTGATTCAACTTCGAGTTGGGAGGTCCTGGGTTCGATTCCCACAGTGGCCAACTGTTCTGTACGAGATTATTCCTGAGGGTTTTCTTTACATATGATGTAAGGTCTGCAGTGTTTCCAAATCGATCCTCCTACGTGCGGTGTTGCTGATACCCCCCACCTCTGTTGGAAAGAATCTCCCCTTACCTTGATTTCCATCACACTATCCTAGATCTCGTACCTAATGTTAACGACCTAAGTGTATTTACGTCCCACGTCAACAATGAATGATTGCTACATTTTTCTTCAGTGAATCGAAATTCCGATATTACGTATTCTGCATATTTGCCTGTCCCATTTTGTTACGTTGCTCGACCAGTTGCCTAATTAGCAAAAGTCGATCGTATTGATTTTAGTCAGAATTACAGTTACGAAATTTCCTAATTCTCTATTCTGTCAAAGGAGTTTGCTCTCATTATCTTCTTCATCCCTCCTTTTTTTCCTAATAGAAGCGTCCTAAATTTTCGCCACGGTTTCATTGTTTCCGTTACAGATATCTCGCTCGGTGATCGAAAGTCGTTATTCTAATTGGCTACAGTGTACGTTACCTAATCTCTCATTGGTTGTTTCTTTTCTTTTCGTTTTACTTGTTTTGTTGCCATTGAGCTGCCGACTAGCATTTCTGTACTTACATAAATCGTAGCTCGATTCTTAATGGCGTGTCGTTGAACAAAACGTTACATCTTTAGTGCTACCGAAATTTTCACATTTGTCTTTTAAATTGATAGGTATTAATCGTCTTTAAGTGAAAATCTTCGATCAATTTAGTGTCTATTTGGAATCATCTACTCATTCCAAGTGTCATTAAACCGTATTTTAAGTATTTGTGCATTAAATAATTGTTTACGAATTGCGTTCTTGATGCGCTCCTGGAAAAGTATTAATTCTCGAGCATTTTACATATTACGATATACGTTTCGCGTTATACGGATGGTGTAACCGCCATTTTGTCAAAGAATTTATTTGAGTTCCTACCTGAAAATACTTTCGCTCCACTTGCCGACGAACGTCGATGGTTAGATTCCTGATAACAACGTTAATTACTGTTCATCATCTCATCTCTAATTATCTCCGAATTTCTGAATTAAGTAAATTATTTACTACAAGATTTTCATCTGCTGCCATCTTCCATAAACGTTCGCTAAGTTTACCTTAACCTCATTTTTGCTTACTACTATTTGAATTTGGCTATTGTTTATTGCCTAAATTGTTTTATACTAAATTACTTGCTTATCTCATATTTGCATTCACTTTAAATAACTTATTTAATTCACTTTGTTACGTTCTTAATTAATTTTTCACTAACTTTGTTTATTACCTTTAAAATTACTTTTGTTATTCATGTTATCTTTTACCTTGATGAATTTAATTTGTTTAAAGTTAAAACTCAAAAATCCAATTGCTAATTAGTTAATGTCAACACTCGATACTGTCGCAAGTTCGTAAATGTTATATTTCAGTCGGTCTGCTTGTTGCAGCCCTAATTTCTGTTAATTAACTCTTTTGTTTAGATAGAGTTGATTGCGCAATTATAATTCAACAGTACTGTGGTTGCGCAATCAACTCTGCTGCGATGTAAGTAAGGTAAGATTTGTTTTGATTACATTTACTGACTTTTGCACAGTTAACAAATCGGTTGCTGATCTGTTATATTTTGTTACCTACCCTCATTTTACTTGTTATTGTGTATTTCCGTTGTTCCCAAGGTAAAAGTAAACCCCTTATTTCATTTAATGTTGTAAAACAGTTTTGTTAAACATTATTCCAAGTGTTAACTGTTATATTTGTTCATTATAACCACGATTACTGTTATTCCAGTGTAATTTTTTACCAAATACCCATATTTTTTTTCAGCAGTCACACCGCTGTTACTACAAGCTGTTAAGATTTTCGTAGTTCTGATTACCAGCTTTACTTTCTAAAGAACTATTGTGGTGTCCTGACTTTACATAACTTTATTCGTTAACTTTGTATAATTTAACTTTAGCTTTGACTCCCCGCATTTGCTTCCTGAATTTAAATTCTATACTCATATCTAACCTACCCCCATATCGCCCTTTATAACTGAGCTTCCGAGCCATTCCATTGTAAATTGCGTTACCAACCAATAGTTGTCGTAAAAATCTACTACCCATACTTTGTATTAACTCCACTAATTTCCTTTCTACCATTTTGCTCGTTTGTGGGTCCTGAAATATCGAATAATGCCGATAGTACCTCCGTTGTTGCGCAGCGTCCATGTACGCGTTCGGACGCTTTAGTTGAAAGTTGAAAATTGCATTCTATCATCGATCAAATCGACGCAATTTTCTACTGTTATCAAGAAACTTTGAACTTATAAAACCTGGTTTAACCAGTTTTAACTGGTACAGAATTAGTATCAACATTAATAGGAATATTTGGCATTATTTTAACCTTTTTATGCCGAATAGGCGATCATTTCTTGGATTGATATCAATGCAGATTGCACTTCGACGAGTAAGTAGGTTTTTAGTGAAACGAATTTGCTTTTAATTCTTCGAACATCTCATTGTAGCGTGTTTCCCCTATAAAATTATGTTAATTACAAATTTTTGAATTGCCAACTCCGCTGGTTGTTTTTTACTAGCCGTGTTTTTGCAATATTGTTGGCATCTCTTCCAACGCAACCTTTAATGCCAATAGTACAAAGACGACAAAGCAACTCTTTAAAATAGTACAAGTGGATATAATCTTACTATTTACCTAACACCTTTCCATCTAAATTAACATTTTCCCACACCCATGAATAATAAATCATAGTAACAAGAACAGAATAATCTTACACAAATATATGATGATAATGTAAAAGACAATTGACCAGTTCATAAAGTAGTTCGCATTTCTCTAAGACCTTGTTGACTTTTTCATTACAGGCGTCCACCATATCGTTAGTTGCCTTATCAACGTCTTGGACAAATTCTTCTTTATTGATGCTACCATCATCATCAGAGTCGGTCTTGGGGTTTGCGGGGCTGTGTGCAAAAATAAAACCGGGTCCAAGAAAAATAACTTATTAACCCGGCGTTACCGATGTGGGGTGTGACAAACCCCAGCGTTTTTAAATGAACATAAAAACACATCAACTGTAATCTTGCACCCATGTGCATTTCAGTACCTTCCTAAATATGTCCCTACCACCGTATACAGCCTTTACTTCAGTACTAGTGCGACATCGGATAAAGTTACAGGTGTTTAATTGCTCTGGGGTGCACTAAACACCACGTATGAGCTCGATTCAGATAGTGATTAGTTTTGCCCTGTTTGGTTTACAAAACGCAGTTTTTTTTTCTTAGGTCTATTGACCATTACCATATGTTTTCTGATTATATTTTTCTAAATTCTTTTAATACAAATTTTGGAACTTTTCTAATTTTTGACTTCGCAGAAAATCAGATTTTTTTGTTTTTATCGTTTTTTACAAAAAAATTATTTTCAATTTCCTACCATTGCCACCAGATGGCGTTTCACTGATTTCAATTTGAAATTCCCATTTTTTGGGCAATTTTCCTCATTTAAAAAAATATATTCATTGTAAACTAGTGATGAATGTGCAAAACTTTGTTTAATGAATTTTTACAATTGCTGTCAAAACAAAGGGAGGAACTAAATCACGTGTTACTAGAAAAAAGCGTGTAACTTCGAAACGGATTGCTTGAATTTGTCAAGATTGGTCTCGATGTAAAGAGAATGCTTGTTATTACCAAAAAAATCCAAAGCCACAACAATTTCTTATCTCCGTCTACCAATAGAGGGCGCAACTTGTTGAAGAAACAAAACGGCCGACTTTTCTAAAAAAAATTCAAATGGTACCAAATATTTTTTTCACTGCTATTGAAAGGAAAATTAATAAGGGAGTAATTTAAAAAAAGGTTGTCTCAATAGCTCTTATAGCACCGAAGATATAGTCACAAATGTGGTAATATAAGAGGCAATTTGAGGTATAAACACCATTTAATATAAACATAACTTTAAAAATAAAATCACAGAAAATTCAAAATTTACGCAACTATGTTGAGAAACAAAAAAAACAAACCTGGCGCGGGGCTGGCCTAACCGCGGGGCCGTGTGCAGTGCACACTTTGCCCCCCCATATATCCGGCTCTGATCATCATTTGAAAGATGAAAGCTACTAAATAGGCACTGAAGGTAGCATTTGAAGCTCTCGTCATTGGCCATCTTTAAATCGTTCCAATATTGATTAACGTCTTCCAGTTTTACGCCTGAAGATTTCAAGCACTCTGGATGCTCCTCTTGGGTTCTTTTCTTCCATTGATCAAATATTTGTCTTGTCGATTTCTGAAATGTGCGGTTCAGTAGATGCCAATCGATTAGATCGATTATACTTACGTTAGAGGAAAATGCGAACACTGCAGGGAAAATTGCGGCAATAACGAGCAGAATCTTCCAACTCATCGTGATGTTCTGTCTTCCACAATGAGAGGAAGTACTTATATGCCTTTCGCACCTGTCAAGGTTTCTATTTATTTACAAGATTACAAACAACAATTATGAGTAATTATACACTTTACTCATTTAAACTTTTTTATAAGTTAATGTGGTACTTAAACTAATTTACACTGAATGAAGCTCATTAAGTGGTACTTGTTTAAAGAATGAGGTAACAGCAGAGTACTACTTGGGCAAAACAGGAGTCCTCACTTAGTATATTAGGGATTTGTCAAAACAGATTCATGACTTAGACAGCGGAAACTAAACCCTGTGAATAATATGCCGACACCTTGAAAAACCTATATTTTCTACATGGCTAATACAGAAACAAAAGGAACAGAGATGTGAGGAAGCGTGGTTAAGAAGAATTCACAGGAAGGGTTGATCGACAACTTAACAGGACTCGTAGGAGTCTTAACATGTTGGATCTCGACTTTGTGATGATCGAATACTTTCATAAAAGTCCGAGTACTTTGAGAAGATGCGTTTTAGTACTGTGGATCAGATGTTCTTCTCTCCTAACAAATCAGGATGGTTATCGGAGCAACACGAGTTCTTAGTGTTGCACAATAACTGTCTGAGTTGATTGTTGTCCCACGTTCCATCAAATCAATCAGCAGTATCCCCTTTCGATTCCATAAAACAGTGGCCATGACTTTCCCATCAGAAGGAGTTTGTTTGAAATTCTTTGCGTCTGGTGACCCTGAGTGAGGCCAATGTTTCGTCTCCCGTAACAATCGTTCCTTATCTTTTTGAAACTTTTGCAGAAACTGGCGAGCACAGTCAAGGCGTTTCTCCTTGTGTTCTGATGTCAATAGCCGCGGTACCCATCGAGCGCAACACTTGTGGTACCCCAATTTTTCACTCACTTTTCCGTAAGAACTCCCAGGAATCCGAGCAACAAGTTCAAGGACGGTGATCTTCCTGTTGTGAAGCACTTCGCGTTGGACCATATCGATAACCTCCTCCGAAGCTGACGGTCTTCCACTCCGTTCTTCATCGTAGACTTCTTTGGGTGGGAGAATCGCTAGTACGGGAACAGCCACGCACAGCTCTGTTGTCGGATTTCGACGGTGAGCTTTTCGATGATTGAGACGTTTTCTAAATTAATTTTTGAGACGTATGGAGACCGATTAAGCGATGACGACAATAAGTCAACTACGTCCGTGAGAAGATTGTGTAAGATCATTTTAGCGGTGACGAATCATGCGAGGAATAAGTGGATCAGAAGAATAATTGATGAGGTGTCAATTCTGATTGGTTAAAATGAACTCCAAAAGTTTGTGTTTGCTAAAAAGTCGTTAAAGGGTTTTGCGAAATAGTGCAAAGTTGCATCAGCAACTACAGGAACGGAAGGTCAAAAAGGGAGAGACGCTACTAGAATATTATCTCGTGATGAAAGGGATTGCGTCGATTGCTCTACTACAGTACATAATTGACGGAATACCTCACGAAATTTTGAAGAAAATTGTCCTGTATGGAGCCACAATTCTAGATCAATTTAAGGAAAAGCTGAGACTTTTTGAGACGATTAGGTAAATAAATAAAATAACTCACAATTCACAATTTAATACACTTAACCCCCTCCTGACTATCAACATGAACTCACGATTTGGGAAAGCATTCAGAATACTATTCCAGCGAGTTAAAGTCAAAAAAATGACGGGAACAAATCGAGTTTACCCCAAAAACAACACGACCGACGGAAAGACCTTCAATGCTACAAAATATGCTAATAAAGAGAAGAGTCTGTAAAGTAGGGGTGCGAAGCGGTCCCGGATCCAAAACAAGATCCGGTATGGATCCGGATCTTCTCCGGATCTTCAGCTACGATATCCGGATTCGGATTTCTCCGGATCCCGTAAACAATTCGGATCCTTAAGATCCGGATTTGTTTAACCGGATCCGCGTATTCGGATCCGAATTTCGATCACACGTGAATTCTGTTGATGTATGGAATGAACTTCGTGATTCTTTGTGATACCTATAAAATTTATCCATCGGAATCTCAAGATGGAGGTATCTGGATCAGTAAATGAAATTTACTGTAGTAATCTCCACGAAATTATTCAAATACGGATACAGCTACAGACTTTAGATCCGGATCCTATGTAAATTAATAGTAATGCAGGTCCGATTTAACTCACAAATCCGTAGATTCGTGGATCCGGATTTAACGTCCAATTTCGTAGATCCGGATTTAACCTTCGGATTTTCGATACGTATCAGTAGATACAAATCCGTAGATCTGTGGATCCGGATTTAACCTCCAATTCCGTAAATCCGGATTTAACCTTCGGATTTTCGATCCAGATCCACAAAAATCCAGTATTCGGATCTATTCGATCCGGATATTTTTGGATCCGATATCTGGATCCATAAAATTTGCAGATTTTTACAGCCATAATAAATATATTAGCTGCATAAAACACCCAGACATAAGAGAGGGGGATTATCACTATAAAGGGTAATGGAAAATTAAGCAACTCATTCAATAGTACGAGTGGATATAATCTTACTAATACCTTTCCATTTGGAATAACATTTTCCCACAACCAGGAGTAATAAATCATAATATATCAAGAATAGAAAAATCTTACACAAATATGTGATGAAAATGTAAAAGACAATTGAGGAGTTCATAAAATAGTTCGCATTTCTCTAAAGGCTTGTTGACTTTTCCATTACAGAAGTCCACCATATCGTTAGTTGCTTTATCAACGTCTTGAACAAATTCTTCTTTATCGATGATACCATCATCATTTACAAGATGAAAACTACTAAATACGCATTCAATATAGCATTTAAAGTTTTCATCATCGATCAGCTGAAAATCGTTCCAATATTGATTAACGTATTCCACTTTTGCGCCTGAAGATTTCAAGCACTCTGGGTGCTCCTCTTGGGTTTTTTCCTTCCATTGGTCAAAAATTGCTCTTGTCGATTTCTGAAATGTGCAATTGAGTAAATATCAATTGATTAGATAGATTATACTTACGTTAGAGGAAAATGCGAAAATTGCAGGAAAAATGGTGGCAATAACGAGTAGAATCTTCATATTCATCGTGATGTTCTGTCTGCCACAATAAAAGAAAATACCTACTTATATACCTTCACACCATTCAAGGTTTCTATTCATTTGCGATGATATACAGTATGAGATTATACGCCACATCTGCGTGTCGCTTATATGTATGTGATTAGCACGAAGGTGCCCTTGTTCGGTGTGGGTACTGCAGTTTTTTAAGGATACTGTAGGACCCAGGAGGACGAGAATAGAAAAACATGCAATCCACGAAGAAGACTTACCAAACCGGAGACTTAGTCTCTATTAAACGTGTTGAAAGCGGACCGGGCAACATGCTCAAGCCAAAGTATTTCGGTCCATACCGAGTAGAAAAGTCAAAGTATTATGACACATATGACGTCATTCAAGAGGGTCCTGTTAAAACTACCCATGCGCTGAATATATGAAGCCCCTGGCTGAACGATAAATCCGAGTAGGATTTTCACCAGAATGGGCGAGTGTAGAATCGGATGTTCGTCCACCTTACAAATCAGGATGGTTACCGAAGGAACGGGAGGTATAATAAAAAGGATCAAGGTCAATTTAAGTTCAGATTTTGGTTTTAGACCATAGAGAAAAAAAAATAATTTTTTTCTATGTTTTAGACAATAGATAGATTGTAAATAAATAAATAGGTACCTAATTCTCGTACCTTAATTGTATCATTGAATCCCACAGTACTTAAAAACCTTTATCTTATTTAAATTCTTAATTATACCTTAATGTAGAATTTCAAAATATTTATATAACATTACTTTACATAGAACATCCAAGAAGCGTAAACATTCGAGCCAATACATGGGAATGGGAAAATGAAAATGAGTAAAAGAAATATCAATTGCATTGTGTGCATTTCCAAAAGTCGTAAAAGAGGAGGTTTTATATCATAAAAGAGTTTATATTGCTTTATTATTGAGAATCTCAAACTAAAAATATCAACAATGAAAAAGATTTTAGCCCACATAGAGGTATAATTACGTAAACCTTATTTATTTTTCACGAAAAGAAGTATTACTCCCTCCTACGAAACTTCTTTCCTCTAAAAATTGTATCCAACACTTGACAACTATTTTATATTAATTTAAAGCTCGTTACTCTGCAGTAGCCGTAGGCGAGTGCCGTAATTTATTCATGTGAGTAATAGCTATTACAAATGAGAAGAATACTATACACTTTCTGAGAACATTAAGCAAAATTTAATGAAAATACAGTGCCACCGAGCTTGGAAACAACCCGGAAAATATGTAAACTAATGTCAATAACAAACGCCAACCAATCAATCAGTGTTTGTGATTTACTTTGCAAACGTCGACCCGACATTTTTAGTTATTTTGTTAAATTATTATTCCTTGTGATTAAATAAACTATATTACAATGTTGTTTATTTTATGATAATTTAAGAAAGTCTAATTGGTTTCAGCTCTTTTCTTAGTCACATATTCCTCAGTACCTTTATTATTATTTTGTACTGTTCCATTTAAAAATATCCCATGATTAAATTTTATTCCTCCTCGATCGATTACTTGTTGTAATTTGTCACAATGTTTCTTTTCTTGTTTTCCTCCATTCTTCATATTAGTTCCATATTTTTTCATCGTCTTCTTCAGCAATATCTTTTAGTTTATTTGTTTCCATTGGTATTGGTATTCCTTTCACATTTGATCCCTTCAGCTACTTCTGACCAGGATAACCAGTAAGTACCTGACTCTCCATACTTTTATTGCGGTTGTTTCTCAGCTGAATTAAAATAAAGTAGCAATCTGAGTTAAAAAACAATGGGTTGAAGATAGACGAGATCGTACAAAAGTTATTATCAGTACAGTTTACAAATTAGATTGTAATTAATTAGAAAACGAATGAGAAAGTGAGAGTCATTAAATCTTATTTAAGTAATAGTAAATAATTGTATTAAGCAAAATGAATTAGAGTAAAGTTATAATGTAGCAAATTCGATAATTTAAGATAAAAGGAGGTTGGCTAAAGTTTATCCAAGTAATGTAGAGAAGATTAATGTTTCCGGTGTGACGTAATCAGCAAGATAGCGAACAGCAATGGGACGTTGAAATAGACAAGAGAACTTCGTAGTACAGCAATTGGTTGAACAGCGATGATCCAGTGACGTTAAAGGGATCGAAAGCGAAATGAGTATTGAGAGAAATTTTAAAACAAAATTCGCTTACCTCAAAGGTTTTGAGCGTTTAGAAATTAGGTAAAACTTCGTTTTGTTAGGATTTTTCCACCAGGGAAGCAGCTGTCCTAGTTAGAAGAAACTCCAATTCGAAGATCACAAAAGCCGAATAAATTCGATGAATAAGAAATGCGACGCAACGAACTTTTCAGTTAGAAGAAAATGTGTAAAAGTAAAGCTCAATATTGTAGACACTTGTTTTAATGTGTTACAGCCGTAAATAACGAAATTAAGGGTAGCAGATGTTCAAAATAAACACTAATTAGGGTCGACAAAACACAAAAATGCTTAAATCGATCACAGAACAGTAAGTATCTCTTAGAAAGGCTAGTACAATACTGAGAAATGAAAGAAATGAGCGCAAACATTTCCACTGATTTTGTTTAGTTAGCGGTTTTTAATCTTAACCATTGCTTTTAGAATCGCCCCTTAACTCCGTGATCCATGTTGTTAGTCATACCAGTGCAAGTCAACACGTCAAGGTCCAATCAACAATATGCAATACCACACGTGCACAGATCGACAAACGGATACCAATTGCTCAATATTGTGCTTTATATGCTTACTTGTTACGGTAACAAATCGGTGGTACCGCAATCTATAATGCAATGGGTCGAAAAGCTCAGTTATAAGGGTCAATGTAATGGGAGGGGTAGATATGAGTATAGAACTTAAACTCAGCAAGCAAAAGGGTAGTCAAAGCTAAAATTAATTTACCTATATCAAGTTAACGAATATAGTTAAGCAAAATTTAGGGTGCCACGATAGTTCTTTAGAAAGTTAAAGCCGGTAAACAGAACATCTTGTAGTAACATTGATATGATTTCTGAAAGAAAATGTGGGTATGCGGTAAAGAAATACACTGGAGTAACGGTAGTGGTGGTTATAATGAACCAAAATATAACGGTTAACACTGCTAATAATGAACAATTAAATATGTTTTAACAAAACTAAGGTTTCACAGCATAGAATATAACAATAAAGGGGTTTAACTTTTTACCTTGGAACGATTGAACTTCACATATAACAAATTATAATACGAAATAGATAACACAAAAAAATATCAATATACCTATATCAGTAACCGACTTGGTAACTGTGGAAAAGTCAGTAAATGTAATTAAATAACTCTTACCTCTTACTTCCCAGTAGTGTTGTTGCGCAATCACAATACTGTTGAATTATCTAAACAAAATGGTTAATTAACGGAAAAATTAGGGCTGAGACAAGCAGACCGACTGAAATATAACAGTTACGAACTTTAGTCAGTATCGAGTGTTGACATTTAACTAAATAGCACTTGGCTTTTGAGTTTTAACTTTAAGCAAATTAAATTCTTCAAAGTAAAAGGTAACAAACATAAATATCAAAAGTAATTTTAAAGGTAACAAACGAAGGTAATGAAAAATTAATTGAGAACGTAACAAAATGAATTAAATAATTTATTTAAATTGAATCAAAATATGTTATTCAAGTAATTCAGCATAAACAATTTAAGCAATAAAAATAGTCAAATTCAAATAATAGTAAGGAAAAAGTAAGGTTAGTAGACTTATCAATTTTGTTTGCAAAAGGTGACGAAAGATGGCAGCAGATGAAAATCTTGAAGTAAATGATTTCTTAATTCAGGAATTCGGAAATGATTAGAGTTGATAATATGGGCAACAATTAACGTTGTTTATCAGGAAACTAACCATCGACGTTCCACAGCAAGTAAAACGGAAATAATTGACGTAGAACTCAGACAAATTCTTCAACAAAATGGCGGTATACCGTAAGTGAGATGTAAGACCAAAAGAAATCCAAAAAACACGCTAGAACAAATAATATGAATTACTGTCAGGAATTCAAAGAATAATGTGATATTTAATACAAAAGCATTAGGTGCATACCTCGAGGATTAATACCTTCTTGAAGCGTAGCAAAACTTTTAACGTAAACGAAATTAAATGCGTAAAGCCGTATAATACGATTGAATGGTATAATAAGCAGGTGATTCTAAATAAGTATTAATAAATGTCGAAATTTCCACTTAAAGACGAATAAGTATCGATTATAAGAAACTTGTGAAAATTTGGTAGCACTTATTAACGTGTAGTTCAACAACATAAAGTACAAAGATGCGCAGTTAGAAATCGGGGTACTATTTATGTAAGCACGAAAAGATTTTGCCGGTGACGTAACGGAACCAACGAGATCGGAAGAATCAACCAATTAGAGACTAAATGACGTACACTAATAGCCAATTAGAATATTATACATCTCCGCCGAGTAGAAAATCTGTAAGGGAACCAACGCAAACGCTGCGATCAGATCGACGCTTCGCTTAGGGAAGAAAACAAAAGAGATGAAAAAAGTATCGGGAGCGAACTCTCTTGACAAAGTATAGAATTAGGAAATTCGCAGCTCTGTAATTCTTACTAAAATCAATACGATCGACTTTTGCGAATTAGGCAAATAATCGAACAACATAACAAATTGCTCAATATTGCGCCTTATACGCTTACCATAAAAAAAAACCTTACAAATTATCTAATTAGTATGTTGACAGTTGACTTGGAGGTTACACTCTTACCCCTAAGCAGAGGTTTTTACACTTTATGCTAGGGTTGTAAAGATCCGTAAATTTTATGGATTCGGATATCGGATCCAAAAATATCCGGAACCAATAGATCCGATACCGGATTTGTGTGAATCCGGATCGAAAATCCGAAAATTAAATCCGGATCTACGGAATTTGGGGTTACATCCGTCTCCACGGATCTACGGATTTGTGAGTTAAATCCGGACCTGCATTACTATTAATTTACATAGTATCCGGATTTAAAGTTTGTAGCTGTATCCGTATGAATAAATTCGTGGAGGAGATCACTAGATTACAGTAAATTTCATTTACTGATTCAGATACCTCCATTTTGAGATTCCGATGTATAAATTTTATAGCTATCACAAAGAATCACGAAGTTCATTCCATACATCAACAGAAGTCACGTGTGATCGATCCGGTTCTTAAGGATCCGAATTGTGTATGAGATCCGGAGAAATCCGGTTGCGGATATATCGTAGCTGGAGATCCGTAGAAGATCCGGATTCATACCGAATCATGTTTTGGATCCGGAACCGTTTCACACCCCTATTTTATGCTCCATACGTCCTAATTCAATTTTAATTTCTAATAATCCACGAATGTGCGGTTTAAAATTCTACCTCCACCGGCTCGCGCCTCCCCCCTACCACAAATAACCAAATAGATCCTTTTAAATCTGTAGTGCCATCTTATCTACTTAACCAAACTAACACCATGAACCAACTTGATGCCTTTACATTTGGGCGAATGATTTTTAAAATTATCTATCATATGTTTACAAAGCATAAAACATACAAAATTGAAGAATTGTTAACTAGTAGCACCCCTGCCGTTGGTATTATTATCTCTTGAACACCGGTATTCCGCTATATGGCTAAATTTAGAGGCTCCTTTTCACTCAGTACACTTCACGACCCAAAAGTGTATTCAACGAGAGCGTACACAGTTCAGTAATTGCTTATACAATAGACATGTAAGGTACAATTGCATAAAATATCTGGTATCAGGCTGTGATAATACCAAGAATGCCTAAAAGTACAAAGGGAACACTTCAACACAAGGGTCGATAGATTGAGGTGTAAAACGTATCATAACAAATATAATATATTAGGTGCATAAAACACACAAAAATAGAAGATGGTGATTACAATCTTACTATTAAACTAACACCTTTCCTTTTAAGATAACATTTTCCCACAACCAGGAGTAATAAATCATATCATCAAGAACAGAATAATCTTACACATATATATGATTAAAATGTAAAACACAATTGACAAGTTCATAAAGTAGATCGCATTTCTCTAAGGGCCTTTTGACTCTTTCATTACAGGCATCCACCATATCGCTGGACGCCTTATCAACATCCTGAACAAATTCCTCTTTATTGAGGGTACCATCATCATTTGAAAGACGAAAACTGCCAAATGCACACTGAAGAAAGCATTTGAAGCTTTCGTCAGTGGCCATCTTAAAATCGTCCCAAAATTGATTAACGTCCTCTATTTTTGCGCCTGTAGATTTCAAGCACTCTGGATGCTCTTCCATTGTTCTTTTCTTCCATTGGTCAAATATTGCTCTTGTCGATTTCTGAAATGTGCAGTTTAGTAAATACCAATCGATTAGATCGATTATACATACGTTAGAGGAAAATGCGAACACTGCAGGAAAAATTGCGGCAATAGCGAGCAGAATCTTCAAACTCATCGTGATGTTCTGTCTTCCATAATAAGACCTAAGGTACTTATATGCCTTCACATCTTTCAAGGTTTCCATTCATTTACAATGATATACAGAATTATCTTATACAACTTTACATGTCACTTATAACAATGTCACACAAATTTGCACGAAGGTGACCTTGTTAGTTGAGAAGGATCGAAGGCGCAAGACACTTTCAAGAAATTACCCCTATCACAGGGCTGCAATTTGTAAAGGGCATGATATACAGTATGAGCTTATACAACAAATTTACATGTCACGTATATGTCACACAGATTTGCACGAAGGTGCCCTTGTTCGGTGAGAAGGATGGAAGGGGCAATATGGAGAAAGTTTCAAGAAATTACCCCTATCAAATGGATGAAATTTGTAAAGGACATACTGTATGTAATTCATCACAACAAGATCATAAACAACCATTATTAATAGTACAACAACAAATTATTTAACAACTTGATGTTTTATTATTATGCTAATGTGGTGCTTAAAGTTAAGAAATCTATTTGTCTTGAAAGGACCTCTAAATTATGTCAGATATACAAATGAAAAATGTGACGTCCTTAGACAATGCGACTTTTATGATAATGTGTATTTACATAATTTTCCTTAGTTTTTAGTTAGTGTGTATCTTGTACTTGAACGAAAACGGATGTTACTTTTAACATTTGCTGCTGCTTAATTATTATAACAGTTTTTTTACTTTATGCAATGATTTTTTTATGAAAAATGCAATACGCAAAGAAGTTTTTGTTTTTTTTCTATTAAAAACTCATTTTCCATAATATATCTATATTTTTTATTTATATTTATTGTCAAGAGACGGTAAAGTAATGCGTAAAATCGTCCCTAAACGAGCGTTGTTTTGAAGTAGATAAGTTTGTTAACTATGTGCACCATTATTTTAAGTTGTTTAGGGTAAAGTTAAAATTGGGAATCATTTTACAGTAGTAATAAATGTTGATTAGTTCGTTTTGGATATCTCAATGAGTACAATGGTACAGGCAGAAGGCATTGTGGTAACCTAACTTTGTTAAAGGCATCCTCATGTTATGGAAGTTCAATAAAATCTCAGTTACGGATACAGACTAGAACGCAAAGTGTGGTGAAGAGAGATCAATTGAGAAGGTCGATCGGTAAATTAAGGGCAATCGAAAATAAAGCTACTCTTTCAATAGGATAAGAATATTACTATTTCACTAACACATTTTCATTTAAAATAACATTTTCCCACAACCAGGAGTAATAAATCATAGTATCAAGAACAAAATAATCTTACACAAATATGTGCTTATAATGTAAAAGGCAATCAACAAGTTCATACAGTAGATCGCATTTCTCTGAGGGCCTTTTGAGTCTTTCATTACAGGCGTCCACCATATCGTTAGATGCCTTATCAACGTCTTGAACAAATTCCTCTTTATTAATGGTACCATCAGCATTTGAAAGACGAAAACTGCTAAATACGCACTGAAGGTAGCATTTGAAGCTTTCGTCATTGGGCATCTTATAATCGTCCCAAAATTGATTAACGTCTTCAATTTTTGCGCCTGTAGATTTCAAGCACTCGGGATGTTCCTCTTGGGTTCTTTTCTTCCATTGGTCAAATATTTCTCTTGTCGATTTCTGAAATGTGCAGTTCAATAAATATCAATCGACTAGATCGATTATTATACTTACGTTAGAGGAAAATGCGAACACTGCAGGGAAAATTACGGCAATAACGAACAGAATCTTCCAACTCATCGTGATGTTCTGTCTTCCACAATGAGAGGAAGTTATACTTATATGCCTTCGCACCTTTCAAGGTTTCTATTTATTTACGATGATATACATACAGTATGAACTTAAACAACACATCTGCATGTCGCTTATATGTCAGATAGATTTGCACGACGGTGACCTTGTTCGGTGAAAGGGATGGAATAGGAAGGATATAAACAGTTTTAAGAAATTGCCCCTCAAAGGGCTGCAATTTTGTAAAGGGCATACTGTATATATAAAATTTGTCACAACAAAATCATAAACAACCATTATTAATAGTAACGCACTTTACACCAGCAACAATTACAATTAATTTGTACTATCATCTATTTAAAAATGTTCATCTTGATGTTTTATGATGTATTATATTATACTATTAAAGTTAAGAACCCTATTTATCTTGAGTGGACCTCTAAATTATGTCAGATATCCAAGTGACATTCTTAGGTAATGCGATTTTTATTATAATGTGTATTTACATCATTTTTGTTAGTTTCTAGTTGGTAGGTACGTATATTGAAGTTGAACGAAAACGCATGTTACATTTGCTGCTGTTAAATTACAACAGTTTCTTTACTTTATGCATCGATTTTTTTTATGAGACATGTAATAGATAAGTTTGTTAACTATGTGCATCATTATTTTAAGTTATTTAGGGTAAAGTTATTTGGAAACATTTTACAGTAGTTAGAAAGGTTACTCGTTTATCTGTTGATTAGTTCGTTTTGGATATGTCAATCAGTGTCATGATACAGGCAGAAGGCATTGTGGTAACCTAACTTTGTAAAGAACATCCTCATGTTATGGAAGTTCAATAAAGTTTCAGTTAAAGATACAGACTAGAACGGAAAGATCTGGTATGCATGAAAGTGTTGTGAAGAAAGATCAACTGAGAAGTTTGATTGGTAAATACAAGAGAGAAGAACTTTTTAAGGAGTAATAACGTCCATACAAAATCCACAACTGATCCACACATGAGAATACATTCACAAAATTGCGTGCTTGCTTACGTAAGGAGTTACATTTATCGATTAATTATCTATTCCCTGGATGGCGTCAACCTTTTGGGTATCGTCTGATTCCCAGATACTTGACCTCCAGTCTGCAGTATACTTCGCAACACACACCTAAAGTTTCCCAGACGCTCTTGGAAGTTTCTACCGATGATTATAATCATTAATTAAAAACAACCCTTGTAACCGGCTGGTATTTGACAATGTCATGTACTTGAATCTATATATTCGCTGTAAACACATCTTGCAAAGAAATACTATATTACTGTCAAGTAAAACCCCAACTTTTGACTAAAGGCTCTATTGGACGTTAATCTTATTAAATATCATTACCATTTTCACGGGGTGGGAAATGGCAATAAGTACTGGAGGGAGGGTAAAGAAAGAAGGTGCAGGTTGTGTAGGGAAGGATATAAGCGTTGACAGCACGGTGGAGTATGATGAGCTACGGAGGGAAGGGAAAAAAAGGAAGCACGTACTAGGCGAAAGAGAGGAGTGGATGAAGGAGGTGTTACACAGAAGGAAGGTGGTCGGGGAATTGTATGGGGGAAAATTTTTCTGTAGCTATAATACCTGAGTTGAAGGTTTATTCGCTTTAGCGATAATACATTAGAATTGAATCTTTTGTTAAAACATTTATATTATATTATATTACGTTACGTTACGTTATGTTATGTTATGTTATGTTATGTTATGTTATGTTATGTTATGTTATGTTATGTTACGTTATGTTATGTTAAGTTGTGTTATGTTATGTTATCTTATATTACATTATATTGTATTATATTATATGATGGAATTCTAGAGTTAAATTTCTTTAGCCCAATGTTGGTTATTTGAATCGGCAATTCAAAAACATTTTCCTTAATTTAATTGTCGAGAACGTGATTAGCCTTTATATCTCCTACCACGATTCAAATTATACATATTATTATTATTTTTGTTAGACCTTGCACATCGACTTCTAAGGTCATTAGCGCTTCCACCTTCCTTATATTCTGTTGAACACCCCAATGTTCTTTAGGAATTTTATGGCGCCATGGATGCCTTCTTTGGTGTTAAGTATCCCTCTAGTACTGTTTTTTAATCTATAGAGGTCTCTAATATTCTTTGTTGCCTGGCACTCACATATTATTATATTATTATATCATATTATATTATAATATTATATTGCATTATATTACATTATATTACATTATATTACATTATTTTGCATTATACTGCATTATATTATATTATATTATTATATTATATTATATTATATTATATTATATTATATTATATTATATTATATTATATTATATTATATTATATTATATTATATTATATTATATTATATTATATTATATTATATTATATTATATTATATTATATTATATTATATTATATTATATTATATTATATTATATTATATTATATTATATTATATTATATTATATTATATTATATTATATTATATTATATTATATTATATTATATTATATTATATTATATTATATTACATTATATTATATTACATTATATTATATTACATTATATTATATTACACTATATTATATTGCATTATATTATATTATATTATATTATATGTATGTATGTGAAGCAGTAATGAATTAACCAATGAATAATAAATATAACTGGTAGGTAGGTAAAATACAAAAACGATTGGAGCCATTGTGGCAATAATACACCAGCACTTTTTCGCATCTGCATAGTCTGCAACTTAAGAAGCATACCAATTAGTAGGAAAGAAGAGAAAGCAACCACCTCGTACATTGAAATGTCGAATGGCACAAGAAAATGTTGCGCGATTACTAACCGACTTATAATAACCAAGGCATGAAATGCTTAAATTTACGGATATTACAATATGTGAGTAACTTCAAAAAGAAGGATTCGTGTCTTTTTCAGCCTTTGTTAATTGTTTTGTTAGTATTTTACGTGGCTATTTCAAATATATTTACAAAAATAAAATTTTTTTTATATAACCTTTATATACTGACATCAAAGCAGGTTATGGTCCAAAACCGGCTCTTCCACTAGATCTCGTGACTTTTTATGTTGAAACCGGTCCTATACATATATTATCGTTGTTTTAGCTGTTCTGATCGGCTGTTGTGTAGAACTGCTTGTAGGGCAAACACGTGACAGAGAAAGAACAGGTAACAGACATAACAGGTAACAGAACAGGTAACAAACAGAACAGGTAGCAAACAGAACAGTTTGTACTAACGGGTATAGCCGTTCATTATCTGTTCATGTCTGTTACCTATTCTTTCTCTGTTACGTGTTGTCCTACAAGCAGTTCTACACAACAGCCCATCGGAACAGCGACGACAATATATAGGACCGGTTTCAAGACAAAAAGTCACTAGATCTAGTGACATTTTGCGTTGAAACCGGCCCAACTACACTACTCGAAAACGTCGTCAGTGAGAAAAACTATCAAACGGTTTGGTCTTTGATTAAATGGTTTTAGGCAAGGAAAGTGTATATTGATGAAGGGTGGCGAGAAACGGATCCAAATAACATTGTTGAAATTGCAAGGTTATACCAAGGGACGTAACTAGTTTGAAACACAGTAGACTTTTGGAAGAGAGTTCGATGACCAACGATCGTTCCTTCTGATAAAGTTTATTATTTCGCCGCCATTGCCCACCAAGTGGCATATATTTGAAGTTTGAGAGACTGTACGGTACTTAAATAAGGCGCGAGGAGTTAGATGTTACACTTTTGTTGTTACCATTCACTTAAGGTTTTATCGTAAAGATTAGGAAAACGTCAGGGAAAAGTTAGATTTGGTACTAACGGGTGATTTTTACAAGTTAATTTTTTGATTTTTGAAATATATGTCAAAAATGTTCAGTTTGCCATTTCATTATGAATAGACTGACAAAATAACGACGCTAGCAAATCATTGAATTTTATTATCAAAATTCGTGCTCTGTGAAAAATGTGTTTCAAAAGTTACGTCTATATTATGGTCGTCATAATCGAGCCACGGAGCAGGCTATTCATGGGCTTCAAAGAAGCTGGATGAAAATCACTTTTTTTATGGAAATATTGTCTTCAGCGACGAGGCTCATTTTTGGCTCAAATGATAGTACGCGGGTCTATATACTACGTAATTACCGAATTTGGCCCGAAGAGCAGCTAGAGAATGTTCAAGAACTGCCAATGCACCTTGAAAAATGCACTGTTTGCTGCTGTTTACGGGGCGGCGGCATCAGTGGACCGTACTTCTTCAAAGACGATGATGGCCTCAACGTAACGGTAAATGGAGCAAAGTATCGTTCGATGATCTCGGACTTTTTTGCCCAAAATTGGACATGGTAAACATGTGGTTTCAACAGAACGGTGCCACATGCGATACTATGCACCAATTGAGAGACAAGTTTAGTGAGCAATTAATCTCACGTTTTAGCGCTGTCAATTGGACGCTTCGTTCGTGCAATTTGACCCGACTTGACTATTTTTTGTAGGGTTGCGTGAAGTCTCTCGTCTATAGCCAACCACGATTGCTGCCTTGGAAGACAACATATTATTACACATGTCATTGTTGAGGTACCGCACGAAATCTTGGAAAAAGTGTGCAAAATTGAACTTTCAGAATAGAACACCCGATGCGTAGTGGGCAAGATTTGCATGAAACAATTTTTAAAAAATAAATGACATGTATTGATTTATCGATCCAAATAAATATTTCATTCACTTTTACAGTGTTTCTGTATTTTCTTCACTTTCCGAGAACCTAACACTTAAAAAAACACCCGTTAGATATACAGTAATGCAATCTTCTTTGATTTGAGATTGAGGGTAGGTAGATTAATGGAATATAGAATAAATAAAGCAACTCATTCAATAATAGAAGTGGATATAATCTTGTTCAATCAATCTAATTCTAAACCTTCTCCATACAAAAATCAGTTGGTTTTTTCATAACTAATAAATAATGATAGTGTAAAGAAAGGAAAAATCTCATATATACGTATGATTAAAATGTATAACACAATTGACAAGTTCATAAAGTAGATCGCATTTCTCTAAGGGTCTTTTAACTTTTTCATTACAGGCGTCCACCATATCACTAGTTGCCTTATCAATATCTTGAATAAATTCCTCTTTGTTGATACTACCATCATCATTTGATAGACGAAAACCTTTAAATACACACTGCAGGTAACATTTAAAGTTTTCGTCATCGGCCGGCTTAAACTCGTTCCAGTATTGATCAACGTATTCTATTTTTACGCCCGTTGACTTCACGCATTCTGGATGCTCCAGTTGGGTTCTTTTCTTCCAACCGTCAAATATCGCTCTGGTCGTTTTCTGAAATGTGCAGTTGAGTAAATATCAATCGATTAGATGGATTATACTTACGTTAGAGGAAAATGCGAAAACTGTGGAGAAAATTGCGACGATGGTGAGTAGAACTTTCAAACTTAACATGTTGTCGTACTTAACTTTCCATAATAATTTACAGCACTTATATACTGTCATGCATCTCAAGGTTTCTACCGATTTGGGTTGATATACAGTGTGGCCTTCTCTGACACTATTGTGGGTCGTTCTTAAAAGTCATTGATTTGTTCGAAGATACTAACGATTGATGACGGATGGGAGATCGAAATACTTAGAAAAGCATCAACAGGTGACCCTACTCGACAGGATGCACATTTCAAAAGACATGCTGTATATAATTTATCACCAAGATATCAAAAATTTGTTTTGCTAATTGCAGTAGGTACTTTACATCAACAATCCAAAATGTTTTATTCAAGCTTCATCTCATTAAAATTCTCTATTATAGGTTAATGTGGTTATGGATAAATGCGTATGAAATAATAAAGCTACCTTATATTATCTATTTTCTTATCACACTTTTATTACACCTTTTTAAGAAATGTAAAAGAGTGTGAATTCTCAACATTAAAACAATGGGGTACTTTAAAGTGGCTATAGAAACATTAACGTTTTTGAATGTCAAACTGATCCATTTTCTACAGAATAATTTTCGAATACACTTGTTACTATGGCAAGCCGTTTTACCATTTCTTCACTTCAGTCGTTATTATGTCTTTTTAATTCAAATCTATTTCCATATCATTTGGGATAATGAAAATTACGCTATTTTCGTAAAGAAGAATGCAATTTTCATTCTTAATTAAAATTTAAATACAAAAATTATTATTATTTATTTCAATTCGATGTCTATTTCCATTGTAATTTAATTTCCATTCGACTTGAAAGTGTTGAGCACACTCATAAGAAATGTGAATAAAAATGAGCTAGCGCCCGTGTTGATTGCGCAACCAAAAGTACTGTTGACTTATCTTAACATAAGGGTCAATTAACCGAGTTAGGGCTGCAACAAGCAGAACCACTGAAATATGACAGTTA
Source organism: Pyrocoelia pectoralis (assembly GCA_036250285.1). Classification (NCBI taxonomy): domain Eukaryota; kingdom Metazoa; phylum Arthropoda; class Insecta; order Coleoptera; family Lampyridae; genus Pyrocoelia; species Pyrocoelia pectoralis. Next base: position 17,213,514 of record CM070081.1, read on the forward strand.
CGAACTTGAGATAGTATCGAGTGTTAACATTAAACTAATTTGCAATTGGTTTTTTTAAGTTTCAACTTAAAAAAATTAAATTCATCAAGGTACAAAATACCATGACTAACAAAAGTAATTTTAATTTTAAGGTGAGATGATGGACAGCAATTAATGGCGATATCAGGAGTTTTACCAGCGACGTTCGACGGCGAGAAGGAACGGAAGTAATTTCATGTAGACACTCATATAAATTCGTTGGCAAAATGGCGGTTACACCATCCGTGAAATGCGTAACGTGAAACGCTAAGACAAATAATATGAATTACCGTCAGGAATTTAGAAGAAATTGTGATATTTAATACAACTAACTAGGTACATACCTCGAGGATTATTATTTTCCAGTAATTCGCGAATAGTTATTTAACACGTTGACTGCCGTGGCGTTTTTTTGTGTATTATACGTTTGGGCCAAGGGGCATATCAAAATTTTCATCTTTTGGGCCGTAATGCGCAGAGATAGATATCCATAAATAATGAAGTCCCACGAAAGAGATTTTCAAATATTCATCACTCCTGCTAAGAAAATCGAGAAAATGAGTCTCGGTCATAGGGACCGAGCCGGCGCCGTGTGAAAGGTAGTGAATGTTTTACGCGGGCGCCGTAAATGGAAAAATTTTACGCAAGCAACTGGCGCGACGCAGCGCTTCTTCTAGGCCAGCTCGGTCAATTTGTACAGTCGAAACCATTTTATGCCGAGCGTCTGGCGTGTGGGATGCGAAAAACTGGCTCGGTCGTATTGGCCGAGCCGGCGTGGAGAGCAAAATTTTTCGCGGTCACATAGACCGCGTCGGCTTGGGGGAATGTTATTTTCTCTGTCATATAGACCGAGGCGGCAGTCAACGTGTTAATGCACAAATACGTAAAATACGATTTAATGATCGAAGCTTTTCACTTATTAAAGACGATTAATATCGATTTATAATTAAAAAAATGTGAAAATTTCGGTAGCACTAAATATGTAACGTTTTGTTCAACGACACGTAGTAGAAAGATACGCCATTAAGAATCGAGCTACTATTTATGTAACTTGATTTACAACAGCCGAATACAATTTTTTTTATGCTCAGATACATAATAATAACGTTCTTATTATCAAAGCACTACTTCTTTCGGTCTCAGCCAGCTCGTTAATTTTGGCCTCGCAAGCCATCGCATTTTTTTCATATGACGAAAAATCAATCTAAAATACCAGACCTCACAGCGGAAGTAAACAGTTTTTGAACAAATTTAAAACGGATACCCTTGTTTACTGCTTTTACTATAGCAACGTATTTCAAACGACTTGATACATCTACTCAAGTTTATGCGATACTTAAATTATTTGAGATAATTACTTAATCTGTGCATAAAATAGTGTATGTGTTTCTGGCGTAACTTGCTTTTATGGCCCTACAACCTTTTCCTAGCCCTCGCTGCCCGCTCGGGCTTGTAATAAGGTTTCGGGCCATAGAAGCTTCTTTACGCCCTTAATGCATAAATAACTATAACTCCTGTTTATACAAATAATGTAGAGAAGATTAATGTTTCCGGTGCGACGTAATCAACAAGATAGCGAACAGCAACGGGATGTTGAAATTAGAGAACGACTATAAACAGGAAAACCTCGTAGTACAGCAATTAGTAGAATAGCGATGATCCTGTGACGTTAAAAGGATCGAAAGCGATATGAGTATTGAGAGAAACTTTAAAACAAAATGGCGCTTACCTCAAAGGTTTTGAGCGTTTAGAAATTAGGTAAAACTTCGTTTTGTTAGGATTTCACCAGGGAAGCAGCTGTCCTTGTTAGAAGAAACTCCATTTCGAAGTATAGGAAATGTGACGCAACGAACTTTTCACAACACGTTATTTTGTAGAAGAAAACGTGTAAAAGTAAAGTTGAATATTGTAGACACTTGTTATAGCCGTAAATATACGTATTATAGTAATTTAGGTACCTAAGGCGTTATGAACTAAGTCCGAAGAGCAGCTAGAGACTGTTCAAGAGCTGTCATGCACCCTAAAAAATGCACTGTTTCCTGCGGTTTACGGGGCGGCGGCATCATTCGACCGTACTTCTACAAAGACGATGATGGCCTCAACGTAACGGTAAATGGAGCACGTTTTAGCGCTGTCTATTGGACTCCTCGTTCGTGCAAATTGAGCCGACTAGACTATTTTTTGTAAGGGTAATTGACGTCTCTCGTCTATAGCCAACCACGATTGCTGCCTTGGAAGACAACATATTATTATACATGTCATTGGTGAGATACCGCCCGAAATGTTGGGAAAAGTGGGTCAAAATTGAACTTTCAGAATGGAACACCCGATGCGTAGTGGGCAACATTTGCATGACACAATTTTTAAAAAATAAATGGCATGCATTAATTTATCGATCCAAATAAATATTTCATTCACTTTTACAGTATTTCTGTGTGTTTTCTTCAATTTTCAAGAACCAAAAAATCGCCCGTTAGATATTCTTTGATTTGAGATTGAGGATAGGTAGATTAATGGAATATAGAATAAATAAAGCAACTCAGTGAATAATAGAAGAGGATATAATCTTGTTAAATCAATCTAATTCTAAACCTTCTCCATACAAAAATCAGTTGGTTTTTTTCATAATAACTAATAAATAATGATAGCGTAAAGGAAGGACAAACCTCATATAAATGTATGATCTAAATGCAAAAGACAATTAACAAATTCATAAAGTAGTTCGCATTTCTCTGGGGATTTGTTGATTTTTCCATTACAGATATCCACCATATCGCTAGTTACCTTATCAACATCTTTAATATATTCTTCTTTGTTGATACTACCATCATCATTTGATAGACGAAAACCTTTAAATACACACTGAAGGTAACATTTAAAGTTTTCGTCATCGGCCGGCTTAAACTCGTTCCAGTATTGATCAACGTATTCAATTTTTACGCCCGTTGACTTCAAACATTCTGGATGCTCCATTTCAGTTCTTTTCTTCCATTCGTCAAATATCGCTCTCGTCGTTTTCTGAAATGTGCAGTTGAGTAATCAATCAATCGATTAGATGGATTATACTTACGTTAGAGGAAAATGCGAAAACTGCCGAGAAAATTGGGACGATGGTGAGTAGAACTTTCAAACTTAACATGTTGTCTTAATTACGTTCCATAATAATTTACATCGCTTATATACTGTCACGCATCTCAAGGTTTCAACCGATTTGGGTTGATATACAGTGTGGCCTTTTCTGACACTACTGTGGGCCGTTCTTAAAAGTCATTGAATTGTTCGAAGATGCCAACGATTGATAACGAGGAGGAGGTCGAAACACTTAGAAAATCTTCAACAGGTGACCCTACTCGATAGGATGCACATTTCAAAAGACATGCTGTATGTAATTTATCACCAAGATATCAAAAATTTGTTTTGCTAATTGCAGTACTTCACATCAACAATCCAAAAAATGTTTTATTCAAGCTTCATCTCATTAGAATTCTCTATTATAGGTTAATGTGGTTATGGATAAATGCATATGAAATGAAAAAGAGTGTGAATTCTCAACATTAAAACAATGGGGTACACTTTAAAGTGGCTATAGAAACAAATGACGTTTTTGAATTTCACACTGATCCATTTTCTACAGAACAATTTTCGAAAACACCTGTTACGGTAACAATTGGGTTGCAACAAAATTTATTAAAATGCAAAGACCTCGGAAGCTCAATTATAAGGGACAATAATGGGATGGTTCAGGTTAAATCAAACAAAAGGGTATACTTTTGCATTGGTAACGACTGTAATACACATTTAACAAATAAATGAGGGTAGGTAACAAAGTATCGGATATCAGCAACTGACTTGTTATCTGTAGAAAGTCAGTAAATGTAATCAAAGCCAACCTTACCTTACTTACAACGCAATAGTGTTGATTGCGCAACCAAACGTACTGTTGAATTATCTAAACAAAAGGGTTAATTAACCGAGTTAGGGCTACTGAAATATAACAGTTACGAACTTGAAACAGTATCGAGTGTTGACATTAAATTAACTCGCAATTGGTTTTTTTAAGTTTCAACTTTAACCAAATTAAATTCATCAAGGTAAAAAATAACATGAATAACAAGAGTAATTTTAAAGGTAGTAAAACAAAGTTAGTGAAAAATTAATTAAGAACATAACAAAATGAAATGAATGATGGAATTATTAAAGTAAGTCCAGGTATGGTAAGCTCAAGTAATTTAGCATAAAACAAATTAAGAAATAATCAATAGTCAAATTCAAATAATAAAAAGTATGAGGTTATAGTAAACTTAGCGATGGTTTCCAAAGCTTGACGGAAGATGGCAGCAGATGAAAATCTGCTAGTAATTTATTTTCTTAATTCAATAATTCGGATATAATAGAGGTGAGATGATAGATAATAATTAATGTCGTTATCAGGAGTTTTACCAGCGACGTTCGATGGTGAGAGGGAACGGAAGTAATTTCAGGTAGAAACTCATATAAATTCGTTGGAAAAATGGAGGTTACACCATCCGTGAAATGCCGAACGTGAAATATTATGAATTACCATCATTAATTTAGAGGAATTCGAGACATTTAATACAACTAATTAGGTACATACCTTGAGGATTATTATTTTTCAGGGGCGCAGCAAGGACGTAATTCGCGAATAGTTATTTAATGCACAAATACGTAAAATACGACTTAATGACTCTTAAAATTAGCAGATGATTCCAAGTAGACACTAGATTGACCGAAGCTTTTCACTTAAAGACGATTAATATCGATTTATAATAAAATGTGAAAATTTCGGTAGCATTGTAACGGTTTGTTCAACGACACGAAGTAAAAATATACGCCATTAAGAATCGAGCTGCTATTTATGTAACTTGATTTACAACAGCCGAATACATTTTTTTAATGCTCAGATAAATAATAATGTTCTTATTATCAAAGCACTACTTCTTTCGGTCTCAACCAGCTCGTTAATTTCGGCCTCACAAGCCATCACATTTTTTTCATCTGATGAAAAATCAATCTAAAATACCAGACATCACAGCGCAAGTAAACAGTTTTTGAACAAATTTAAAACGGATAACCTTGTTTACTGCTTTTACTATAGCAACGTATTTCAAGCGACTTGATAAATAATTAATCTGTGCATAAAGTAGTGTATGTATTTCTGGCGTAACTTGTTTTATGGCCTTACAACCTTTTCCTAGCCCTCGCTACCCGCTCGGGCTTGTGATAAGGTTTCGGGCCATAGAAGCTTCTTTACGCCCTTAATGCATAAATAACTATAACTCCTGTTTATACAAATAATGTAGAGAAGATTAATGTTTCCGGTGTGACGTAATCAGGAAGATAGCGAACAACAACGGGATGTTGAAATTAGAGAACTACTATAGACAGGAAAACTTCGTAGTACAGCAATTAGTAGAATAGCGATGATCCTGTGACGTTAAAGGGATCAAAAGCGATATGTGTATTGAGAGAAACTTTAAAACAAAATGGCGCTTACCTCAAAGGTTTTGAGCGTTTAGAAATTAGATAAAACTTCGTTTTGTTTTTTTTCACCAGGGAAGCAGCTGTCCTTGTTAGAAGAAACTCCATTTCGAAGTATAAGAAATGTGACGCAACGAACTTTTCACAACACGTTATTTTGTAGAAGAAAACGTGTAAAAGTAAAGTTGAATATTGTAGACACTTGTTTTAATGAGTTGTAGCTGTAAATATACGTATTATAGTAATTACGGTACCTAGGGCAGCAGATGAAAATCTTGTAGTAATTTATTTTCTTAATTCAATAATTCGGAGATAAGAGAGGTGAGATGATAGACAGCGATTAATGTCGTTATCAGGAGTTTTACCAGCGACGTTCGACGGCGAGAGGGAACGGAAGTAATTTCAGGTAGAAACTCTTATAAATTCGTTGGAAAAATTCAGATTACACCATCCGTGAAATACGGAACGTGAAATATTATGAATTACCGTCTGGAATTTAGAAGAAATCGTGACATTTAATACAACTAATTAGGTACATACCTCGAGGATTATTATTTTCCAGGAGCGAAGCAAGAACGTAATTCGTGGACAGTTATTTAACGCACACATACGTAAAATACGGTTTAATTGCTCTTAGAATTAGCAGATGCTTCGAAGTAGACACTTAAGGCTTTTCACTTAAAGACGATTAATATCGATTTATTAGAAAATGGGAGCAGCGAGGTGTTATTAGATTTCTGTCAGCGGAAAGTGTTAAACCGGCCGCTATTCATCTTCGGATGGTGACAGTATACGGGGAAGATTGTGTGTTCGACAGTGAGGGTGTGAGAGCTTGGTTGATGACCCGAGATCAGACCAGGCAAACATGATAGTCATAACTGCCAATCACATCGACAAAGTGGACGACCTAGTGAGAAGCGATCAGTGTGTCACATTGCGAATCGTGGCGATGAAGGTGTATGTCACCGTTGGAACATTGTGGACAATTGATCACGACAGGTCGAAAGGTATACGCGCTGTGGGTTCCAGCTCACCGACACCCCGCATTCCTGGAGCGTATCTCATCAAGTGATGAGAGCTGGTGCCATCACTACTAGTCAGAAACAAAGCCGGACAGCATGCAGCAGAAGCATTCGTCGCCACCTCCCCTAAAAAGTGCAAGGCTGTGGCGTCAACATGCCGTGGCTTCATCTTCGATATTGGTTTGCCTCTGGATTCTTTCCCAAGTCCTGACAGTTTCTTCTGAAATAGCTTATTCGACCAAACGATAGAGAATATACGGGTACTTATCCCTGGTTACACTCAAAGTTTCCAGCGCACATAGTTGGGTTTCCGGTTTATCATTATATTTCCTCCACTCCAAGAGTTCTGTAGGACGTGCTGGAGAACGTCGATTCCTCTTCACCAAAACCAGATTTGAGATATTAGATAACTTTCGGATAACTTGCCGTTGTCTGTGGGAAGCTATCAAGAACTTCTCTCACCGTTGTCTCCTCAAACACAATTTGAAGGAATAGGTGAAACTTCGTTTCAGGCTCCACGGTTTGATGTTCATCTACCGTCTTGAATTAGAATCAAAATGTAAGCCATTCTCTTGGATCTCCAGTGAATTTCTTAAATTTCCATTTAGGGAATTTGTATTCCACTACAAGCGTCTTGGTAACTTGTATGTAAAAATTCCTCTTTCCTGGTCTGAGCACCAGTGAACTTGTCTTCGAATTTCGTAACCCCCTTCATATTCTGCAACTATTTTTTCTTGATTTAGCCTTCCCTTCAACAGTTTATGTTCAATCTTCTCATTTAATTGGGCTAACTTTTGATGTTGAGTCGCTAAGCTTTGAAAAAATTGCTTGACTACAATAGTATTTGGTTCATCCTTATCCAGCTCCTCGTTCTAAAGTTTAACGTATTTTTTGACGTACAGAAAACGTTTCTATTGTGTTTCCCACACAGTAAATAAATTATGTGTATATCTCTCTCAAATAGACATAGGTACCTACCTAATACATATTATTATTATGTGAAAAAAGTGAACTCTGGCAAGTGGAAATAACCATTTTTTAGGTAAATATATTTTGTATACGATTACAAGGTACGTACTATACTGTCAACGTCTCATAAATCAGTCACACAAGGTTCTTTTTTCTCATAGTCGAATAAAGTTCAACAGATAATGTGACTGTACTGACCTTTATATATTTATTTACGCATTTTAGCCAACAGAATTTATAGTATTTATAATAATTAAAATTGCTTCGAAACAAATCCATAAAGAATAACCGTCCCAACTGGGGTTACTCTCCTAAATAAAGATTTTGGACACTGTTGGGTACAACCTGTTACTATCGCAGTACAATTCTTTAAAAAGTTCATTTTTAGGTATCGAGGCAATACGATAAAGACGACTTCCGGTAGGACAAGAAGGCGAAATTTTGCGGAACGTTGACTTTTCCAACATTGACACGATGGTACCACGGAAGTCGTCTTTACCTTACTGACTGTGGCCATGAAAGCCTCCGTTCTGACATCGAGACAATACGTTGACCCAAAAAAATGGAACCACTTTGAAAATCTTAGTCTTGCTCTCGAACTTCTCTTCAGGTCCAGACCGATATTCCAGTTTATTTTACAAATAATCTTATCACTGAAAACCTCTTCCTCTATTCCTCTATTTGTCATCTTCTTTCCATATTTTGGGTTGGAGTTGGAGCTTCATGCACCGCACCATTTTCTCGCTGAAAGTTCTTCTTTGGCTTTATCGCTTTGGCTTGGTAATAAAATTTGCTACAATTCGTCTACCACGTAGCTCCTACAAGAACAGAGCAAAACATCTGGACATACTAAAAAAAATTTATGTCTTCTAATATAGACATTATTATTATTATTATTGGAATTGTCATATAACGTCCATAAAACAAAATGATGATTAAAATTTTAATAAAATCTAGTCAGTGGTTTTTGTTTATGTTCCTTTGCACTTAGTAACTAAAAATTATTTATTTAAACAAATGAACGTGCGCCCTCATACGGCAAGGGCTACAACACGTTTTTTGGAGGAAGCTAATATCGTCGTCAGTCGCCTGATTTGTCGCCCATTGAAAATGTGTGGGATACGATCGATAGGTGACTAGGTAATTTACCACACCTTCCTGATAAGTTACACGATCTCCAGCTACAGATTCAAGAAGCTTGAAACGATACTACTGCCAACTATAGATCACTTGATTGATAGCATGCCACGCCGTCTAAATGAGTGCATTACAAAACGTGGTGGAGCAATTGCTTTTTGAAAAAAGTTCTAGACTTTTTATTCTTTTGTTTTCATATTTTAATCATTACCTACTTTGTTTCATGAAAATGGACGCCTCAAAAAAATTTCAATAAAATGTTTCAACAACCTCCAGGTGTTGCAAATTTTTATGGACGTCAGTATTTATGCATTGGTGGGTCTCAGTTTAGGGTATCATTTCGATGTTGTTACGGTATTTCATCGAGGTGAGCTCAGTGAAGTTCTTTATTACTTCAGCGGGCAGCTTGCTTGGAAGGCTTGAACTATCAACGTCCAGAGGTGATTCTTAAGAACGTCAATTACAGTGGGTGGACACTTTCGATGTTTTCCAGTCGGTTTTCTTTTGGTTTCTGTTTAAAACATTTATGATTCGATATTAAATATAATCCGTGATCCCATGGAGACATGCAGTTTATGGTCATGCTGCATAAAGGTAATATATCACTTACCTCCTTAGAACCCTTCTGTGTGGTTTCAGAAAGTCCCACACCAAGGCATTTTTGGAAACGGTTATCGAAAGAGGTTTCGTTGCCTGCACGCATGGAGCCGTACATTTTTCTAACATGACGGAGCACCTTCACATTTTTGTATTCAGTTTCATTGGCCATCAATTTCGGTCCTTTGCAATAGTAACAAAAAAAATGGTCTAGCAAATGCTATGAACAGCTTGTTAAGCAACAGGTAACATTGTTGGACGTCAGTGGCCGTATGATAACACAAAACACAAACCGTAGGTTTTATAGGCCTCTGGGGCCATGAGGGTAGACCTAAAACAGAAGATTCAGGTGAGCAATTGATACACTCTGGGTTAGTTTGGTTTATAACATATTCAGCTGACGGAAGATGAGAGGAGCTTTGGTTTTCGTTTCAGCCGAACAACCGTGCTCGTGAAACCTTATAAATCAATTTTGGTAGCACCAAATTTACTTTTCGACGAGTACCAGTTTAAACTAGTGGTGGCATTTTTTTTCGAATATTCGAGAAATATTCGAATACTAAATAACACCCCTATTCGAATTAGAATAAAACGAATAAAACGAATGAAACCAATGAAACGAATGACACAAATAAAACGAATATAACTAATAAATCGAATAGAACGAATAAAACGAATAAAACGAATAAAACGATTGAAACGAATGAAACGAATAAAACGAATAAAACGCATGAAGCGAATGAAACGAATGAAACGAATAGTACGAGTAAATCGAATAGAACGAATAAAACGAATGAAACGAATAAAACGAATGAAACGAATAAAACGAATAAAACGAATAAATCGAATAAAACGAATAAATCGAATAAAACGAATAAATCGAATAAAACGAATAAATCGAATAAAACGATTAAATCGAATAAAACGAATAAAACGGATGAGGCGAATGAAACGAATGGAACGAATAAAACCAATGAAACGAATAAAACGAATGAAACGAATGAAACGAACGAAACGATTGAAACGAATGAAACGAATGAAACGAATGAAACGAATAAAACGAATGAAACGAACGAAACGATTGAAACGAATGAAACGAATAAAACGAATGAAGCGAATGAAACGAATGAAACCAATGAAACGAATAGTACGAATAAATCGAATAGAACGAATAAAACGAATAAAACGAATGAAACGAGTAAAACGAATAAAACGAATGTAACGAATAAAACGAATATACGAATAAAACGAATAAACGAATAAAACGAATAAAACGAATAAAACGAATGAAACCAATGAAACGAATGACACAAATAAAACGAATATAACTAATAAATCGAATAGAACGAATAAAACGAATAACACGAATAAAACGATTGAAACGAATGAAACGAATGAAACGAATAAAACGAATAAAACGCATGAAGCGAATGAAACGAATGAAACGAATAGTACGAGTAAATCGAATAGTACGAGTAAATCGAATAGTACGAGTAAATCGAATAGTACGAGTAAATCGAATAGAACGAACAAAACGAATGAAACGAATAAAACGAATAAAACGAATAAATCGAATAAAACGAATAAATCGAATAAAACGAATAAATCGAATAAAACGAATAAATCGAATAAAACGAATAAATCGGATAACACGAATAAATCGAATAAAACGAATAAATCGAATAAAACGATTAAATCGAATAAAACGAATAAAACGGATGAAGCGAATGAAACGAATGGAACGAATAAAACCAATGAAACGAATAAAACGAATGAAACGAATGAAACGAACGAAACGATTGAAACGAATGAAACGAATGAAACGAATAAAACGAATGAAACGAACGAAACGATTGAAACGAATGAAACGAATAAAACCAATGAAGCGAATGAAACGAATACACGAATAAAACGAATAAACAAATAAAACGAATAAAACGAATGAAACCAATGAAACGAATGACACAAATAAAACGAATATACCTAATAAATCGAATAGAACGAATAAAACGAATAAAACGATTGAAACGAATAAATCGAATAAAACGATTAAATCGAATAAAACGATTAAATCGAATGAAACGATTAAATCGAATAAAACGATTAAATCGAATAAAACGATTAAATCGAATAAAACGATTAAATCGAATAAAACGATTAAATCGCATAAAACGATTAAATCGAATAAAACGAATAAAATGGATGAAGCGAATGAAACTAATGGAACGAATAAAACCAATGAAACGAATAAAACGAATGAAACGAACGAAACGATTGAAACGAATGAAACGAATAAAACGAATGAAACGAACGAAACGATTGAAACGAATGAAGCGAATAAGACGAATGAAGCGAATGAAAGGAATGAAACCAATGAAACGAATAGTACGAATAAATCGAATAGAACGAATAAAACGAATAAAACGAATGAAACGAATAACACGAATGTAACGAATAAAACGAATAAACGAATAAAACGAGTAAAACAAATGAAACCAATGAAACGAATAGTACGAATGAATCGAATAGAACGAATAAAACGAATAAAACGAATGAATCGAATGAAACGAATAAAACCAATGAAACGAATGAAACGAGCGAAACCAATGAAACGAATGAAACTAACAAAACGAATGAAACCAATGAAACGAATAAAACGAATAGAACTAATAAATCGAATAGATCGAATAACACGAATGGAACCAATGAAACGAATAGAACTAATAAATCGAATAGAACGAATAAAACGAATAAAACCAATGAAACCAATGAAACTAATGAGACCAATGAAACGAATAGTACGAATAAGTCGCATAGAACGAATAAGACGAATAAAACGAATAAAACGAATGAAACGAATGAAACGAACGAAACGAATAAAACGAATAGAACTAATAAATCGAATAACACGAATGAAACCAATGAAACGAATAGAACTAATAAATCGAATTAAACGAATAAAACGAATAAAACCAATGAAACCAATGAAACTAATGAGACCAATGAAACGAATAGTACGAATAAGTCCAATAGAACGAATAAGACGAATAAAACGAATGAAACCAACAAAACGAATGAAACGAATGAAACGAACGAAATGATTGAAACGAATCAAACGAATGAAACCAATGAAACGAATGAAACGAATAAAAGGAATAAAACGAATAATACGAATGAAACGAATGAAACGAATAAAACGAATGAAACGAATGAAACGAATAAAACGAATAAAACGAATGAAACGAATGAAACGAATACAGCAAATAAAGCAAATAAAACCAATAAAACGAATAAAGCGAATAAAACAAATAAAACCAATAAATTAATGACCAGAAAAGAGAAAATTGGTTTACAAGAAGACTTTAATAAGAAAAAGAGAACTTCGTTGGTTTATTATTGAGAGATGATTGATTGCGTAGCAGGTTTTGTAAGAAAATTGTAGTTAGTTTTAGACCTTTTTTATAGCTGTAAGTGTAAGTTAATCTATTTCTTAACAATTATTCAATCACAACCAAACTTTTTATTTATCACCTTAATAATAATTAGAATTTTTAAAATTAAAAGATCATACGAATATAAGGAATAGAACTGGTCGAACGAATAAAAGGAGTAAAACGAATAAAATGAACGAAACGAATGACTCGAATAAGACTTATAACACAAATTTTTTCTGACTATTATTCGAATTCGAATAGTTCTATATTCGAATATTTTTTTAACGAATATTCGAATAAAAACGAAATTTGCAACCACTAGTTTAAATGCTATAATTATTCGACCGAGAAGAGGTTAACACGTCATCCAGACGCCATTAGACTGACCCTAATGAGGTCTAGTTTTAGAGAATTGATTTTTCATTTTTCCCGACAAATTGAACGGTTTCCAGACCTAGGTCAATTGAAAGGCACCTCTTTCTTGCAGAATCCTGCTAAGATAAATTTGACAGATCAAGCTTGAAATGTGAAAAATTACAGTCCAATTTCGGCTATGTATGTAAACGACGGAAAGTTTTCTTCCTGACTAGGAAAAGGTTAACGTTTGAGTGTGACAAATCCCCCCCCCCAGAATTGTACTGTTTTTCGAAAATTTATGACTCAATTTCTTTAATGCATCAGTGTCATAGAATTGCATCTTCAAAATACGTAATTCACATTAACTTTATGGGCAAATTTATAAAAAATATGTCAAATAGTAACAATATACAAACGAGATAATTAGCAATAATTTCAAACAATAGAGTCCGCAAACATTTAAATTCAGTTTTAGAAATTCTATTATTTCCACCCATTGTGTCACCAATTTTTATTTTCTTCTACGAATATAAATTCAAATTTGACTTTGACCTAAACGCGTCACGTATTAAATAACACATTTACCACCAAATTCTAGTCTACAGGATGGTCCACTCAGTTATTTGCTGGGATCTTCCAAATCGCCTCCTTCTCCTACGACCGCTGTGTTTTCTTCCACATGACCATTTAGCCAAATTCGTGAATTTGGAAATATTAAACTATTTTCCAATGTCTATCTTGTATAGTAGGGTAGATGTTGGACAACCCTGTATGTAAACGGAAATAAATTGGTAAACCTTGTCGTCTGACACAATACCGTATAAAAGCTCCCATTCCTAATCGTAATCAACAGAAGCAATGGCAGCGGTGAAACATCTTTTGATACTCGGTGCAGTCTTTCATGCGTCGTTGTGTTTCAACTCAACTGTAAGTATTCCATCCCTCAGTTATAATTATTGCTTAAGTACCAATTTCAGAGGACCGTGAAAGAAGTGTTTGACTTATGGAGGGACAAGTCTCAAAATGAACATCCAGAATGTATGATTTCGAGTGGTGCTACTGCAGAAGAAGTGGACGAATTTTGGCTAAATCACAATATTGACAATATTAGCAGTTCGATGAAATGCTATCTTGCGTGCATAATGAAGGCTTTCAAGTTGGTATCTCCGACGGGAGACTTTGATGGAACGGAAATAGTTAAGGCGATTGATAGGATAACGAGTGGAGCTACTGAACATTGCAAAAAGGTACCGCCTGAAGTGACCGACGAATGTGAAAGAATTTACCACTTCATCAGATGTGGGATACATTACAATCACGAGTTAGAAGATTAATAGCTTACATTTAGGGTACTTGTGCTGACTTTCTTAGAGATAGGTTGTTCAAATGGTACTTAATATGTTTCCTTTTTGCAATTTGTTAGTAGATTTTGCACGAAATACAGTTTTTCAGTTACACTTTTTTTCCGCGGTAATCCGTATCCTACGTAATACCTGTGGGGTGCTGCAAAAGCAGAGCAAATCATCTAGAAGAAGAACTTTATGTCCCCAAATAGATATTTGTGAAGCGTTCGATATCATCATAACCCATTGCCGCCAATATAAGATTAAAGGGCGATTAAGACCAATCTTGAAGCCCAAATTCAAGTTTAAAAAACGAGTGGCGTAGCCACGAGTCATTCTGTAGAATGAGTGCTTCAAGGTGTTTTTATACTATAGTCTGTAAAATGAACGTTTGCGATTTTCGGCTTAGCGCTTTATTTGGCGTACACATTCGTAGTTTGAATCTATTTCGTTCTAACACAGAATATTTGGAAATAGAGAGAATGGAATGCTACATTATCGTCGCCACGGGTGGTGAACTAACACGGACACTATACGTTTAAAAAATCTGTATTTGTGTCAGGTGTGTTAGAAGGAGATAGTAATGTTTATTTTAGGCGTCTCTTTAAAGATTAAATTGTCTGTTGTAATCCTTTGACAGTGGTATTCAAAAGTTATTTTCACGTATTTGTAACAACTACTGAAAATATGTTATATTCCTTGAATTTATATAAAGAAATTAAAACGTAATTGAAAATATGATAATATAATTTATTATTATCTATATAAATTGAAGAAATATAACATTTTTTCAGTAGTTGTTACAAAGACGCGAAAACAACTTTTGAAAATGTTATTTCATTGTAAATCAAATAGGCGAAACAAAATACAATATAAACTAAAACTAACGGCCATTTTATTGGAAGGTATTTCTACTTCTTCATCGAAAAAGAAATTTCCGTTCCCACGCAATGAAGAAAGTCATATACTTTTTGGCACTTATCAACATGAACTCCAGATTTCGCATCGCACGTCACAAACAGATCGTAAGTTATTACCTCCACATTTCGAATTAACTTCTCCTTATCCAGCTCACCATTTTCGTCTGCATAGTGAAATCCTTCATACAAGCAATCTAAGTAACACTTAAAATTTCTCTTTTCGGAAAATTGAAATTTTTCCCAAAACATGGTAACGTCCTCCTCACTGGCTCCCGATGTCTTTAAACATTCTGGATGTTCTTTTGCGCTTTGGTCCCTAAATTCGTTAAACACGTCCAATGCGGTTTTCTGAAAATAAAAAATTTGTACTTGTTCACAACATTTTTTGGCTTACAGAGGAACAAGTGCTCCAAAGGCTTATAAACACTATAATCACATAGAATGCAAAATTGCGTGTCTCGATCATTTGAGCAAACATTCTACAATGCTTAGTGCATCAATACGCTACAGGTATAGACACTTTGTTGCATTTTATCTTTGCTACTTTTCCCACATAGTCAATGCAGTGAAGTGATTTTCCCACACTTAGAAAATGATACAATTAGGAAAATTTACATGTTCGAAATTTAACTTATGCAAGCTCTACTTTTTACACTGGTAGAAAATACAATTAATTAGGTACCTACATCAAGGACGTTGCTAACTCATTTTCTCCTTCTTAACTAATTAATTATTTCTTATTAAAGGCAAGCTATAATTATTTAACAAAACTTCTCCATTTTGCCATTAATTCAGATTCCATGGTGGACATAGAAGAATTTCTAGTGGGTTGTAAGTTACGTTGTAGGGGATGGTCAAAAACCTACATTATTCCATTAAGACGAATGAAATTCAGACTGAAATACGGAACTTAGGTCACACCTCTTCCAATATATTTTGTTGAACTCAAGTCTACCTCCAACAACAAAGATAGGTATTTATAAAGTGGAGCATCTCCAACAATACAACATCAAATTTGAACCGACCAAGTATAAACGGGAAGTAGTGCAATGTACTAGATCCCAAAGATATGGCCATACAAAAAATGCACTGGAGACCACTCTACCAATTAGGGCTGTAATGATCCGAAAATTTTATGGATCCGGATATCGGATCCAAAAATATCCAGATCCAATGGATCCGAATACCAGATTTTTGTGGATCCGGATCGGAAGTCCGAAGGTTAAATCCGGATCTACGGAATTGGGGGTGAAATCCGGATCCACGGATCTACGGATTTGTAAGTTAAATCCGGACCTCCATTACTATTAATTTACATAGGATCCGGATCTAAAGTTTGTAGCTGTATCCGTATTTGAATAAATTCGTGGAGGAGATTACTAGATTACAGTAAATTTCATTTACTGATCCAGATACCTTCATTTTGAGATTCCGATGGATACATTTTATAGGTATCACAAAGAATCACGAAGTTCATTCCATACATCGACAACAGAATTCACGTGGGATCGAATTTCGGATCGGGACACGCGGATCCGGTTAAACAAATTCGGATCTACGGATCCGGATCTTAAGGATCCGAATTGTGTACGAGATCCGGAGAAATCCGGATCCGGATATATCGTAGCTGGAGATCCGGAAAAGATCCGGATCCATACCGGATCTTGTTTTGGATCCGGAACCGTTTCACACCCCTACTATCAATAGCTGTTCACGAATACCAAAAACAAAATCTGTAGATGTTTGTTGTGTACTTTGTGTGGTGGAAACCGCCCGGTAAACTATAAGGGATGCACAGTTTACAAAGGTTACTTCGAACTGGGCACCCCTCACGTAGATACAAACTAAAAGTTACCAACGAACACAGCCGGGACTATCATACGGAACAATCGTCAATGTTCAAACTCGCCAATCTTATACTAGCAACAATACACAAAATCAATCCCATCTTCTATCTAACTTTTTAGCTGTATTAAAAAACTCTGGCAAGTATTGCCACGAGACTTCTCTCGTATTAACACTTTTTTCAAAAAATAAGTATAGCACAATATGCAGGGTTGTTCATTAATGCGTCAAAGTTCAATATAGGCTTTATTAAATAAAACTGAAAGAATTTATTGTTACGTTGCTCGATTATTTGACTAATTCGCAAATAGTCGATCGTATTGATTTTAGTAAGAATTACATAGTTACGAATTTCCTAATTCTATACTTTGTCAAGACAGTTCGGCCCCGATACTTTTTTTTCATCTCTTTTGTTTTTCTCTTAAGCGAAGCGTCGGTCTGGTCGCAGCGTTTGCGTTGGTTCCGTTACAGATTGCTAAGCTGCTAAGATCTTTGCAGTTCTGTTTACCAGCTTTAACTTTCTAAAGAACTATCGTGGCGCCTTTAAATTTACTTAACTATGTTCGCTATCTTGATATAAACTAACTTTAGCTTTGACTACCCTCTATTGCTTGCTGAGTTTAAGTTATATACTCATATCTAACCTACCCCCATTAGGTTGCCCCTTATAACTGAGCTTTCCGAGCCATTCCATTGTAGATTGCGTTACCAACCATTTGTTACCCTAAAATTATTATATAAAAAGCGGTACAGTAGGAAAAGACGCACATTTTTAAAATAATTTGAATTATACAGGGCGATGCCCTAACGCGGGACACATTCGAGATAATTTTTTTAATGAAACAACCTGTATATCCTTTGATTTTTCTAATCTGCTATAAATTGTCTTTTCAACGATCCCTGGGTTTTTTGTTTCGGATGACGTATTACTGTTTTATTTACGGAAATTTCAAAAAAAATGGTCGGCACAAGGGTTACCATATTAATTCCATGCCACAGTATTAAGATTAGCTAAGACAAATTATTTGGTAACCATATAGTCAAGCTTATTATCACTGAAACTCCCTTTACCCAGAAAATTCGTTTTAAAATCCCCAATTAACTTACTGCGCCAATCATCCAAATGACAACGAAAGAGGCGACTCAGCAGTTATAATCAAAACTTTAATTAAGCACCATCAAATAAACAATTACAGCAAACATTTCTTACGGGTCACTGGCGTAGTAATTGAAGAATCCACTGGTTCCCTAACTGCCTCGGCTGTTTGTTGGGAAACACGAACACTTTGGTACTCTAGGACACACGCGGTTCATTGCAGGTGGTGACGATAATTTTTAAAACATACCGAAAGCTAAAGTTAAATTATATAAAGATAACGGATAAAGTTAAGTTAACTTAGGGCACCACGATAGTTCTTTAGAAAATTAAAGCTGGTAATCAGAACTACGAAAATCTTAGCAGCTTGTAGTAACAGCCGTGTGACTGCCGAAAGAAAATATGGGTATTCGGTAAAGAAATACACTGGAATACCAGTAATCGTGGTTATAATGAACCAATATAACAATAAATTAACACTTGGAAATGAACAATTAATCTAATGGTTAACAAAACTGTTTCACAACATTAAATGAAACAATAAGGTGGTTTACTTTTACCTTGGGAACCACTGAAACACACAATAACAAATAAAATGAAGGTAGGTAACAAAATATAATATATCAGCAACCGACTTGTTAACTGTACAAAAGTCAGTAAATGTAATCAAAACAAATCTTACCTTACTTACATCGCAGTTGTGTTGATTGCGCAACCACGCGCAAGAATTATTTAAACAAAAGAGTTAATTAACGTAAGTTAGGGCTGCAACAAGCAGAGCGACTGAAATATAACAGTTACGAACTTGAGAGAGTATCGAGTGTTGACATTTAAGTAATTAGCAATTGATTTTTTTAAGGTTTAACTTTGAACAAATTAAATTCATCAAGGTTAAAGATAACATGAATAACAAAAGTAATTTTAAAGGTAATAAACAAAGTTACTGAAAGATTAATTAAGAACGTAGCAAAATGAATTAAATGAGTTATTCAAAGTGAATAAAAATATGAGATGATCAAGTAATTTAGTTATAACACAGCTTAGGTAATAAACAATCGTCAAATTCAAATAACAAAAAGTATGAGGTTAAATTATAATAACTTAGCGATGGTTTTCTAAAGGTTGACGGAAGATGACAGCAGATGAAAATCTTGTAGTAAGTACATTATTTTCTTAATTCAGAAATTCGGAGATAATTAGAGGTGAAATGATGAGCAGGAATTAACGTTGTTATCAGGAATCTAACCACTTAAAGACGATTAATATCGATTTATAAGAAAAATGTAAAAATTTCGGTAGCGCTAAAGATGTAACGTTTTGTTCAGCGACACGAAGTAGAAAGATACGCCATTAAGAATCGAGCTACTATTTATGTAAATACGAAAACATTTGTCGGCGACTCAACGGCTGTGAAGAAATCAAAAACGAAAGAAAAATCAACCAATCAGAGATTAAATGACGTACACTGGTAGCCAATTAAAATAACGATGGTCATTGCTGGGGAGAAAATCTGTAACGGAACCAACGCAACGCAGCGGTTCAAAGGGACGCCTTATTACAAAAAAAAGAGGGATGAACAAATCAAAGTCAGTAGTGACTCTGGAACAAATGTATCGAGAGCGACCTCTTTTGACAAAATAGAAAATTACGAAATTTTGTAACTCTGTAATTCTGACTAAAATCAATACGATTGATTTTTGCGAATTAAGCAACTAGTCGAGCAACGTAACAAAGTATCACCACCAATATTAGAATACATCAAGGAACCTGGACCAAGAACAACGAAGAAAAAGAAAGGGCATTCGTAGAACACTTGTCCGAAGTGTTCCAGCCACATCCATAGGAAAACGCGCCAAAGGAAGAGAAAGAATTAGTTCACTTACTACACATAACACAGGCTTTCGACAAACTGTGTCATATTAGCTACTATCAATTTTTCGTTATATTATTTCCTTCTCCTAAAATCCTATCTACGCAATAGACTCGTCAAAATTCTCACTGTTCTCACGGAACTGTATCTACTAAATGCTGGAGTACCTCAAGGTAGTACACTAGGGCCAATGTTCTATGTTCTCTGATCTTCAGACTACACGAGAAGTTTTCAAAGCGATCTTTGCTGATGATGCGACACTCCTAGTCATTGACAGCGATCCAGGCGTTACCTCAAAAAAACTACAAACTACACTAAACTTAACGTTTACCAGACAAGAAACGTTAATCTAAACAACAAACAATTACCGCAACAAGAAGATGTAAAATACCTTGGTCTGTACTAGGAAAGACGACTAACCTGACAAGCTCCTAATCTACAAACCTATTATTAAACTTTGGGAGCTGCTTCACCATCAAACCTAGAGATCTTAGAACGTTTTCAATCTTAAGTGTTCCGCATGATGGTCTAAAAACCTCTACCTTTTACCGCTCTTTGGCATGTCATAATAATTGTAATTGCCAAATTAATTTGCTAAATGTATCTTTAAAGTTTGCAAATAACGTGGGACGAGACGTCAAAAAAAATTAAATTGAAATGCGAAATTTCATTATGTGGTAAACAGGCACCTATCTATAGATAATGTTTTTACAAGACAATTCTGAGAAATTCTAATTCATTTTCCTTAACCTTACTCTGTGAAACTCCGTAAGTAATATTGTAATTATAATGATAAATACAAGTAATTCCACTCAAATTTTATATTTCAAATAAATTAAAAGCTATATTTACATAATGTGGTCAACAGTTTTATATTACTGTGTTTACATGTGTACTGTACGTTGTATTTGACATAATGTAACAATTTTGTTAGACAATTCACCCAAAGTCAATGGATTAACATAGTAGCGTCCGCGGCGGCCGCCATGTTTATTCCTTTTCGCGCATTAGTCCCTGCACGCTCAGTGCGGTGCGCGATGCACATTGCACATGGAGTAGACACCTAGTTTGACCTTATAAAAAATTAAATGACCAGTAAACTGGCACACAACTTTCCCGTATTTACTACAATGACGTATTAAATAAAGTAGTTTTTTACATAAGAACTCAAAATAAAATAGTTTTTGCGCAATAACTCAAAAAAATAAAAAAATTAATGTATAGTGTGTAGTATAGTTGTAATTAGAAAACGATTTCTGATTTTCTCCTGAAATAATATACAGGGTATGTCGTAAATATTTTTAATATTTTGTTAATTTCCGGATAGAAAAAACGAAATATATAGTGTGTGGTATAGTTGTAATCAGAAAACCATTTCTCATTTTCTCCTGAAATAATATACATGGTATGTCATAAATATTTTTAATATTGTGTTCAATTCCGGCTAGGCCGGAGGTAAATTGGTATACATATTGTACTCGATTAAAAGAGTCGTATGTCCTCTACTTCACTGTACAATTTTATTTCTTCATCTTTGTTATGTATGCAAAATAGTTATGAAAATATAAAATTTTCAACTTCAAACCTTCATCCCCCCCTATGGGAAATAAAGAAATAAATGTAGTGCCAATATTTTTTCATGAACTATATTATGTAGGTATAACATTTGAAAAATAAAAAATAGCTGGGAGCAGATTTTGAAAAAATCGATCTTTAATTTTTGACCGATTTTGGACGTAAACAGTAATTAAGCTCAATATCATAAAAAAATAAAATTTTTCAACGAAATAAACTAAGCACAATACACAATACAATATCACAATACCTGCACGGTAGACATAATAGGGTGACTGGAGGAGTTCCTCAAGGCTTTGTGCTCGGACCGCTTCTGTGGATCACCATGTACAATGTTGATGTTACAATTGCCGAAAGGAGTGTAAAAACTTGGAGCAAATTATCTCACTCTTCGGTGAATTTTTCGTCAAGATAATGGAATGGATGTTTTCGGTGGGACTGCAGCCCACAAAACACTAGTACCTACTCCTCGTAACCAGCAGGAAAGTAATGGAAACGTCGAAATCACATCACAACTGTTTATTCGATACCTGGGGGTGATTGTCGACGCGAGGTTGAACTTTAAAGAGCAAACCGAAAAGATCAGCAGAAAGGCTTCTGTAGTGCCTCCTACATTAGCGCCGATTATGCCAAACGTCGATGGTCCCACACAGAACAGGAGAAAATTGCAGTCATCAGCAGGAAGGCTGCAGCGGCATATCGCGTCAGTGCCTTGAAGGCAGCT
The DNA here is from genome assembly GCA_036250285.1 of Pyrocoelia pectoralis. Taxonomy (NCBI): domain Eukaryota; kingdom Metazoa; phylum Arthropoda; class Insecta; order Coleoptera; family Lampyridae; genus Pyrocoelia; species Pyrocoelia pectoralis. Next base: position 17,235,920 of record CM070081.1, read on the forward strand.
TGTGCATTTAGGACTGTATCAACGTTATGGCGGGAATGCTGTTCGTGCCCATTGAGGTTCTCGCCGAGGAGCGTAGATCCATGTTTCAGCAGAAGCGAACACTATAGACCCAATCTGTGCAAGGATCGAAACGAGAACAACTAGTCCTAACCAGTGGCAGATAATGTCGCATGCCTCTAACAAGGGAAGGTGGACGCATCGACTAATCCCGAAGGTGGAGATTTGGATGAAGCGCTCACACGGAAAGCTTAACAGGTGATCTCAGGACACAGCCGCTACCGAGCTTATCTTTATAAGTTCAATTACGAAGATTATCCGGGCTGCGCAGTATGTGTAGCAGGAGAAGGCTGAACATGCATTCTTCTAATGCCCAAATTTCAGTGCCTCCCGCGCGATAGTCGGGGAACAGCGGATATCCTGGTAGAGTAGATGCGGAGGTCAGAAGACGCATGGACAGTGGTATGGTCTTATGGTGCCACTGTAATGAAGGAGTTGCAACGTACAGAACGCGCGAGGAAGAAGAGGCCAGAAGACCAAGCAGCCATAGAAGAACCAAGCGGCACGAATTCCTAAAACACTTTTAACATTTCGAATGGGACGGGAGATGTAAGGTCGACAATACCGCAGGAAGGGCTACGGCTAAGACCTCTCTCGCGATGTAGTACTAATCATAAAGTCGCAATTGCGTGCAAATTGGTCATCTATTCGGGCCCGTTGTGCTGACTCCCTGATTAGAGTCGTCCGACCCTGCAACGTCACTCATTCTATCCCACACGTGAGATGAATCTGAGGATGCTGGAAGGCGAAGAGGCTCTGATCGTAGCAATGTCCGGCAAGGATACCCCCAACATCGCCTCAGAAACGCGCCAAACTTCTATATGGTTCCCTCTCTCGCATAACAACACTCTAGTTCCACTTAGCCATAGGCTGCGTTTGGGTATCTTGGGTTATTAAGCTGTTTACAATTGGCTTTGGACCATAGAACGGTTATTTTTAGGCCAGTCGCGCCTTTCCCGTAGTTCCAGCATGTCCTTTAATTCACACGATCTCGAGGGTATTGCAGTCTGTCACGGTTCTCAGGGCATCACCATTAACCGCTATGTTGGGAACCCTTTCGGCTTCCTCTTTTTTATTGGAAATAGAAATAAGGGCCTTTTTGACATTCTCATCACAGTTTATACGTAGTAACAAAATATTCGTTCTACTTTTTATAATAGAATGAAAGGTTTTTTGCTAATTAATGTTAAGGTTCATGGTACAATTTTACCCATGATTCTAATGGATGACAGGAGAAGAAAAAACTGTTTAAGTCTGAAACTGAGAGATAAATAATAATTAGAATTCAACTACAATGAATATCCATTACCACCGTGCGAAACTAATTAGATATTTATTTCAAACAAATATTTATGGCTATAAAATTGTTGTTCATAACTAAATTTCATTACAGTCAACTCCAGACGCGCAAAATGCAAGTGATGCTAGTAATTTCCATATTACTTCCGTTGGTAGCTTCGCTTAGCTCATCAGTAGGGCCATATGGTCAGTTTTGGAAGGTTACTTACTTTACTTTTAGATAACATTCGAAGAGCTTCTAGCCGTGTGGAAAGAAAAATTTGAAACTGAACATCCTGAATGTGTAGATTTAGCAGGTGCGAGCCGTGAAGATGTGAATTTGTTTTGGAACACGCTTCAAATAATCGATAAGAGATCCTTTAAATGTTATCTTGAATGTGAATTCAGACAATTTAATATGATAGATGATAACGACAATTTAAAAATGGAGGTTATTCTTAATATTGAAAAAGTGACCCATGATGTATTTGATAAATGCAGTAAGATTTACACACCGGAAGGGGATCGATGTGAAAAGGTTTCGGATTTTATGGGCTGCATCTTGGTAGCTGTACAGAGTTAATGCGTTTAATTAATATTCTTAATGAATTTCTCCATCCTTAGCCCATTCCCCCATTATTGATAGTAAAATAGGCGTTTAATTAACTTTTCTTGCAGATTTTATGAATTATTGTAAAAATAATGTAAGTACATCGGTTAATGGTAAAATAAATTATATTATTATTATTGTTACGTTGGTATTATCGAAAATTCTTAGGAAAGTGGTATCTCAGCGATTTGTCAAGGTCAAGTATGAAAGTGAATATGTTATCTTGCACATTCTCTAAGAAATCACTCAATGCATTGTCCCCATTCAGACAGTACGAATATTTGCATAGTACAGAAGATACCTCTCCGTTCCGATCTATTCCAAACAGAACCTGATTCCTCTTAATAACGGTAAGGCGTTGGGCATTGGTCAAGATCGAACTACAGTTTATCGATCGTTGAAGAGATTGCAGTTCGAAACAATTCAGTAGCAAAATGAAAAAAATGAAATGAAAAAAGCTGTCACAACTTTTGGTTGGTAACTCAATTTGTAATACAATGGCTCGGAAGGTCAGTTATAAGGGGAGAGCATAAGAGGTAGGTTTGATATGAGTATAGAACTTAAACTCAGCAAGCAAATGAGGGTAGTCAAAGCTTAACTTAAAGTATATAAAGTTAACGAATAAAGTTAAGTAAACCTAGGGCGCCACGATAGATCTTTAGAAAGTTAAAGCTGGTAATCAGAACTACGGAAATATTAACAGATTGTAGTAACAGCGGTGTGACTGCTGAAAGAAAATATGGGTATTCGGTAAAAAAGTACACTGGAATAATGGTAATCGTGGTTATAATGAACAAATATAACAGTTAACACTTGGAATAATGTTTAACAAAACTGTTTCACAACATTAAATGAAACAATTAAGGGTTTACTTTTACCTTGGAAGTGAGTGAAATACACAATAACAATAATAAAATGAGGGTAGGTAACAAAATATAATATATCAGCAACCGACTTGTTAAGTGTACAAAAGTCAGTAAATGTAATCAAAACAAATCTTACCTTAATTACATCGCAGTAGTGTTGATTGCGCAACCACGCGCAAGAATTATCTAAACAAATGAGTTAATCAACAGAAGTTAGGGCTGCAACAAGCAGACCGACTGAAGTGTATCAGTTACGAATTTGAGACAGTATCGAGTGTTGACATTTTATCTAATTAGCAATTGTCTTTTTGAGTTTTAACTTTCAACAAATTAAATTCTTCAAGGTAAAAGGTAACATGAATAACAAAAGTAATTTTAAATGTAATAAACAAATTTAGTGGAAAATTAATTAAGAACGTAACAAAATGAAAAAATGAGTTATTTAAAGTGAATGAAAATATGAGATGATCAAGTAATTTAGTTATAACACAGTTTAGGTAATAAACAATAGTCAAATTCAAATAACAAAAGTATGAGGTTAAATTATAGTAACTTAGCGATGGTTTTCCAAAGGTTGACGGAAGATGACAGCAGATGAAAATCTTGTAGTAAATAATTTTCTTACTTCTGAAAATCGGAGATAATTAGAGGTGAGATGATGAGCAGCAATTAATGTTGTTATCAGGAATCTCACTATGGACGTTGGACAACAAGTAGAACAGAAATATTTTCAGGTAGGAATTCGGATAAATTCGTTGACATAGTGGTGATTACATCATCCGTAAAAATTTAAAGGAAAACGTATAGATACAAATAATTAGGTACAGACCTTGAGGATTAATATTTTCCAGGAGCGGATCAAAAACGAAATTGGTAAACAAATATTTAATGCACAAATACGTAAAATTGCGGTTTAATGGCACTTGGAATGAGCAGAAGATTCCAAATAGACACTCTATTGTTCGAAGGTTTTCACTTAAAGACGATTAATATCGACTTATAAAAAATTTTGAAAATTTCGGTAGCACTAAGATGTAACGTTTTGTTCAGCGACACGAAGTAGAAAGATACGCCATTAAGAATCGAGTTACTATTTATGTAAGTACGAAAACATTTGTCCGCAACTCAACGGTTGTGAAGGAACGAACGAAAATTGAAAAAAATTAACCAATCAGAAATTAGGTGACGTACACTGGTAGCCAATTAGAATAACGAATGTCGATGCCACGTGAAAAATCTGTAACGGAACCAACGCAAACGCAACGGTTCAAAGGGACGCTTCTATTAGGAAAAAAAGGATGAAGAGCGAACTCTTTTGACAGAATGGAGAATTAGGAAATTTCGTAACTCTGTAATTCTGACTAAAATCAATACGATTGACTTTTGTGAATTAGGCAACTAGTCGAGCAACGTAACAAAGTGATAATGAGGCAACAACGCGGAACCGAAGTTACATCAAAAGCAATTGGCTATGCCGATGATATAGCGATTGTGGTACGTGGCAGATTTGAATAAACCGTATCAGTTGTGATGCAGGGAGCTTTAAATCTAGTGGAAGCATGCGTAGAAGAGGATCGGTCTGTTAATCCAACAAAAACGAACCTCATTCTCTTCTCGCGAAGAAAAGGCTAGACAAAGCTAAAGGACACAGCAAGGTACGGAACTAAGCTACAGGTAGTGGGAGGAGACAAATACTTGGGCATTACGTTAGACCAAGGGCTAACCTTCAAACCACACCGAGAGAAGACAGCAAACAAAGCCACAAAGTCCTTATGGGCATTTAGGCGGGCGTTCGGAAGCAAGTGGTGGCTATCTCCAACGATGACCCACTGGATATACACCAGAATGATCAGACCGATCATTACGTATGCTTCACTGGTGTGGTGGCATAAAACCTTCATCCAGAAGAACATACAGAAACTTAGCAAGGTGCACCGAAGAGTTTGCCTTGGAACCACGGGGTGAAATGATAACGACCCCTACGGTAGCTATGGAGATTCTCTTGAACCTGCTGCTACTAAACCTAGTAAAAAGGGCAGAGGCGCTCAGAGGCGCATACCGATTGAGAGTTAACGGCGAGGGGGGATTGTCAAGGGCGGGGCATTTTTGACGAAATCTCCTAAGATAAAAACCCCAGTATGGTAACTGAGGGGATACCCAAAACAGCTTGTCCTACCAAACTGTTTAAGACAACAATTCCCACTCGGCACGACTGGGAGAACAATTCCAGTCAAGTAAAGCTGAACGGAATCGTGTACTACACAGACGGCTCGAAAACCAATAAGGGCACTGGCTCTGGAGTGTACGGGAGCAATGGATCTGGTTGCCAAATTTCTGTAGGTCTAGTACAAAAAGCGACCATGTTTCAAGCCGAGGTGTATGCAATCCTGACAGCGGATGCTCAGTTATTAGAAAACCTTATCAAAGGGAAAATCTTTATAGTTACAGACAGCAAAGTAACGATTGCAGCAGTAGACTCATATGTGGTAAATTCGAGACTAGTACTTGAATGTTAAATGCACTAGGCAGGTGTAACGCAGTCACACTAGGCACGCGTGAGTCGCAGGTAACCAGGTTGCTGACGAGTTTGCGAGAATGGCAAGCGCGAAATCACTCATAGGACCCGAACCGGCCTGTGGTATTACATATAACACAGCCAAAAAAGGAGATTCAGGCAATACTCACGAAAGATCATTGCACGCCGTGGTCGAAAATCCCAGGACAGGGTCATTCCAAGATTTTTTCTGGAAACACCAAACGGGGACTTAGCAGCGTCCATCTTAAAGTTAAGCAGGTCGAAGATAAAACTTGTGACAGAGATGGTCACAGGACACTGTCGCCGGAACAAACACCTGCATAACATGGGACTGACTGATAGCCCGATATGCAGGGTTTGTGGTGAGGAAAAAGAAGAAACGCCCTACCTCCTTACTTGCCAATGTGAGCCTTTCACAAAGGCAAGGGAACACCTACTTGGAAATGAAAAGATTACGAAGATTCGCCCTACAAAAATCCTGGACTTAGTTAAAGATACAGGTATTCTAGAAGGGTAGACAGCAGCGGGGAGCACCATAGACCAAAAGGTCGCGGTGGAGGACCACCCCTAGCACAATAATGATAATAATAATTGGCCCCCTCTTCTGTTGCATCTGTCTTTTGCGGGGTATTCTTCTCTTTCTTCTATTCACATTTTTCCGTCTTCAACCTGGCAACGTTTGGGTATGTCTTCAAGTTGTTGAATGTCAGTTATTTACCACGTCAGAACCGCCAAAAAACTCGAAGCCACTACCACCAATTCCGACAATAAAGCAACCACCATTTTCAGGAGTGCGGCAACCCTGACCACTAGGCCGCTGCACTCTACATTACTCGCATCTCGCATACCTAATTCAACACAAAAAGGTAGCGGAATGAAATAATAATTAACTACTAGCTATGAGGGGAGAATTAAACATATACATGGTTATAATGAACATAATAATATAATTAGATAATTGATATGCTAGCATAAAAAAATAGCGTATACAACTCGTTATAATCTTGGTGTTAATTGCACTCGGGAAATTTAGCGTGACTCGCTCGCTGCGCTCGCTCGTACGTTAATCATTCTCTCGTGCAATAAACACCAAGATTATAAACTGGTGTAATATACTAGCAGAGTGCTCAGTTTTAATACTAAAATATTATATGTACTTATATCTAAGTAACCTACAAACGCTGAAAGAATATTAAGTGTACACATGGTTATAGTGCATAACACAGTTACCAAATTCGAATGATTTTTCACATTCGTCTGATTTCCCACGAATTTTCGCGTCACAGAAATCCACCATTTCGTTCGACGCCCTTTCAAGATCTTTAACGAATCCTTCTCTATTAACAGTGCCATCTTCATTTATAAACTTGAAAGCCCTGAACATGCAGTTCAAAAAGCACTTAAAGGAACGCGCCTCTGACATAGCTTGAAACTGAAAAACATTATCGACGTCTTCCATGGACACATCCGTCGATTGAATACATTCGGGATGTTCGTTTGTAAGACGCTGTCTCCAACGATCGAAAATCTCCTGAGTCGATTTCTACAAGCAACTACAGTCATTCAAACCTAGAAAAGGGATGATCACTTACCTTGGAGACAAATGTGTAAATAGATGAAGAGAATAGAGTTACTAGTAGCAAAATTTTGAAAATCATCTTTGGCTGGCACGAAACTCGCATAATTGGCTAAAAAGACGTTTAGGTTTTCTTTTATATCCGAGCTTAAACGTTCCTCTTGCAAAACAATAAATTACAATCAATTCAATTTATGACCTTGTATGGAAATTATGGAAATACAGCGAGACTATTCAAGGTGGAAATACAGGCTGTAACTTTTGTTTCTTTAAAACGGATGATGTAGCTGTGTAAATAAACAAAAAAACTTTAGCTGTATCTTTTCTTAAATTTCAACAACCACAGGCTGTAACAATTTAATCTTACGAGATTACCTAGTTAATTTTTTGCAGCTCAGAAATTATCCTTAAAAGCAATGACGTTGAAGAGAGATCATAATTATTACGCCTTGTCTGCAGTACCTTTTTAGACCACCTTGTTGGTTGAGTTCCACGAGTGCAGACGTAGAGGTCGGAAGTCACCAGGGACACTAACCTCATATAAAAATATACTTGTCAATCGTTTGTAAACATCTTTTAATCAAGTCAAATTGTTTACCTTTGTCCGTCGTAATCAACTTGTGGGAACCAAAATGTGCAATCCAGTTGGAATATAACACAGAAGCAACACTTTCCTCTGTAATATCCGTTATAGGGATAGTTTCAGGCTAACGCGAAAATCGATTTACAATAGTTAGTAAATGTTGATATCCCTGCGATGACGCCGACGACGGTGCACGGATCCAACTATATCCACATTGGTATGCCGGAATCTTCTTGTAGTCGACGGGTAGGTGTCCATTCCACTTGCAGTATGTTTCCGTATTTTGCTACGCTGACATGCTACGCAAGTCTTGGACCACAACGACCCATCTCGTTTCAGTCTGGCCCAACAAAATCTTTGCTACACAAGGTTTCATCGTTCGTTCGCACCGTTCGACTTCGTTGTCGTCCCCGTTTTGATAGAATAATGGTACACTTTTAATCAATCACAAGGACTCTGTCGCCTCCGATTGCGTTTAGGTTAGGTATAATAACATTAGGCTTAGTTGAAATATGTTAAGCGGTTAAGGGTACGGGTTTCACACGCACACAACCGTGGATGCGATCGCCTTAATGACGAATGCAGAGACTGTTTAACAACGATTAGTTTCTTAGTTACCGGTAACAGGGGGGGCGAGGATGGGTTACAGTATTGCGTTGAAACTAGGGCTGTAAAGATCCGCAAATTTTATTAATCCGGGAATCGGATCCAAAAATATGCGTATCCAATGGATCCGACAAACGGATTTTTGTGGATCCGGATCGAAAATCCGAAGGTTAAATCTACGGATTTACGGATTTGTGAGTAAAATGCGGACCTGCATTACTATTAATTTAGATAGGATCCGGATCTGAAGTATTTAGATTTATTTATATCCGTATTTGAATAAATTCGTGGAGTAGATTACTAGAGTACAGTAAATTTCATTTACTGATCTAGATACCTCAGGTTTGAGATTTCGATGGATAAATTTTATAGGTATCACAAAGAATCACGAAGTTCATTCCATACATCCAACAACAGAATTCACGTGTGATCGAATTTCGGATCCGGATACGCGGATCCGGTTAAACAAATTCGGATCTACAGATTCGGATCTTAAGGATCAGAATTGTGTATGAGATTCGGAGAAATCCGGTTCCCGATATATCGTAGCTGGAGATCCGGAGAAGATCTGGATCCATACCGGATCTTGTTTTGGATCCCGAACCGTTTCATACCCCTAGTTGAAACAGGAATGATGGCGAAGTAAGATTAAGAACCTCAAATCCCTACTCACCTCTTTAGATATAATTAGTATGTAAGGAGGAGGATTTATAACGGAACAGGATGTGATCGACTTTTCCACAGAATGACGTATGTGTTACACCTGGGGGGAACGGTCTAGTACAACTGGTCGCAGCCGACTGGCCGCAGGATAAGTGGCCGCGGCCAACTGGCCGCGAGACAAGTGGCCGATAGGACAACTGGCCGCGAGACAAGTGGCCGCGGCCAACTACTTCAAAAAAGGGTCTAGGTCTATTCGCCGTCGTCGTTTCTAGGTCTATTCGCCGTCGTCGTTTCGCCGTTCCGCCGTCGGGACAATTGGCCGTTGGTCAAATTCGCCGTAGGAACGATTCGCCATACAAATCGAAAATCGAAAATAACTTTTAATCTTGAGGGACTGTTATCAATTGAAAAAACTATACTAAACCTACCTCTAACCTAAGCGCTTGAGTAGCAATGTACATTTAGGCTGGCATTTTTTTTAAGTTTCAAATACTGTTTAGTATCATAATATTCACGTGTTTGTATCAATTGAAAAAAAAATATACTAAACCTACCTCTAACCTAAGCGCCTGAGTGGCAATATACGCATAGGTTGGCATTTTTTTAAGTTTCAAATTAATGCTGTTTAGTATCATATTCCCATTTTTGAATCCATTGGAAAAATATACTAAAGCTGAATTTACTAAGAGTAAATTATTTTGATGAATGCTCCTAAATCATCTTCCAACGGCGAATCGTCCCTACGGCGAATTTGACCAACGGCTAACACTGTCCCAACGGCGAAACGGTGACGGCGAATCGGCAAAGGCGAACCGGCACCGCGGGGCGAATAGTCCCTAACCGACTTCACTATCAGTTTGTTTGTTTTCAATAAATGAAACTAGCCATATATTTATCTGAAGTCAAGTTGTAATGGCAGCGACGCGACGACCACTTGTCCCGGCAGCTACTTGTCTCGCGACCAGTTGCCTCGGCGGCTAGTTGTCTCGGCGGCCAGTTGTCTCGGCGGCCAGTTGTCTCGGCGGCCAGTTGCCTCGGCGGCCAATTGTCTCGGCGGCCAGTTGTCTCGGCGGCCACTAGTCCCATCCCGACCTGAGGGGATTTCGGGAAAATACATTTATGTAGAACGCCGAATAAGGAGTCAATAATTATACAAATTGAATGAATGGAATGTTCGAGTGGTAGAACGTTTCGTCCGTGATAGGAGGGGGAAATGAATCGCACGGACTGGTTAACTATATCCAGTTTTTTATGTGAAACAAAAAAATGTGAAAAATCAAACAACATTTTTGATCTAGGATAATGGGAATATCGACTGTAGTAGATTGGCTGCGTCAGTTCATAAATAAATTTATTTCCCATCACCAAATTCTACAAGTTCTCTTTGTTACAAAACTATTGCTATCCAAACAATGTAATCAGATTACAAAAATCTATGTAGCAGCATAAACATCTTCATCATGCAGGATGCAATAGACAAATTCGTAACTTTTTTCGCATTGATCCACCCTCTTATTCATCCTTCCAACGCATAAATCGAAAATATCATCGGTCAACCTGGTAACCTCTTTGAAAATCCCTTCTTTGTTTATGGTTCCATCTTCATTCAGAAGATTGAAGAAATAATACAAGCAGTTAAGGTAACATTTAAAACTTCGCGTCTCGGGTATTTTTAATAGTCCAAAATATTGGTCGAATTCTTCCTTGGTTGCACCTGTTAAAATGAAGCACTGCGGATACTGTTTGGCTTGTTTGCCCCATATATCAAAGACCTCCTTGCGAGAAGTCTAAAACGACCTTTAGATGAATTGTGACACAAGATGTACTTACAGTGGAATTAAAAGCGAAGCCAGTTGAAACGACTACAAAAATCACTAATAGTACCTTCATCACTTACTCTTTAAGTGCAAAACAGCTCAACTGCTGGTTACTATTGTTGCCCGATGTGATTCTCAAAGAATACTAAATGGAGTTGTCAAACAATTCACAATGTTAATAAAAAGCCCTATTTGACAACCTGCATTATTTCCATAGTCTCTGTACGATAAGCTCATAATATACTACTGAAGACAAGCCTTAATGTTCAAATGGTTACAAACAATGATAATTACGGAAGCACCGTAAACTTGATCTTTCTCAACATGAAAAAGAAGACATATGGTGCTCTTTACAATTACTGCCGTTAATTCGTCAGTCTCACTATTTTACATTTCACATGGGTGCACATTATTTTAAATAATACTGTCTTTTTTTGTGACAATCAGTAATATTTATCTCACTTGTCTCATTTTTGAAAAATAAACCGTAGTTATGTCCCAGCAAACACATTTATATATATATATGTATAAAGTACATACAAATTATGTAAGAGCTTGTTAGAATTACATAAAACTGGAAGATAAATAAGAGAAAATGAATGTCAGGATGTCAGCAATTTGGCATATAATATATTATGTCTATTAGATGTAAATTCTTTTATGTCTGCAGCACATGAATTTATATACGTTTTATGTATATTTACATAAAAAATATTAGTTCTAAAAGCGTTGCGATGATCAAATGGCAGCTACTCAAGCATAATGTATATTATTATCAATGTAAGAAATTATTTAAGCAGTTCCATAAAAAAAATGGAAAAACTACATTTTTACGTGCAACTGTACTTTTAATTAACTTAATTCTTGCACGAACCCGTTTTTACCTGAACTGAAAGCCGACAGTTTATTTTGATATATATAGTTGCTTGAAAAGTTTTCCCTAATCGGATTCGAACCTTTGCGGATGGGCGTTGCAAATTTCGAAATCCGACATGTATTTTCTTTGTGTCCGACATTGTACCACTGCGCTAATCTGAAAAATTCCATCTTTTTATTTCGTCCTTCGTAACTTTGCGCTGTTTCGCTTTATTAGTTAAAATTTTGTGTGATTATATTTTATATTATTTATTTTCTATATAAATTAGACGCTTTTAGTCGATACGGATCTAATATTAAATGTACGTGAACTACAATTTTTGGAGTTATAGGAAACACGCACGTGCGATTATTTACTTATGCGGCGCAAATAGAAACGGACTTTATTTTCGACCATGCAATGATAATTTCTAATTATATTTACAGAAGGCATACATAAAACATATATAATACTTCTTACATATGAGATTTTAAATATAACGTACATAAATCTAATCATGTAAATATGACGGCACATAAATTTCATGAGTAATATGTAATTATCTGTATGTATATATTATATGAATTTCTGTATATATATAGAATATCCGTAAGTTTCTATACTATTATGTAAAATATACGTAATGTATGACATACGGTTTATATAACTTTATTAAAGAATACTTACATACTTGATATATAAAAAAGCATAATATGTAGGGGTATTTACTTCAATTTTATATATGTCGGATGTATATTTTATATGTTTGTTTGCTGGGGTACACTATTCTTCCCATACTTTACTGCGACCAATCTGGTAGTTGAAATGCAATGAAACCATGTTCGTTTATCATTATGCCACATTATCCCGACCTGCCCTGTGACGACACCAGTCTAGGTCATGATGGAGTCTAGGTTAAAATCCTTCGATTTCGTTGCTTCGAACCCGATTAGTTTGTGTCTTTGGCCACCTACGGTTTACAATATCATAGGATGTCATTCCAAAGCTTCTTCATCTTCGTCTGACAGTTTGTAGTCCGAATTATCAGTTCCACTACATAAAAGAGATCCCCAGTCTCAGAAACATCTATCTTGTGATGTAAGTAAGTCCAATCTTCCCCTACGTTGTGTAACTAAACTGATGGTGCTTACCAAGACCTGTCAAGTTGCAGGAAGGAGAAAAAGAAACAAGCATTTAACGTGAACGTTCACCTGGAACTGGCCGAAGGAAGAACAGGCAAAGAAACATTCGGTTACGTTCCCAAGCAACCAACTACACAATAAACAGAGACACAAAGAAACGTCATGTCGTGAGGGAGTAAACTTGGTCGACATCATTAACATTAACGTCTGCTACAACATTCAGTAGACAAACACAAAACACATACACCATTCGAACTTCTTCCAATTCGAAATGTACCGACAGGCCTGGTTACGGTAACTTTTCGGTTAAAGTTGTAATTTCGAGATGAATGCTTGTGTGTTTTATATACCTCTGCATCTATCGTCTATGATTTTTAGATTTCTCGTCTAACCTCTCGATTCTCATCTCCAATTTCTGATCCTTGGGTACTCAATCCTGCTCCTTGGCCTGATCTTAGTCCCTAATCTACGTCCAGTCTGTAGTCCCAACCTCTAGTCTCAAAGGTTTAGTACCTAGTCTGTTGTTTACACAGTTTTTCGTATTTTGTTTATTGTCTCTTGCCGCTCATCATCCTTTGTCTCTAGTATCTAATCTTTGCGTCTGTCGCTTTGCTTCCTGGTCGGTAGTGGCTGATTTGAATTTTTGGTTCCTCGCTCTCACTAATAGAGTTTTTGGTCATCAATTTCTTCCTATTCCTCAGTTTCAAATTATTTACTCTGGTGTAGGAACCAAATTCACTCTTGGTCCTGTCTTTTGATACCTGATGCGGCTTATTCACTTGCTGATGATGAATTTAAGTGCCTTCTTCCGTTCATGATCCACTGTTTTATTATAAGTACTCTAACTTTTAATTCTACCAAGGAGCGCTGTGTGATTTGAGTACAATCTCACTAGTCCAATAGCATCAGGTGACTCTATTATTGGATGCTTTTCGATATATGACCACAGAGAGTTGTACCTTACATCTTCTACTCTAAAAACGTCCTCTACACTTTATTAATAGTTTATGGTGATTTTGCACTTGATTAAGTATTTAGCAGGCATGAAAGGGAATGAATGAATTAATTGATTAACGACGCGGCAATATCCGCTTTACGGTGATTAGGTACCGCCGTTTTCCCTGAAGAAGCGCAGATGTTGTGTTCGATGTCACCCATGCTTATCATGAAAAACTGATAGCTACCCAGCAAACACATTTATATATAAAATACATATAAATTAAGTAAGAGCTTTTTAGATTTATATAAAACTGAAAGAAAAATAAGAGATATTTAATGTCAGGATGTCAGCAATTTTCAAAATAATATATATGTGTATTAGATGTAAATTCTTTATATCTGTAGTACATGAATTTATATACGTTTTATGCATATTGTATGTAATATTCACATAAAAAATATAGTTGTAAAAGCGTTGCCATAACCAAATGGCAGCTACTCGAGCATAATGTAATTATTACCAATGTAAAAAATTATTTCAGCAGTTTCAAATAAAAAAATGGAAAAACTACATTTTTACGTGCAACTGTACTTTTAATTAACTTAATTCTTGCACGAACCCGTTTTTACCTGAACTGAAAGCCGACAGTTTATTATGATATTATATACTTGCTTGATAAGTTTCCCTTAACCGGATTTGAACCGTTGCGGTTGGGCGTTGCAAATTCCGAAATCCGACATGTGCTTTCTTTGTATCCGACATTGTACCACTGCGCTAATCTGAAACATTCCTTTTTTTATTTCGTTCTTCCTAACTTTGCGCTGTTTCGCGTTTTTAAATTATGTTTGATTATGTCGTTGAGTGAAGTCTTATTCAATGATTATACCTACCTTTATGTTAAAAATGACCAGGATTTAATTTATTTTATATTATTTATTTTCTATATAAATTAGACGCATTTTAGTCGATACGGATCTAATATTAAAGGTACGTGAACTACAATTTTTGGCGTTATAGAAAACCCGCGCGTGCGATTAATTATGCGGTGCAAATAGAAACGGACTTTTATTTTCGACAATATAATATATGTAATGATAACTTCTAATTATATTTACAGAAGACATACATAAAAAATATGTAATACTTCTTACATGTAAGATTTTACATTTAACGTACATAAATCTAATCATATAAATTATGACAGCACATAAATTTCATGGGTAATATGTAATTATCAATATGTATAATAGAATTTCTGTATAGATACAGAGTATCCGTAAGTTTCTATACTATTATGTAAAATATACGTAATCTGTGACATACGGTTTATATAACTTTATTAAAGAACACTTACATACTTGATATATAAAAAAGCATATGTAGGGGTATTTACTTCAATGTTATATATGTTGTATGTATATTTTATATGTGTGTTTGGTGGGTAACGACACTCGAATTCATCTTTCTTTAAAGCTAGAATATTATATGAAACCTTGACTGAAACCAATTCGATTGCTGTATTCGCGACGAGAGGGTCTACACCTTGGATGTTTGAGTAATTTCTATGCATTGATCCCAGTTATGAACTTCAGAGACTTATAAAAATAAGTAGAAATTGTAGAAGTTAATTTTGCGTGCTCCGGACAAGTTGATCCTATTCTTATGGGCGGTTATTTTCCACCCTCAGGTTGGTTAATGAAGTGGTGCGCCTCCTCATCGTTTTAACTCTCATACTGAAGTAAGTGTTATAAGGATAGCTGTCAACAGAGAATTTGCTGCTCTTGTCGTAGATTGTATGCAATAAATTCTTACAACATATTTAGTAGGTAATAAAAGTATATTATGAATTGTTCATTACAACCAACAATGGGGAGGTGTAACATTCTCACATTCATTATTTGGTGTGACGATTGTTCAGAAATATATTTTTCCCAGTTTTTTTCCCGCATTTTGCATAATGTAATTACGCTTAAAATTAAATACAGCAGATCTTCGGTCCATAGTTGCATATGAATCTGTTTTCAACAACAAAGGCAGCAAATGAGAGAAGAACGATTCGCAAATGCTTGTATCAATATTTCAACGTTCCAAAAACATGATGCATTTGAGCACTCTGTAGATACACTATTTTATGACCTTTGAAGTAGTGAATAAAATGTTTCCAACCATAAGAATAAAACACCTTTGCCCCTTAAATATGACTATTAATCCGTTCCATCTGCTGTCGGTTTTACATCCAGAGTAAGCGAAATATTAGTGCTGCTCCATAAATTACTGCTTCTTTTAGAATTCCACCCAGGCGATTATTAACAAATGGAAAATTTGGCTTACAAACGAACATCCCGAATATACCAAATCGACTGGTGCGATGAATTGATAAAGGATATTGAAAAACTGACCCATGGAATGACGATGATTGTACGGTAATGTTCAATGAGAAGACGGATGGTTGCGAAAAGGCTGCTGATTTTGTTGATTCGTGTTGATTCGAAAAATATTATTTTATTCCATGTAATAGTATAGGATACACTGAACCAAATAACTAATTAAAATGTGTTTGGGACGCCACTATCACAATCGAAGAAGTCGAGGAGAAGAGTTATGGTGGAGGATGGTTTGCTTGATCTACTCTTGAGTGAAGTTGGTCAATACATTTAGAATATTAAGTCTAAGGTAAGGTTCAGTAGATTAGGATTACCTCCCAACATCCTGTACCTAGCTACAGAGTCAACACGTGGATTAATTAAAAATGGGAAAGCTTTATAATGATGGGACCTCATCACTATTCAAGTCATGGTCCCAGAATATTTAATGATATGCAACTGAACTTTGTCAACGATATTAAGTGACACGATAGGAAACGTTGCCTTTAGATAATAAAGAAACTCAACTCGAATCAGCAAAAAATCAGGAGACGTATGGGTTACCAACACTCACTCTTGATCTCTTTAGGTATAACTGATTGAATTCTGGTTCATAGTGGCGTTCCTCGAAGAGAATATACAGGTGAACAGGTAAGGGTAAGGAATTGTATAATTATTCTTCTGTAGCTTCAAACAATTGTAGCTCTCGGCTTCCTCGCCAAATGTACAATAGAGAGGCTTTGCGAAAGGTGGTCCTAGGCACAGACAATTTATTTTAAAGGAATCATCTCAGCGAAATATCATTAATCTGTCTAAGCATGAGCAGAGAACAGTTACAGGTCTACTTAAGGTGCATCTACAAACCTTGACTGATTTAATGAGGAACAGCACTACATTTGGTAAGTAGAGGTGAACCGCTCTCTAAATCTAGTGAACAATATGAAGGTGTGCTTTCAAACATTATTATTCTTGAAAATAAATGCTATGATAATGAGTTATACAGTAAGCGTATTCGTACGCTTTTTCGCACCGATCCAATTTTTCCTGATACTTTACGTCGCAAAAATCCAATATTTCGTCAGTTAACTTTTCAACATTTTTGACGAGTGTGTCCTTATTAACACTCCCATCTTCATTTATAAAACCATATACCCTATAGACACAGTCGATATAGCATTTAAAGTTGTAACGTGTAGGTATTCGAATTAGTTGATAGTATTGATCCACTTCCTCTTCTGTTGCACCTGTCTTTTTTAAACATTCGGGGTGTTCTTGTTGAGAACGGGTTTCCCATTTGGCACCGATCTCCTTTGGAGACTCCTAAAGATTTCACTGTACTGTTAGTGACGTAAGAAACACTTACCGTCGAGTTGAAGGCGAAAGCAACATGAAGGATTATAACAACTATAAGGGGTTTAAGATTCATCTCATTCACAAATACTACTAGTGAAACAATTTCTCGCTGTGTCTATATTTATGGGAAGATTTCAGGGATTTTCCATTAATACACACTTAGTGCTCGATTTTTTGCTTTCATTTACTTTGTAATTGAAATGGTCCAAAGTGGCGCAATATTATAGAATTGATTATATGCAATGGAAAATTCACAGGAATTGTGTTTTATTACTTAATCAGCAGTAAATTATAATTAATTGGTTGTTTTACATAAAAAGTTTTTGCATAAACCTTGGAAATGTTCAACTCGTTCGTCATACGAATAAATTTTAGCAAAATTGCAATTGCTTATAATTAGAGCTGTAATCGTAGCAGATTTATTAGCTCTACATGCCCACGCCCTTTTTTTTAAATTGATGAATTAAAGTAGAAATGGTCGTTCAAGTTTAGAAATGGAATTCAAAATGTGACTGACTTTCCGAGACTATCAAAGATATTAGCTAAATTGACTAATCTTGCACTGTTCATCATGTCATGATTTTTTTTCAGTGAAAAAAATGCGAACTTTTGTTCAAATATTCGGCATAATTATGTACTTTTAGCTCGAATTTACTTCAGCCTTGCGTGATGATCGAACACTGGAATGAGGACATCTGCTTTCCTGATTAACAATCCAAAAAAAATGGAGTTTCTATAATTTCTAACCATTGAGGTAAGCACCATTCTTGCTTCTATAATTCCTCTCAATGCTCATATCGCTTTTGATCTCTTTAGCGTCACCGATACTATTGATTGGAAGCTATGCATAGGATTCGCCTCCGGTGAAGATTATAAAAGGTAACTCATACTTTATTGATTATCCCATTTGCTTTCGTGTATATTAGTAACCAATTTTACACTACAAATTTAGCTCATTGACTTTAACATTCGATTAACAACGAATATGAGTTTGAAAGTAAATTAGTTTATCTTAGAATTTTTTTCATGTTCATTTAATCTTATATTTCAATGTTTATATAATTGATAATCCTGCCCTACTTATCTGTGGAATTTCTATTTAAATATTTAAATATTCCACGTTCACTATTTTCACTGTGCTTACTTATTGACTACTCGTTTCTCGTTCAGCTATCTAGTTATTATTGTTCAGTATCATATTGAAAATATCTTTGCAGTTCTAACCTTCAATTTTGTGTAGGTATGTTTTAGAACTACGTGGCACCCTTTTTCTCTTTTATTGTAATCATTACCGCAAAACTCCCTAATCCTTATTTTTTGTATTTAACTCACACCCATCGAGTCCTTATAACTGAGCGACCGTGGTGGACAAGTCAAAAGTTAACGTAACAAATCATTCATGAGGGCAACTTCTTAAGAGGGTACTCTATTATGGACTATCTCCCAACGGTTCGTTGCATGACTTGTTTTACAAAGCAATGGATAATAATTACGCTAATTGCTGGGAATGCAACTTTATGTGTGACCTTTTCGGTCCATTGATAATTATACTTTAGATTGGAGGTTATCACAGGGTGGAAATGAAAAGGAATCAATGTGTCTATTCAAGCCGACCAGAGGCAACCCTCTCCCAAGACTGGCTACTGTAGCAGCCTTAAGTGAGAAGCCCCCCCCCCCCCCCCCCCGCCTTCACATAAAGTGTATTGGAAATCTTTAAATCATAAAGACAATTCGAGATACTTTAAAGATGCAGTATTTATTTGATCTACTAAAGATTAAACAATAATAATTACTCAACATAAAACTTGAAATGAAGGTTCTCTTACATCTTACACATCGAATTAAGTGGAGGCTCCGACGACTGCCGTCGGTGTTACCGAGTGATGATGCAAGACACAAATAAAGAAATCATAAACCTCTTCGCATCGATCTGTGGTATTGGACCGTTCTGCGTTGCAATCATTAACGATATCGTAAGTTACGTTTTCAACGTCCTCAACGAGTTGATCCGCGTTAATAACTCCATCGTCATTAATAAAATGGAAGCTTCTATACATACACTCTAAGTAACATTTGAAATTTTTCGTTGAAGGAATTCGAATAAGGGCCCAATAGTCGTCTACATCCCCCTGATCCACTCCAGAAGATTTGTAGCATTCAGGATGTTCCTTTTCTAATCGATCCTTCCATCTGTCAAATACTTCGTGAGGATTTTTCTGCAACGAGATATAAATTACAAAGCAAAGGACAAGTGTCTCAATACCGTCGAATTGTAAGTGATTACGACCGGAAAGGCCAGGACAATTGCAACAGGAACAAACCTGGAAAACATATTCTATCACACTACACAAGAAGAAGGTATTGCGCAGTTCGAATGTCGTGTACGTTGGTACAAGGTGTGATTAATAATTAATTATTCTACAGAGTGTTCCAGAGAAATAATAATCATAGCTGGTGAATCATAAATGGGTATAAGATTGGCGAATATGAAGGTACCACCTCCGTTAGGTACCGAATTTGTCTGCGTACTTGTTGGCTCTTTCGGAATTGACGTAGTACAACTGAGTAACATCAACTATCGGATTGACTGTATATTAATAAATTCATTTATTCATGAAATTAATTTACATTGTGCAGATAAGCACATCGCTCATTTAATGATGTGAAAGAAGCATACATTAATTTATAGATTTAATGAGATTTTCTCATCAGACTTGGAACCGTGGGATAAAAAATGGAATTGAATTGAATTAAAAACTTGGTCTTAATCGGCTAATTAACGGTTTCACCATCACTAACTTCATTTTTACCTTCTTTATGCTACAAGGGCTTTGCTTTATGTTGCCAGGATTGGCCTTTGCATGCTTAATGATTGATGGACGGACATTTTTAGAAGCTGAGTATGTCGATATTGCACCAATTTTATTCGGTTTACTGTAGGATACGTGGGTACAAGTTCGAAAGCTTTCCATACTGCGCACATCACACACTTTGGTATTTTGTTCGAAAACAAAAATAATTACTGTTTTACAAAGAGAGTATAATATAATTGTAAGCTTTCCTTGCACAAATATTTAGCTCAAATTGTGACAAACTTCAGTAATAGTCTAATCAATCTAACGTGGTTTCTTCCGAAACTATTGGAGAAATGCCACATTAGGGACAGCTATCAATGTAATCAAAGTAAATTCGGCGTACTTGCCATACGCAGGGTGGGACACGGTTCAAAGGAGTTGTCTTTAGATGTAGGAAAACCTTTTGGCAATACCTTACCAAAATCAATTAAAACTGACGAACCCGTGTATAGAATGTACCATGCGGAAACACATCTATAATGGTGGAGGGTGGCAACAGGGAGAGATCTTTCATAACTACTGTGGACTGCCACATAGGCGATTAAGTGAGGGAGGCTGTATCACATTTGGTTTTCCGGATGGCATGGTGGTTAGTGTACGTATGTAGCAGACTTTAACATAACCTATCAATTGTGATGTAAGGAGAGCCTTAAACCTAATGGAAAAATTGTGCGGAGAGTAAGACTTGTGGGTTAATTCGACAAAAACAAAACCCCATCCTGTTCTCGCGAATAACATAGCTTTGTGAGGTAAAGGGCACATCAACGTACTGCACCACACAGCAGGTAGTGGGGAAAGTAAATTAATTGGGCATTACACTAACGGCTGACCTCCATACGAAGCCGGATATCAGGTGTAGAGGAACCATGGATAGAACCACAGTTTTTTCTAAATCTGGAATGAACAGCGGCCGTGTTCCAAGCCATTCAGATTTGCTAGATAGAACGTCTTTTGCGTAACTGGAAAAGTTTTAAAAAAGTTGTTAGACAAAAAAGCAAACAAGACATAACAAAATAGTAAGTAGGTACTGAGTGCTCACTAAGATGTGTGTTTTTCTGAGTTTATTATGATGATCCCCAGCTGCCGAACTGTGTGAAAAGGTGAACGGAGACCTGATTATGCATTTTGATAATTGCAACCAGAGGTGATATCCCGATTCAATTAATTTAGAAAAGCGTAATAATATGTTTGTTCATCTAATGCAAAAAAAGTTGTTTTTCCTAATAATTTTGCAATTATTATGATAATACATAAACCCATATCAACATAATCTTATCTCTTTACAAGTATATAATGTACTTATATTTAATGTATGCACGTAAACATATCTGTACTAATGTTTTTTGTTTGGTTACTTAGTTCTCCCCCCCCCCCCCTTGCCTTGAATCGGTCTCGCATCCACGAACAAGTTACCACGACAATTTTGCAGGTTATGAGAAAACTTTCGGAAAAAATTTGGCCCAATCGTAATAAGTGTTAAAAGTGCTCTCTTCTAGTTTACACACTTATGGCTGCCATTTTCCTTATTAAATCAAAAATCAACTAATCTAATGCGTTACTTGGCGTTGTATAGAGATTTAAGATGGCCTCCATAACGAATTTAGGTGTGGGGATCTAGGGAGCCATAACTTGGGTTCTTCTCTACTCATTGCGTTAATACGGGCGCCGTTTTCCGACTGAGGCGAAGCCGAGGCCGGCCGGTGGCTTAGGCCGTATTGACACTTGACGACCGAGGGAAATATTAGATTTGTCTGTCCATATGGATAAAACAATTCTTTATTTCTTGCTAAGGGCGTGACGTCTTTGAAGTAGCTTTTAACAACTGAGCCCCGTTGATTTGTATTGTTACTAAGTTACTTTGGCGGTTGCATCATATATATCGAAAAAATATTTTCTGTCTATAAGATGCTAAAAATGTTATGGTATTACACCTTTGCATTCTCCATAAAAAAACTGTTCTCAAATTGTAAATTTAACACCTCCCCCCCCCCCCCCCAGGCTCCTTTTTTAACGATGACATTTTTTTTATGATTTACAAATTGTATGCCACCAGCTTCCTTATGGACGGAAAGAAATGCCATGGTTCATTATGTGCAGAATCCGGTTAGGTGAGTCTTGGGGGGGGGGGGCTTCGACAACGGCCAAAGGAGACGAACATCAATAAAGTTTCTGCTACGTGGTAACCAGATCAGACATCAAATTCGGGTAGAAATTTCAGTGCACACTTTCGCAACATTTATGTTAGTCAAGAAGTTTTTGATTGAGGTAAAAATTGACAACAATATTCCACGATAACAATTCAAGTCTCAAGGTCAAGGTTACTGTGACAGGGAGCATTTAAATAAGCGATACAGTAGATAATTATGTATAACGTGCCTAACGTTGGTAGCGAGGAAAATATTTCGGTAAATAGGTATGTGCCCACAAGCATGCGTTATGACAACAGAGACCGTGGTTTCTCGCCCCGTGGGAAGGAGTGTCTCCGTTGTACAACCTTTAGAGAAATACTATTTTAAATAACATTTGCTCTAAGGCATCTCTCTCTCAAAACTCAATGCTGCAGCAGCGTTAGGTGAGCAGACGTTTACCCCCCCCCCCTTCACATTAAATTACTTATTTATTAAGTGTATTGAAAAACTTGAAATCATAAAGATAATTTCATTTAAAATAAACACATCAAATATGTAATATTACTTTATCGGATCTAATAAACCTCAACATGCAACTTGCAATGTAGGTTCCGTTATATCTTAGACCAGCCCTACACGAGCCGCATTTTGCAGTTGGACCGACCACACAATTGCGATTGCGGTCGCCCCATAAGAAACTACAGACGCGCGTTTCGACTGCAGTGAACGCCCGTGTACGTCTGGTGCAGTATTTCTTATGGAGGACTGCAGTTCGCCGGAACGCGACCGCAATTGTGTGTTCGGTCCGACTGCAAAATGCGGCTCGTGTACGGCTCGTCTAACACATTAAATACAGTGGAGGCTCCGACTATTGCCGTCTATGTTATTTAAGAAGAGTAACTAGGATAATTCTGCATGAGACAAATACGAAAACCATAAACCTTTTCGCACGGATCTGTAGTATCGGACTGTTCTGCGTAGCAATCATTAACGATATCGTAAGTTAGGTTTCCATATTCCGCAACGAGTTGATCCGCGTTAATAACTCCATCCTCATTAATAAAATTGAAGCTTCTATACATACACTCTAAGTAACATTTGAAATTTTTCGTTGAAGGAATTCGAATAAGAGCCCAATAGTCGTCTACATCCCCCTGATCCACTCCAGAAGATTTGTAGCATTCAGGATGTTCCTTTTCTAATCGATCCTTCAATCTGTTAAATACCTCGTGACGATTTTTCTGAAACGAGATATAAATTACAAGGCAAAGGACAAGGGTCTCAATACCGTCGAATTGTAAGTGATTACGGCCGGAAAGGCCAGGACAATAAGAACAAACCTGGAAAACATATTCTATCACACTACACAATAGGAAGCAATTCGAATCTCATATGCGTTGGTCCAAGGTGTGTTTAATAATTAATTATTCTACAGGGTGTTCCAGAGAAATAATCATAGCTGGTGAATCATAAATGGGTATAAGATGGGCGAATATGAAGGTACCACCCCCGCTAGGTACCGAATCTGTCTGCGTACTTGTTGGCTCTTTCGGAATTGACTTAGTACAACTGAGTAACATCAACTATCGGATGGACTGTATATTAATAAATTCAATTATTCATGAAATTAAATTACATTGCTCACTTAATGATGTGAAAGACGTGTGCATTAATTTATAGGATAAATGCGATTTTCTCAGACTTTGAACCTTGGGATATAAAATGGAATTGAATTGAATTAAAAAATTGGTCTTAATTAGCTATTTAACGGTTTCACCATCACTAACTTTATTTTTACCTTCTTTATGCTACAAGGGTTTTGTTTTATGTTGCCAGGATTGGCCTTTGCATGCTTAATGATTGGTAGACTGACACTTTTAGAAGCTGAGTGAGTATGTCGATATTGCACCAATTTTATTCAGTTTGCTGTAGGATACGTGGGTACAAGTTCGAAAGTTTTCCATACTGCGCACATCATCACACTTTGGTATTTTGTTCAAAAACAAAAATAATTACTTTTTTACAAAGAGGGTATATAATTGTAAGCTTTCCTTGTATTAGCTCAAATTGTGACAATTTTGCTCTAACTTCAGTAATAGTCTAATCAATTTAACGTGGTTTCTTCCGAAACTATTGGAGAAATGTCACATTAGGGACGGCTACCAATGTAACCAAAGTAAATTCGGCGTACTTGCCATACAACATGCTTCAAAGGAGTTTGTTTTTAGATATAGGAAAAATTTTTGACAATACCTTACCAAAATAAATTAAAACTGACGACGCAAGAGGGCGCATCCCACTGTGTATAGAATGTACCATGCGGAAACACGTCTATAATGATATGAGATACGCGAGGGTGGTGACAGGGAGAGATCTTTCAAAACTACTGTGGACTGCCACATAAGCGATTCAGTGAGGCACGCTGTATTACATTTGGTTTTGCGGATGGTATAGTGGTTGGTGTACGTAACGTGTACGTGTAACATAACCTATCAATTATGATGTAAGGAGAGCCTTAAACCTAATGAAAAAATGGTGCGGAGAGGAGAACTTGTAGGTTAATTCGGCAAAAACAAACCTCCATCCTGTTCTCGCGAATAACGGAGCTTTATGAGCTAAAGGGCACATCAACTTGCGATACCACACTGCAGGTAGTGGGGAAAGTAAATTAATTGGGCATTACACTAACGGCTGATCTCCATACGATGGCGGATATCAGGTGTAGAGGAACCATGGACTGAACCACAGTTTTTTTCTAAACCTGGAATGAAAAGCGTCCATGTTCCAAGCAGAGATATATGCGATTCTGACGGGCGGCGGGTCCTTGATCGTTAGGGACGATAATTCAACAGTAGCACCCTGCGATTCTCATCTGATACCTAATCGTGACTGAATTTCCTCCGATAGCGTAACCATGCTTAAGAATTATCAGATTACGTAGACGAGCTAGGGGTTCTCCTTTTCTGTCTGAGCAGCTTTTACCTCTTTGAAACATCTGCTGTTTGTTACGAGATTTATATGCTGATCTCGTATCATTTATTACTGGTCGAAGCTGAGTTAACCCAAAGCTTACATAATTAATGCAGACACATGTAAAGAGCGCCACACATGTTGAGTTCGCTGCCATCGTCTCCATTAGAAAAACACCTTCAATTAATAATATAGGGGTTACTGGCAATCGAATTCAAAGACGGACGACTCCTCCCAGTGCGTAAACAATTTAAGAATTGTATTTTTTCACTTTGTATATGGGTCGTTGTTAATAAGTACCAGATTGGGGCAGTGGTGGTTTCGGGGGGGGGGGGGGGATTGGGTAATTACCACCCCTAAGAATTTTTCGTTCGCCAATTTATTTTTATTCTTAAAAATTACCAACATTTCAAACAAACAAGTTAAGTTATGGTAAATCTAGTCGGCAATCTATAACGGTGAATTTTTCCCAAACTGCTGGAGCGAGTCTTGAAAGGGACCGATGCGGAGATACCCGATATATTTTTTTAAATTACCCCCCTTAAGGCAGTTGGCTGGAAACGCCATTGGATTGGAGCGCCCAATCCAACACAAAATTCTTACTAGGGGTGTGAAACGGTTCCGGATCCAAAACAAGATCCGATATGGATCCGAATCTTCACCGGATCTCCAGCTATGATATATTCGGATTCGGATTTCTCCGGATCTCATACATAATTCGGATCCTTAAGATCCGGATCCGTAGATCGGGATTTGTTAAACCGGATTCGCGTATCCGGATTCGAAATTCGTTCACACGTGAATTCTGTTGTTGATGTATGCAATGAACTTCGTGATTCTTTGTGAAACCTATAAAATTCATTCATCGGAATCTCAAAATGGATCAGTAAATGAAATTTACTGTAATCTAGTAATCACCTCCACAAATTTATTCAAATACGGATACAGCTACATACTTTAGATCCACATCCTATGTAAATTAATAGTAATGCAGGTCCGGATTTAACTCACAAATCCATAGATCCGTGGGTCCGGATTTAACCCCCAATTCCGTAGATTCGGATTTAACCTTCGGATTTTCGATCCGGATCCACAAAAATCCAGTATTCGGATCCATTGGTTCCCGATATTTTTGGATGCCATACCCGGATCCATAACATTTGCGGATCTTTACAGCCCTAATTCTTACGCAAGCTAGACTACGTGGTGATGAACGACGTGTATCGAGGTACAAAATAGCAACATATCCTAAATTTAAGCATCCCCGTGCAGGAGCGGAGTAAGTATAACCTTACCACAGGGGGACTGCGTGACGCATAAGGCGACTGTTCAATGCAGAGAAGGAACGGACGTAGTGTGTATGTAGGCAAGTGGATTATGTGACGGCTGAAACTTGCAATTGTAAAATCAAACTAATCAAAGAATTGGTTGAATGCTCCTCATCGAAGTGTATCATCAAAGTTTTTATACATTGCATCCTAAGATATTCGACATCAACTAGAGTCTAATGTAGGTAATCATGGCCTGCGATAACGCAAGTAGTTATTAAGGCGCTGCCTTATATTCCAGGTTACGGAATGTTTGTCTTAGTAAGAGAAAAATGCGTGAGAGTGAGCACTTTTGGGGATTGTTTTCCGAACCAATTGGAATTAAGTTAAATATTATTTATAATACGGTGATAAGTTTTGATTGGTTTTATGCATTCAGAGTTACTAGAGAGAACGCCTTTTGAGTTACTGGGAAAGTTTTAAAAAGATTGTTAGGGGGGAGTTGTGAGGAATACGAACGAATAAAATTGCTGTAAATTTGTGCCAATAAGAGTTCTAGTTTTCCACTTCAAAAAGAAATAAGTGGTTAGTTGCAGTTGAAAGTAAATTTGATACCTTAAAGGTTAGTAAAACTGTTCCCTTTTGATGCGTAATTACATCTGGGAACGTATTGTGTTTTTTACGGTATTAGAACTTTATGAATAAAAACAATAAGCGATGGAAACCCTAAGCTCAGCTTGAGCGAGTAGTATAATTGACAGATTTATAAAATATATTATAATACAAAAAAACAATATGAATAATTAACAGACATAGAGACTGAGTGTTCACTATGGTGTCTGTTTTTCTGAATTATGATTATTCCCAGCTGCCGAACTGTGTGAAAAGTTGAACGTAGACCTGATTATGTATTTTGATAATTACATGAAAATTCAATTAATTTAGAAAAGCGTAATAAATATGTTTGTTCAACTAATGCAAAAAAAGTTGTTTTTGCTAATAATTTTGCAATATTATTATGATAGTACATAAACCCATATCAACATAATCTTATCTACTTACAAGTATATGCACTTATATTTAATGTATGCACGTACACATATCTGTATTTATGTCTTTTTTTTTGTTAGTTGTGTCCCAGCAAACACACATATAAAACATACATACAACATATATAAATTGAAGTAAATACCCCTACATATGCTTTTTTATATATCAAGTATATAAGTATTCTTTAATAAGGTTATATAAACCGTATGTCACACAATTACGTATATTTTACATAATAGTATAGAAACTTACGGATATCATGTATACAGAAATTAATATAATATATATATATATATATAGATAATTACATATCACTCATGAAATTCATGTGCTGTCATATTTACATGATTAGATTTATGTACGTTATATGTAAAATATTATATGTAATATTACTTATTTTTTATGTATGCCTTCTGTAAATATAATTAGAAATTATCATTACATTACATATATTTTATGGTCAAAAATAAAGTCCGTTTCTATTTGCGCCACATAAGTAATCGCACGCGCGTGTTTTCTATAACGCCAAAAATTGTTGTTCACGTACCTACCTTTAATATTAGATCCGTATCGACTAAAATGCGTCTAATTTATATAGAAAATAAATAATATAAAATAAATTAAATCCTGGTCATTTTTAACATAAAGTTAAAGATAGGTATAATTATTGAATAAGACTTCACTCAACGGTATAATCAAACAAAATTTAAACTAATAACGTGAAACAGCGCAAAGTTACGAAGTACGAAATAAAAAGAAGGGATGTTACAGATTAGCGCAGTGGTACAATGTCGGATTTCAGAATTTGCAACACCCACCCGCAAACGTTCGATCCGGTTAAGGGACACTTTTCAAGCAAGTATATCATAATAAACTGTCGGCTTTCAGTTCAGGTGAAAACGGGTTCGTGCAAGAATTAAATTAAATATAATTAAAAGTACAGTTGCACGTAAAATGTAGTTTTTCCATTTTTTGTATGGAACTGCTTAAATAATTTTTTACATTGATATTAATTACATCATGCCCGAGTAGCTGCCATTTTGCTCATCGCAACGCTTTTACAACCAATATTTTTTTATGTAAATATTACATAAAATATACATAAAACGTATATAAATTCATGTAGAAGAATTTACATCTAATAGACATATACAAATTTACGTTTGTACAGGTCTACAAGTTGTGTTAAATTCGATACTTCGTGCCATGGTACCTTTATTACACATCGCTTTGTTGGTATTGTTTGTTATATATTATTTTGAAAATTGCTGACATCCTGACATTAAATATCTCTTATTCTCTTACATAATTTATATGTATTTTATATGTGAATGTGTTAGCTGGGGTATTATTATTGAATATATATAGGCGACACTCCCCTTGCCTCGAATCGGTCTCGCGTCCACGAACAGGTTACCACCCACAATTACGGACGTTATGAGAAAACTTTCAGAAAAAATTTGGTTCAATCGTAATAAGTGTTCTCTTCTAGTTTCAACACTTATGGCTACCCTTTTCCTTATTCAAATGTAATGCGTTAATTGGAGTAGTATAGAGATTTAAATAGCCCCCATACAGAATTTAGGTGTGGTGATCTAGGAAGCCATCACTTGGGTTCTTCTCCACCCATTCATCTACCGGTTGCGTTAATAGGGCCGCCAAGAGCAACCACCAAAGTAGCTTAGCAACTTGAATCAAAGCGGATTAGTTATTAAACGCCACTTCAAGGACGTCTCGCACTTAGCAAGAAATAAAGAAATGTTTTGGTATCTATATGGATAGAAAAATGTAATATTTGACTCGGCCGTCAAGTGTCAATACGACCTAAGCCACCAGCCGCCCTCGGCTTCGCCTCAGTCGGCAACCGGCGGCCGTGGCCGTATTAGCGACCTTGACAAATAAATAGCTTTTAATGTATTATGACGTAACATTTAAAATTTTGTGCATCGGCTCTCTGATGTAGCCCAAAAAATGTATCGATCTACTCTTCCGTCGCACCAGGCGATTTTGCATATTCGGTAGGTATGTTCGTTTGTAA